>CAKNYM010050958.1:211614-386514 GCA_932195095.1 Andricus curvator
AGTATTCAAGGACGTAGAACCGGTATATAAGCTGTCATACAGCCACGGCTTGCGATAAAAGAAAGTATACTCTTAAACCCATCACTTAAAAGAGTTTGAAAACATCTACCAGTATGAAGTACTCAATTGCTGTTCTATTCACTCTCATCTTTGGTGAGTAATTTAAAGTGTAAATAATTAATGATTTAAGAAATAGATAAGCAAGATGTGATCTAAACTCCAATATTCAAAAACTGTAGGTTTTTCAACCAACATCATAGCAAAGCCATCATTCGAATGGAATGTAGGAGAAGTGATAAAACCAAAATTCCAAATGACTTCTCTAGAATTTATAGCGAAATGTCTATCTAAGGGAAACTTTGCAATTCTAAAATTAACCTGGGACACTGCCGTTCATACTAAAGTACCGAATGATTTGGCTGATGATATGGTGAGGAAGGCAAAAAAGTCGAATGTAGATGGTGCAAATGGTTGGAAAAAAGTTTCGAATGACGTATGTGACTCAAATCCTGATATTATAAATAAAAATAAAGGAGACGCTGATAAACTCAATAAATGTTTTTCCAAAGAGAAACAGTTGGATGGAGTGAAGAAAGACTCTTTAGCAAATGCGCTAACAGAATCATTCTGTAATGCAGTGCGAGTATTGTAAGTTGTGAGAATTATGTCACTCAATTATTTAAAGTTTCAAATTAATATTATGCGATGCAATTAATTTATACATATTTCTTTCAGTGCCATTGAAAAGTTGGCGTACGAAACAAAACAAGGATAGGCTTAGCCATAAAAGACTTCAATATTATTGGTGACTTGCGAGAAGCATGTAATGCTTTATAAAATGAAGAAAGCAAATGAATAATTTAAGATCTGCCTTTTTAGCGAAACTGAATTTTAATTTTCCCATAGAAGATTGGAAGAGAATATTATACTAAGAAACTTTGTAAAAATTAAATCAAAAGTTTCGACTTCAGGAACCAAAAACGATGAACGAGGATAGAAAGATATGCTGAAAATTTTCTGAATTTCTATAATAATAACAATTTGAAAGGAAAAATATTTGTCATTCAAATAATAAGGAAGAAATTAATTTCATAATAAAAAACAGCACTATTGCTGATAAACTGAAATCAGTACCATATGTATTTCATGGATGAATAAACATATTGGAAAGCTGAAAACAATAAAAACATGAGAATTTTGAGTTTTTGAGACCATTCATTTTCTAGAGAAGGATAAAATATAAGTATTAATGATGCGATTGAATTATTTATTTGAAGTCTTAAAGCTCAACTCTGAGTTCAAAGCGATCTATGTCATCCTTCGATTTCTGACAATATTATTTTAATTTAATGACGAATAACGGAATCAGGTTTTTAAATTATTTATTTCAATGGCTCGCCTGCATATGAAAACGATGTCAAGAAAGCAATAAACTTATGATTGGTAAAATTTTTTCTCACAGAGTAAAAGTTAGTTACATTTTTGTGTACGGTTTTTTATATCCTTTATAATATAATAAACATGAAGCACACAACATCAAAGTAAAATGTCAAATCATACAATTTCTCTTTTCAATCATAAAAAACAAGACGATGCTTGATGACATAATTTCAGCGCCTTATGTGCTTCATGGGCTTCATTCATTTTCTAGAGAAGAATAAAATATTAATAATAACGGGATTAAATTATTCATCTAAATTTTTAATACTGCACCCTAAAATAAAAAATTCTTCAAGTCTTCTTCAATTTCATGATAAATAACAGAATCCATTATTTTAAGTATTTTCATAAGTATTTGCGTTCGTGACTCGCTTGCATATACAAACTATGTCAATAAATCAATGAACATATTATTCCTATATAACATTTTCTTATTCCTATATAACATATAATTCATATATATTATTATTATTTTTGTTATATAAAAAATTAGTAATACTTGTATAAACAGATTTTTTATATACTGATAAAAATATTCGAGTGAAGTTTATTTAAATGCAAATAAAGACGATGTCAACAAAGCAATAAACCTATTATTTGTTAACCTTTTCATCAAGAAGAAAAGTTAGGAATACTTTTATGAACTGTACATTATTTCTGATAACTTGAATTCAGAACCGAATGTCTGTGGGAAGTTGACAACAATTAACATATTCGAATTCGAATTTTTTCGACAAACCATTTTTTAGGGAAGGAAATATTCTATACTGAAAATTGTCTATGTCTGATTTCGATTTTTGACAGTGGAATTGGAATTTTGTAATATAAAACCGAATTAATAATAATTCGACGTATTTTTTCAACTATTCATTTGGATGTCCTCGCGAATATATTTGAGTAAAGTTGGTTCGCCTGCAAATAAACGCGATGTCAGCAAAGCTGTAAACTCACTTTTTTAATTTTTCGAATTTTTTAATTTTTGACGGCTGAAGCTGCTCAACTTTATGAGATATAATATTAATTTCTTTACGGGAAATTTATTCAACTTTAAACTTTCTTCCTACAACCTCAGAATGCACTAAAGTGAAGAAATACTCGATGACCTGAATAATAGTGAATTTTTCTCACTTTTTAAAAAATTTTAATTTGTTTTAGATGTGAAAAGATCTTTAACGTCCAAAGGTACGTTTTGTCGTTTCCAAAATACTGAGTTTAAGCCGAAATAGCTCTACTTTGCATTTGTTTTTTGCAAAAATATACATAATAACCAAAAAATAGAAATTAAGTTTATATAGTGAACTCTCATAAGATTTGTTGCCTCATCGTTTCAAAATAATCGTATGGCATCACTTAGAAGCTATCAAAAAAAAAGAGAGTTGGAAGATATTTTGGTTTAAAAATCGCAGCTCACCGTCTTTAGTTCCATGTTTTAAATTTAAAAAACAACAATTTTTCTAAAAGCTTCAATTCAGCGGCATTTACATATTTATAAATCTATGTGTGATATTTACATTCTTGCCAGTAGAAATCGAATTTTTATGATAAATAACAGAATAGATTATGAAGTTATGAGAATTAATGTATTTGATAAGAACCTTTCAAAATTCTGTTTTTAACAATTTCAAATTATTTCTGAAAATATTTATCGTTACACATTAGCAATATGTCAAAATAATTTCTGCTTTTACCCGAAAAAATGAATTAAAAAATTATTCGAATTACAACTGGATAAAGACCATTTGATTTTTCCGCCCTCAAATACAGAAAATATGGTTAATAAATGCGTTCACCTCCCTAAAGTTATGTGCATAATAGACTAAAACTTCAATAATTTCGACTCAATTTTCTACAACGTGGTATATGCAAAAATAAACATAAATGTTCCTCTGAAGTTTTCATATCTTCAATGTAGGATAATGCATGCTTCTATACATTTTTTAAATTATTTTTTTATTCGCAAAAGCTATCGCTGGAAACTTTATTTATGTATCCTGTAAAATTGCGTCTTCAGGTCTTATCCAGTTGTCATCCTTATGTCTTGAATTTGAACAATTTTTTAAAAGTACTCATTTCATTACCGCCGCAAAGATTTGTAAGCGAAGTTGACTCACCAGATAATAAACACGATATCAACAAGCAATAAACTGAGACGTAGAATCGGTATATGGGCAATTCTCCAGAAATCGGGAATCGCGCAAAAATTTGTTTTACTGATATCGTGACTGAAATTGATTTAAATGTGTTACAAGTGTCTCCGCCTATTAGAAAATCTAGAAAACACTTAAAATCTCATAGTTTTTTAAAGGACTAAACATTATCATCATCAAAAAACATTAAAAACTTATCATTACCAAAAATTTCCAAGTATTAACTCGCTTACTAGATCAATGAACAAATGTTTGTTCATAATACAATATATTTATTTTCAAGATTGTTTTTATGTAAGGAGTTAGATAATTGAATTATAATTACATTGTTCACAATATATTGCATTGTTTGATTAACTTTTTCCATCTCATTACAACTATGAAGCAGCTATCGCCACGCATAACGTAACCAATGCTACATATTTATTTATAAAAGTGTTCATGATTTTTTTTCAATCTGTATGGCCTACCATATTATCACTTGAACCCATGAAAACAAAATGTGGAAAAGTCAACCAAAAATATTGGTTAGGAGAGCTGAGTTTTCATGAAATGTTGAACAAAGTCAAGTGCAGTGTCCGCAAACGTGTAAGGTTCCAATGCTTCTGAAACTGTAATTTTTCGACTTCTATTGAAAATTTTTCTTCGGTTAAATGCTCATTTTGAAGGAATTTTTGTTGCCTTTAAATAGTCTAAAAACAAAATATACAAAAAAATAAACAAAAAGAGTTATTTGGTAAAATGTAACGTACCCAACAGAAGAATTGCCCATATGAGTCATTTTGAACCCAACACTTATTTGAGTTGAAAAAATCTTTCAGAACGAAGAACTTAATTGCTGTTCTATTCACTCTCATCGTTTGTGAGTAATTCAAATTTCAAATAATTAATCAATCAAAAGATATATCAGCAAGATGTGAACTAAACTCTAACATTCTACAACTGTCGGTTTTTCAACTAATAGGTTAGCAAAACCGAAATTCAAATCGAATGCAAAAGAAGTGATAAAAACCACATACAAAGTAAATTCTGTTGTACTTATAATGAAATGTATGTCTGAAGGAAAATTGGGAACACTAAAATTAGCCTGGCCTGTTGGTGATAAGTTCCCGAATGATTTGGCTAATGTTATATTGAAAAAGGCAAAACAATTGAAGGTTGCTGAGAAAAATGATTGGAAACCAATTTCGAGAGACGTATGTCTGTCGGAACCTGAACTCGTAAGTGATAACAAAAAAGACGCTGATGCAATCAATCAGTGCTTCGACAAGGAAGATCAGTTGTTAGGAATAAAGAAAGACAATTTTGCAAATGCGCTATTAAAATCATTCCTTTCTTCAGTGCGAGCATTGTAAGTTGTGAGAATACTGATGTCACTTGATCATTATTTAAAGTTTTGACTTCATATTATGGGATGCAATTAATTTATGCGTATTTCTTTCAAGACCACTGAAAGGTTGGCAGAAGAAATGAAAGGTGGAAAGACTAAAAATAATATATTTTTCAAGACCCATACAAAAATGCAACATTATTGGTGACTTGCGAGAAGTATGTAATGCTTTATAAAATTAGGAAAAGCAAATCAATAATGTGAAATCGGACTTTTTAGAACAACTTTATTTCAATTTTCTCATAGATGATTCAAAGAGATTGCCATACTATGAAATTTCGTAGAAATGAAATCAAAAGTTTTAACTCCAGGCATCAAAAACGACGAAAGAGGATAGAAAGATATGTTAAAGTTTTTCTTAATTTCTATAATATTACAAATTTTCACAACAAAAGAATTATTTTTTATTTAAATTAACGAGGAAAAAATTAATTTTTTAAATAAAAAAACAACAGTATTGCTGATAACATGAATGCATTGCCATACATGTACTTAGTGGATGGATAAACACGTAGCGGAAAGTTGAACGTCATAAAGGAATACAAATTTCGAGTTTATGGCACCTATGTCATATTTCGATTTTTCACAGTATCATTTGAATTTTATAATAAATAACAGAATCAATCATTTTAATTAATAACTTTAATGGCTCGCCTGCTTATAAAAACGATGTCGACAAAGCAATAAACTTACTATTGGCAAATTTTTTCTTACAGGACAAAAGTTAGTCATACTTCTGTGTATGGTTTTTCATATCCTGAAAGCACACGATATTGAACTAAAACGTGAATTCATTCAATCTCAGGTTTTAAGTATCAAAAATAACACTATTTCTAATAACTGAAATTCAGTGCAATATTTACTATTATAGATCAATAATCATAGCTGAAATTCGACTACAATGAAAATATCGAAATTGCGATTTTTTGGAGCATTTATTTTTTATAATTGGACAAGTGGCAAAAGCTCGCTACGCGCGCGCATGTGTTGTTATGATTATTATTATACCATTAGGTAAAATTCCTTTTGGGGAAGCCTATCTTATTCGGTTTTAGCCTCGCTATACTGACGGGAATCAAGGAATTCATATGAGAAAAGTGCGAAAGAAAAGTGCTTGAGCAGGTCGCTGATCAATCTATCTAGCAATCACTTCAAGCGAAGAGCTTCACAATGGTAAACACATAGTAAGATTCATACTCTTTACTATGATTACATCCACTGAGTAAAGCTCTCCACGCGGGCCCATTAGTATCCAAGGTCTTTCGTTTCAGGCATTTCTCACTGCAACGACATTCATCATCATGCATTTTTTATAAACTATTTTTCTCCACACTTTCCTATCTTGGCATACAACTCAAGCTTTGTTTACGTCCATAAATTTCCTTATGCAAGCTCTTGTGTTTATTGTTTATTCCTTTTGTTGCAATATAGCCTTCACACTACCATGGTTAATTTTTGTTGCAGGTAAATGGCACCCTGAAATTAGTGTTTAATGCACTTTGTTTTTTTTCTGTGATCTCCTTAGAAACGAATTTGAAAAATGTACATTCCAAAGATGTGCGAAATTCATGTTTTATCAAAACTGTTTCTTCGCGTGAGCAATCTTAATTGCTACACTATTAAAATAGGTTTGCAAATTTATTTATCGAGATTGTCTGAAGTTTAACAATAATGATTTCTCAATTAATAGACACAAAATTTTCATGAGGAGGAAACGGAATATCCATGTCACAAGGTGTGAAGCTATCTCAAATAAAAATACAATTTCTTATTTTAGTTACGTCTTGTCAATTAGTGATGTAATCTGCTGGTACCGATAGACAGCTGATTTTTTGTGTGTACCTGTATATATTGTTCTAATTGCTTTTTGGAAGTATCCATTTATTTCATCCTCTTTCAGGACTCCCTAAAGCTTACTTCTATCTACTTTATCAAGCGCTTTTTTAAGGACGACAAATACACAGAAAACTTTTATGTTTATCCTCAAAATTTTTTCTGTGATCTGTCTCAATCTAAATATCTGATCGGTACATTCTCTTCCTGTCATAAATCCACATTAAATTTTCTATATGTTTTCTTCTGTCATTTTCATTAGCTGATACCTCTGTAATCATTGCAGTTGCGTTTATCACCCTTTCCTTTGTATATTGGAACGATAATCGCTTTTTCCATTCATCTGCAACTTACCCTACCTCGGTACATCAATTAATCAACTTGCATGTTTTTAGAAATCCAGGGAGAAATGTTTAATTTTGTGGATCAACAATGCATTTGTAGAAATAAGAAATGTTTCATTTTTGATCCTATGTGAAATTTGGAATGAATTTATCAATACCCTGAGATTGCATGAAGCCGAACTAAGTTTTAATATTTTATTAATTGCAGACTATCGGAATGTCATGAATTTCACTTTTTTCGTAATCTGTGTAATGTGCTCAGGTTTAAGAAATATGAATGCTTTTTTGAGATTGTGTGTATGTAGGAGAATAAATCATTTCTTGTTCTATTTTTATTTATAAAAACATTTACATTTTTTGCGAGTGCATTTTATATTATCAATATGACAAAGTTTCCAAATCAACAAAAAACTTTAAAGATAATTTATAGAGCTCCTCAAATTTATTTCGAGAATATGATTTTCTCACAGATACAAAATTAAAGTTTATGACGAGGTTACGAAGCAATAAACTTATTTTTTATGATTTTCTTATTGCAGAAAAAAGGTAGAAATACATTTTTATACGCTTTTTTATTATTTTTTTTCACAATACCGATATAAACACGAAACACATATCATCAAAGTCGAATGTTGAATCGTACAATATAACGTTTTTGAACATAAAACAACACTATTCCTGATAGCTTGCATTCAGCGCTATTAAAATTTTACGAAACTTCGTATTTTGGATTTTTCGAGAGTTCTGATTACGAATTTAAAGTCAAAATTACAAAATCAAATCTGGCAAATCAAATATAGCTGTTGGCAGTCAGAAATTTTTATTTAAGCTGAATACAATTTCGTGTTTGGGACTTTTCAAACGTCCCGATGATGAATCTGAAAACAAAATCCAATATGGCGGTTCGTGAATAAACACCTTTCCTGGCACTTTTGTTCAAATTTCATGAAACTTTGTAGATAAATGATTTCGAAGTTTTTTGTCATGAATCTGAAGTTGAATTTATAAAAACCAAAATAACAGGTCCAATATAGCACTGAAAAACTAAAACATTTTATGGAAGTGAGATGCACTTTTTGTATTTATGTATTTTCGCAAGGACAAAAAAATCACTTTTAATAAAAATAGTGTTTTTTATATGCTAGATTCCTGAAATATGTAATTGATTTTTAAGACACGCGCATTTGTTGTATTGATTTTTCCTCATCAAGTATTAACCAGACCTAGATCTTCAAAGATTTAAAGATTTCAAAATATTACAAAAAGATTTCAAAGATTTCATTGATTTCAAAAGATTGCAAGACAATTCACAAAAACGTTGGATATTTTAAATTCTTTACAAAGATTTTACAAATATTTCAAAATATATCAAGAGCATTTTGCTATCTCAAAAGAGTTCACAAAGATTTCAAAGATTTTAACTATATCGGAAGCAAGAGTGAACGATAATGAGGATAAAGAGGTTCACTGTCTCTGTTATATTTCGCATATATTATTTCATCATGTCGCCGAAGCGCAGCTGGAGCGATAAGAGGAAGATGAGTTAATATACATCAAGAGAAGCGTAGCTGAGTTGAAGCGATAAGAGAGAGAGAGAGATAGAGAGAGAGAAGTGGAGAGAAGCAAGCGTCGCCTCTCTCCTTCTGACACACAGTGTCACCAGTTGCGGAATTTAAGACAGCACCTAGCGTCCGGTGTAAAGACTAAACCACTCAATGCATTACAATTGTTCGTCACCTAGCGCAATCCTCCACATCGAGGTCTAGGATGTTGACGCATCAAAAATAAAATTCATATCCGTGATCTAATTTCCTTCATATTCAAAATCGTAGACTTGACTCAGTTTGAAGGTCCCTGCACCAAATGTACAATAAATGACTTTTTGTATAAAATTATAAATCTAATTTTTTCTTTGTATTTTCGAATCTGCAGAGTAAAAATTCGAAAAAAGTGAGAAAAATGGACAGTTTTTAGACAAACACTTATCAAAGTTTCAATTTTGACATGTATTTTGATAGAAATTTTTTTTTTTTTTTTTAAAACCTGTTTGATATATTTGGCTAACAGTTTAACATTTTGACGCTCAGACTTACCGAAACAAAAGGTTCATATCCACGAACGAAAAAGATTAACGATTTGTTGGGTATACAGCATGTTTTGGGGGTGTTTTCATACCTTAAATATCCAAGTATGGAAATAATCATTTCTTAATAACTAAAATCACTAGAGATTTTTCATTAAAATTCTGCGGTATGAAATCACATTCAAATAAGTAGAGAAAGCGTGCATAGCAAGAACATGTCTTTAAATTAATTGTAAGCGATGTTTTAGCATCCCTTAAACATTGAAACCAGGAAAATGACACTCCTTAATGAACAAAAATACAAGAGATGTTCTGATTAAAATATTAGGGTAGGAAATGACTTCAAAATAAGTACAAGATATGTTTACTTACTAGGATATATCTCTGAATTTACTTCAAGGGTTGTTTTATTATCCCTTGAACATTGAATCCAGAATATCGACATTTCTTCATAACTAAAATCACACAAGGTTTTCGGATTAATCTATGAGGTTAGGAAATCATATGAAAGTAGTTAGGGAAGGTGTAGACGAAAAGGATAATATCTCTAAATTTTTGTAAAGGGTTGTACAATCATTCCTCAATTAGAGAAGCAGAGAAATTAATTTCGTAAGGGAGAAATCACCAAAGAATTTTTGCATCAATAGTCAGGCCCTGATAATAAATTTAAACGCCGATCTTGCGAAAAAACACTTTCTGTGTATGTTTTAAAGTGATTTCATTGGCCAATGCATTATTAAAAAATCTGTGGTGCTTTATCCCCCATCAAATATCGATTTCCTTGTTTCAATAATTAAAGGATGATTAAACTACCCTGAAAATAAATTCTAATGAAAATCCTGCTAAAAGACACTTCCTGTGTATGTTTTAAGGTGATTTTGTAGATTCCGTATTCAATGTTTAAGGGATAATAAAACAACCCTTAAAGTAAATTCACAGATATAGTAATATAAAAGATAGTAATTAAACGTAACTTGTACTTATTTTAAAGTCATTTCCTACCCTAATATTTCAATCAGAACATCTCTTGTGTTTTTGTTCATTAGGGAATGCCATTTTCCTGGTTTAAATGTTTAAGGGATATTGAAACATCCCTTAAAATCAAGTCAAAGACATATTCTTGCCATGCAGGCTTATTATACTCATTTGAAAGTGATGTCATACCTTAGCAGTTAAATAAAAAATCTCTAGTGATTTTAGTTACTAAAAAATGATGATTTCCATACTTGGATGTTCAAGGTATAAAAATACCCCGAAAACATGCTGTATACCCAAAAAATCGTGAATCTTTCTAGTCCATGGGTCTGATCCTTTTTTTCCGTAAGTCTGTTCGTCAAAATGTGAAACTTTTAGTCAAATCTATCAGAGAGGTCTTGAGTAAGAAAGCATTGCACTAAAATAAGCATTTTTCTATCAAAGTACATAAAAAATTGAAACTTTGACAAGAGTTGTCTAAAAACTGTCCATGTTTCTTATTTGTTTCTTTCGAATTTTTACTCTGCAGGTTCGAAAATACAAAAGAATTTAGATTTAGAATTTTTTACAAAAAGTCATTCACTTTACATTTGGTGTGAGGTCCTTCAACATATGGCCACGCGCTGCGACAAAATAACCTATACTTTGAAGCTCATCACTTAATAGAGTCGAAACAAATCTTCCAGGATGAAGTACTCGATTGCTGTACTGTTCACTTTCAATGTTTGTAAGCAACTTAAAGTTCAAATATTAAATTATTTCAAACTTATATTAACAAGATTTAAAATGAATTCTAACATTTTTGAACTGTAGGTTTCTCAATGAACACCTTAGCAGAGCAAACATTTGAATCTAAAGCAGAAATGATGAAAAACCATACAAATTCAATTCTCTACAACTTCTAATTTAATATCTATCTTGTAGAATATTTGCCATTCTGATGATGTACAAGGGACTTATACCAGTCAGCTTCTACTCTTCAACTTAAAAATGAATCGGATGCTATTAAAATCAATATATGTTTTGATCAAAATAAACGATTGGAAGGGGAGCAGGAAGCAGCTTTTGCAAATGCATTATTGGAATCATTCTGTTCTTCAGTGCAAACATTGTAAACATTGTCTATGAATCTTGGATATCGAGAAATTTCATGAGATCATATAAAAATCTATATCCAAGATTCATAGACTGTCATTTTGTTTAAAAAAAAGAAAAATTTGCCACGTACTTAATCATTTACAATTGAAGAATGTCACGCCAAAATAATACCAGAAACATTTTACGCGACAAATAAAAGGCTCAAAAGTAGAAAATTAATTTTATAAAACCGCTAATATAATATAAAATTGGATTTCTCATCTAAATTTAGTCCACTTTAAAACTGGCAAAAACATTGTTTTGTCATAAAGCCATTGAAACACTAATATCTCAATGAAAAAATGGATGATTCATTGAAAACGATGGGTGTGAACTATATAAAAGTGTTTAAACAATTTATTTACAATTTCGAGATACAGAAAAACTAATAACGTCATTCAAATATGCTAAAAAATTACATACAGTCCATTTGTCGCACCAATTTTTTTATCTACCCAATTGGTATTGTATTATAATCACATATATAGAATTTATATTCATACTACATAACAAATTGTGTGGCAAAAAAATGTCCAATACATGATATTGATGTAATTTTTGCCGCAAAATTAAGTGGCGTATGGAATTCTTTATGACGTTATTTTTAATTTTAAAAGAAAAAAAGGTCTGCATTTGAAAATGATATTGTTAATGGAGTAATGAGTGAAATAAAGAACGAAGCCTGATAAGTGATAACTTCTAATTTATTGCTTTGGTCTACATTTATTGTCATAATTTGATCATCATCATCAAACACATTTTAATCAATTTTAATTTCAAATGTAAGATTTATATTTATTTTTTAAATTGCATGTTATTTTCAACTATATTCCACGAATTCTGGTTATATTTGCTGCTGTTTCAATATCATTGATGGAGCATATTTTAAAAAATTCAACTTATTTGCCTTGCTAATAATGTAATTCAAAAGTCAGAAAATAAGTTATCATTGCACTGTGAAGCAAGTAGGAAAGAAATTTCTTTGCAGATATGAGCAAGCTAAATAATCTAGTGCAAAAAAGTTAAAAACACTACACAAATAAACGTTTCATTCTTATTTTTTAATGAAAGGAATGATAAAAATTCTCTTTTCAAAGCAGTGAGTATAAACAGTTAAACAGAATGCGCGTAACGATTTCAGAAAAAGAATTCCTCTTTTACTTCAGCGAGACGTTTACAATGGTATTCCTGTATAAAAAGTATGATAAAAATAAATGAAAGCATAAGATTTGAAAGTGCAAATTGAATATTGAATATTAAATAAAAACTTTTTGGTTTGAGTCGTACTGAATACATAATCTATGAGAGAATAATACAAATATTAGTTAAAAACACAAGGTGAAAGAATAATTTAATGAATAGTTACACCATTTATTTCAATTGCAATTTTCCTTCTTTTGACAAATCACGATATTCAAGGAATTTTTTTTCGCAGAAAGCTTACTTCGTGCAAAGAGATATTTAGGAATCGATTTATGAAAGGTATGTTTTCAGCGGCACGTACCTGCCTATTTCGGGCAATAACGTGAGAGGCTGGTATTTACCAAAAGACCCTTAATTTCACGAAATAGCGACACTTTGTTCGACAAGTTGTTTTCTAAGCTTCGCCATTTATAAAATCATTAAATAAATCAAGGGCGAAAGCGAGATATGGGTCGCGGCCAAACGTTGAGAATTTTCAACTGCAGCACTTATGATTTGAAAATATTTCTAAAATGTGGTAAATATTAGTTTTTTCTTGATTTATTCGATTATGCCTGAACTTTTTCAATCGATTTTGTGCGTTAATAATATCTTTCATTAGCAGCGCAAATGACCAAGCAAATAGTTGCAAACCGCTTTTATAATTTTCAAACTCTAAAAACCATTGTCACTTTCTTTATTAATTTTATTTGGAACTTTTTCATTCACTATGATTATTTTCTTCGAACGTACATATTCAAGTTTAGAAAAAAATTATTTAAAATTTTTTAACAGCATAACAAAATAATTTAAAACAGGAATACTGTATTGTTTTTTTTATATTCACAAAATAACTAGAAAACAAATACGCGGCGGTTATTAATTTTTTTTCTTTAAGCGAATTTCTCAATTTCAGCATACCATACCATACTCAGCAATAAATGTGATAAAAACACTTGAATCCAATTACAAAAGTGGAATATTCAACAGATTCTTCAATTTTTAACTGAAAAATACAAATTTTCGACCACAGAGATGAATCTCTAACTAAAATGATGAATATTCTACAAAAAATATAAATTATCAACCAAATAGTTGAATTCTCAAAAAAAAAAAAAAAAGGTTAAGTTAGGCCTGTTTTAAAATACATGAATTTTCAACCAAATTTTCAACTAATATGGATCAGGTTTTAGCGAAAAATGGAATACTTAAATTTAGAATTCAAAAATTTGGTTTTCAACTGAAAATACGAATTTTTGACCACCTTGATGAATTTTCAACTAAGATTATGACTCTTCAACTATAAATATGAATTTTCAACGAAGTACTCGAAATCTCGAAAAACAAAAAAAAATTAAGTTTCAACCAGGAAAATTTATTTTCTACCAAAAAAGACTAACCAAGAAACCAAGACCAAGAGTCTTTATGATGATTTTTATTCAATAAGGGTAATTTTCAGTGAAAAATAATAATACAACCTTCAACTTTTAGAAATTTTAAGTCTTCCTCGAAACTTAATAATTTAGTATAAAAATTATGTCTTTTAATTTTGATTTTCAGTAAATAGCACTGATATAAATCATGTACATTATTTTTAGCGATATATTTGATAATTTGAAAGTTTACATTCGACCGCACAAAAGTATTAAAAAGCACACGTGATTTTCTAGAATACATTTTTGAAACTTGTAATTTGAGATCTAAAATAACTTCAAGTAATGAAAAACCAATCAGGTTTTTAACAAAAATGATTGCGAGATTTTCGAGACAATGTTACACCATTTTTTGTAGATAGTATTTCCGTGAAAAAAGTTTACTTAATTTTTTGAAATCGCTTGAAGATTTTTATAGGGAATCGCACACGGGAATTTTGTATGATGAATCCGTATGTGAAGTACGCATCCAAGGTACCTACCAAAGTATCATTAATTATGCTATTTTTTCATCAGCATTATATCTTAGCAAAAATCCACTTCCATATACCCTAATGTATATTTCTAAAAAACTGCACTCTCGTGATCAGAATTGCAATATCCTTAGTTTTGTTCATTATCATTATAAGCATTGAATTAACAATTATTATTTCTCACTTTAAATTAATAATTTCTTTTGAATTCTGCAAATAATATATTTTATATCATGCTTTGGTTCCACAGATCCTCCTGATATTGATTATTTTTTCCAAAATTATTTTGTATACATCAAAAAGGACCTAAAATGCGTTAAAATTGCACAGGCATTTTTATTTAAAAAAATGTATTTCTCAACCAACCCCAAGGACTTTAAATAAATGTTTGCAACCAATTATTTTCTGTTAGTTAAAGCTTCCATATACGAAGCTGCCAATAATTATTTACTATTTTGCTTATGACTTGCGAAATCACGCTAGACGATTAGGGCCAATCGATTCTCAATTACTGTTTCTGTTTAGGGTCTTGATAATCGCCTTAAGTTAGGAAGACTTATATCGACCAAGCAAACAACCAGGTGACTCCCTGTAATCTGTCTAAGCGGCGCCAATCGCTTTCAAACAGAAAAAGAATTGCTTGGAATAGTATTGTCGAGAAAATAATCGAATGGTAAAACTATTGTCTTTGAAAAAGGATTTGTTCCTTTTTAGGTCGATTAGAGGTCACACCGACCTCGCGGTTGTGTCAAAAGAGATTTAAAATCTGATGAAATTTCGATCCAAAAGAAGTCTCTATTGTCACTTTATACTTATCCTTAATCGAATGTGAATAAAAAGTGTAGAACATAATAATTTCTTCAATTATAATTTTTGTAAATTCACTAAAATGCAAAAATCTTATGGAATTTCTATGAAATTCCTGAAAAATGCCCTGAAATGATGAACTTACTTCGGGGGTTCAATTTCCAGGTAGTTTCCATAAAAATTCCACCAAAATTGTATTCAATTTCTTTGAAGACTCTTGCAAATGTTTGTACAAAATTGAAAATAGCAGGCTTCACAAATAAATTGAATAGATTTAGTTAACTTTTAAGGACGTTTACATTAGATAATAAGAGAAAATCCTGTTTCAACATAATGTTCTGCATGATTATAATTTTTCTGGAAGTAACTTTAGCTAGAGAAAACGATCCTATTTCAGTTTTACACCTTAATTAACTTTATCACCCGCCATCATATTAAAGAAACGAGCTACTCTCCAGTTATGATCTAATATGAGCAATCTTGGATTACATTACAGAATTTTATCCAATATTTCCATAATTTTATACACTATTAACCTTCTAATTAGCTAAAAGAATCAGAGACAGATATATAGTTACAAATTGTAAACATAATTCCAAATAATAATTATAATAATTATATAATTTTATATTATTCTGTTTCAGTGTGGAGGATTCCCCTGCATCGAGAGTGTGAATCAACGCAAAACACCAAGGGTTAGTCTCATTATGTATTATTTTTAATCAATACGATTTGCGGACATCGTATATAAAATTTTAGGAATAATCGCTGACAAAATATTTATACCGTAAAAAAAATCTCCCGTGCGGAAATTTAAATCCGGGCACTATAAGGTCCTGAAAGGATTGCCGTATTATATTTAAGGTCCGGATAAGTAAATCCTATCAGGCCCTTATGGTGTTCCGTCACGCTCGGAATTAAAAGGGCCGTAATTGGCTACCTTATAAGGTCCATGTCAGGCAGCCTTTTTTGTACCTTTAAAATAATTAAGGTCCTTTGCAGGGCCGTCATTATTTCGTATCGAATCCCTTACTTATTTTTCAAATGAGAATGAAATAAATATACAAAAATGTATGCTGACTTTCAAAGGTGATGTTTTATTAAAATACATATTATTATGTACAATAATGTATATTAAAATCTTTTTCAATTCTGTCAAGTATTATAAAATTTTCCGTATCCGTACAGCGCGCGTACACAGTCGCGACTAAAAAAAATTATACAACCGAGATATCCACATTAGGGATATCTCGCAGCAGCAAAAGAGTCAGCTCGACCGTAAGTGCAATAGAAGAGCCTCTCTCTAAAGTAACCACGTTTTTTGTCACGATAGCATTTATGCCAAGTAAATATGATTTTCGGCGCCTCGACTCCTGTCTTAAACACTCGACGCGCCGTTTCGACTGCGAGAGAGGCAAATCGTTGCGCGCCCTGGCGCACCACAGCCGAACTTTTGCCCAAGGCGGCAAGATTCAAATCTTCAAATTTTAAATCAAATCTTTTTGTGTCAAATCTTTTATCCATGAATCGTGGTTTATCATTCATACCATTATGAGAGTTAGATATATGAATATACGAAATTATTTATTAAAGCTAGAATAAAATAATTATTTGTTCAACATAATACATAATAAATAATTTACGATATCAGAATTTGATTAATTATTATTTATAATGATTAATAATGCGATGAAATTGCAATATTATTATTTCAAGCATTTTACATAGCTGAGCACTGTAGATTATTGTTAAACTATTGTAAAAAAATCTAATATACTAGATGAAAAAAATTCAACATGAATTAATCTATTTTCTCCTTTTTTTACGAAAGTGACTATTAATCATTATCATTATTATGAAAAGTTTCAATAAACTGCGTTACTTAATAAAAAGGGCAATCTATCCGGGCTTTATTCGTACCTGATCAGGGCCGTAAATACGGCCTTTTATCAGATTGCCTTAATTAAAAATAAGGCTAGCCTATCCGGGCCTTATTTGGACCTGACCAGGACCGTTATATACATTTTTTAATCAGGCAACCTTATCAGGGCCTGGTACGAGCCTTTTTTTAAATAAGGCTAAAAAAGGCATTTTCCGCACGTGCATAGGTATTTTAAAATTATTTATATAAAAATTAACAAGAAATTCGAGATAACATCAATATCAGTTGATTAACTCTCACGGTTATTAGTACACATTCTATCATTCATATTTTTAAATTATGACAAATATTTTATTGGAGGTTCTATTAAAGAATTTGTTAAAATCATATGCGCAAAGTTTTTCTGAATAAAAAAAAAATGATTTAAAACATATTCATCAATCATTATTATCAAACAAACAATTGAATGATGATTGCTAATAGTCCGGTGGATACTGACCGTTTTTAAGGGAATTATGCGAATCGTGCCGGTATAAAATTTTTTTTTATGTATATGGAGTCTCCAAAAATTTTTTGACGATAAAAGGCATTGGCACGTTATTAAAAATAAAAATCTCTTGAACAGGGATTCTCTTTTTGCCACTTTTGTTAAGCAAGTGTAAGATAAATTCATTCGTTCAAAAATAATTATTAGAAAAAAGCTGCAATTCCTATTCAATAGTAATGATCAATGGTTGATTTCAGTCATTAAAAGGTTCTCTACAATCCTATTTGATTTTCATTAAAATTAAAATTATTTCAAAAGAATTTGTTTACAAAAATATTAACTGTATGTTTTTCAATAATTTTTTTAAAAGAACCTAAATGAATGGCGCTGTACATAATAATTCAAAAAATAAAGTCAGCTATTGATAGTTGGAATTAGTAAAAATAGCATCTTTTACCTACAATTGAAGCTAAAGCACAAAGAGACACATTTCTTTTAAAATTAACAATTTCAACCTGAAGAATTTATTTTTAAAGAACGCTTAGGTTTCTCTTTCTAAACATATAGCAATTAACAATAAACCTATTTTTAATTATTTGATAAATTGTTACAAGTGTTTGATCAATATTATTTTATCATAGAGGAAGCTTTGTAACGATGCAAATCTTTGAACTACATTTTTTGATATAATTCGAGCTCAGAAGTTAAAAAAAGAGGTTTTAAAAAAATGTTTGAGTTAGCGTATTAACAATACTTGTTTTATGATAACTCGAAAACAAAATGAGCTAGGATGAGCTAGGACGAAAATTTTTTTTTTTTTTTATTTGATATACATCCTATAATTCTTTTTAGATATGAATTTTTTCAATTTTATTTGTATTGAAGAAACAAACCTTTTACGTAGATTTGGACGAAAGGCATCCTCGTTAAAATAATGAGGTTACGGTAGATTTATTATATATCATGAGAATGACAAAACATGGAATATTAAATTTTTAAGAATTTTTATCACAGAATTGATAGTAAAGATTTTTTTAAGATTCTAGTATTTCGGTCATTAGTAAATTTACCTCTAAATATTATGAATATAGCCACATAATAGGTACCAAATTTGTTCATTTTGACAAGATGTATTTATAAACACTCTGTGATCAAATAAAGTCATAATATGTACAGATATGTAAATTTTTCTAACGTTTGTTAGAAAAAAATATTTTTAATTTTGAAAATATAGCAGTATTGTAAACAATACACATTTTTGTTATGATAAGAAAAAATAATTATTTTATTCAGCAGGCCTCTGTTAATAAATTAAATTATGATATGTAGTATACACAGATTTGTTAATTTGTTTGAAGTTTCTAAGAGAAAATATTAAAAATTTTTGAAATACACCAATATTTTAAGTATCCATTTTACTTTAATAAGATAAATCTATTGAATTATATCAAAGCTTTCTACGGAATTTGAACAATAAACAATAAATAGTAAGAAAGTGCAGAAAAAGTTGCTTTCATTCCCTCAAATATCTTTTATAATAAAAAATTCTCATTTCCATGAGGTCAACATCGGTTTCGAGTTAAATGTGTACGTAGAATACGTTAAATACTTTTCATGCGAAGATTTCTTCAATTTAATTTCTATTTAATATTCAATCCATTAAATAATTTGAAATTTCCAAAAAAATATGATACCTCAATCATTCCAATTCCCTCCAAATATGCTGAAATGCGTATTTGCCTCATTGCATAGTCGTAATTCCAAATGAAACTTATATAATATCATACATTCACAAAACTGAAATGCTTTTCCATATGTTTTATATGTACCATGCAAAATATGAAATGCATGTCAACAAAGGAGTGATTTACTAAAGATAAATAATTGGAATAGAGTATGTGAAAATGTGACGGATGAATTTCGCGATTAGAATTGGCTTTAATGGTTCTCATATTACTGAAATAATTATTGTCATCAGAAGACTGTAATTATTTGAATCCGTGGATATTTCGCGTGTTGGAAAACATCGCACACTGCGTAATTCACATTCGAATTGAATTATCTGAACGAGGTTATATTTATAGGGGAGAAAAATACTGTCCATTTCGAGAGACAAATATTGTTCGAAATCGTCGTCATTTAAGCTCGTCAAGGAGCTTTATGTGTGCATATAAATTTCGTATTCACATATGGGAGAAATGCATTTTGTCTCTCTGGTGTATGTACCATTCGTAATTAAGAGATACAGGATATATGCAGCAACTGAATGTGCGTTGTTTACTAGCCGCCTGATAGTAATCCATAACATGCGAAACTATTCTAGTATTACGTGACTGACAGTACGTGGCAAATGTTACATCAAGGAAAAGTGCAACAGATGCAGTGTAGTATTATAGTTTGTGACTACAGAACATCTATCAAATTACTTATCATCAAGAATAAATATTCTGCAGTGAAGGTAACGGTGCCACTCAAAAATTGTCTCATAACAAAAACGAAAATAATTACGCTACTTCTTATTGTTGTCGAAGAAAAATACTTCTCACAGAAAGACACATCTTTCACAAAGGAAAATCTTAAGCTATACAAGCAGCATAGAGGAAATTTGAATAAAAGAATTAAATTGCTTTTAATGTTCGCATTGCTCAAAGTTATCAAAATGTGGTTCGATTTTGTTTCAGTAAGTTTTGACACCGTCTTTATGTTCAAAATGAAAGTTTTTTTTTCTCTAAAGTGCCTAGGGGAAAATTTACTACTATTTTTTCATAACAGCAAAAATTAGTTGAAAAAATACTTACAAAATTTGCTGTAAAAAATATTGCATTGAGGGAAAGTGAAAGAAATGCATCATAGTATTATAGTTTGTGTGACTGAAGAACATCTATCACATTACTTACAATTTTTGGAAGCAATACGTTACTGTGGCTTTATTATGAAAATAAATATTCTATAGTAAAGGTGAATGTGGCACTTAACAATTGTCTCATAACAAAAATGAAAATTATTACGTCACTAAATATTATTGTAGAAGAGAAATACATGTTACAAAAAAAAACATATTTCACAAAGAAAGCTCTTTAGCTACAACCAGCACAGAAAAAGTTATTATTTGAATTTTGTTTTAGCTTCTTTTTTTTTAACTCATCATAAACTTTTACTATGTACACTGTCATTATTAATGTCAAATCTGAAAAAACAATTTTATTGCTTTCAATGTTCATATTGCTGAAAAATGAAGAAACTGTGGTTCGATTTTGTTTTAGTAAGTTTTGACACGGTCTTCATGTTCCAAATGAAAGTTCTTTTTCTGTGAGGGCCTAGGGGAACATTTACTTTTTTTTTATAAAAAAAAGATCGACAAATGAAATAAGATTTTTTATCCTCTCCAAACACTTTCCTTAGTGTAACGTCTACGTATAATTTATGAGCAATGTCAATTACCAACGAGATACGAAAATACGAAAAGGTCTATGATAATTTTAAAAGCCCCTTTAAACTTTGGTGGAAGACAATAATCTCTGGTTGATTCAACTATACATTTTTGACAATATTTCTGTAAGCAAGTTTTTTTCGTCACCACAAAAGTTTGGTTATTTCAAAAAACCTTTTTGTGGTTTTGACTGATGATAAACTCGATTGCTGGGACATTAGGGTAGCCCTTATTTAATATTGATAAAAATGTTGTTGTCATTTTTTTCGCGGCACCCTCCAGATTGGTTCCATTTGATGGAAAAATAATTGCTGTCGCCGGGCTCTTGAATATTTAAATAATCATTTGTATTCATCAAAAATTGATTTAACTAGATATCTTCGAAAATATTAATGTTATGATAATGGTTGTCATACGGAAGTTCTAGATCTAGTCAAGGAGCATATTTTATTAACTATAAGTTCTTTCCATAAAACTAACGGTTTTCGAAAAAAAAGACCCTAATTAACTCCTGGAGTTAGTTTTTTGGATTTTTTTCGAAAACTATTTGTTGCACGGAAAAATGTTTTAGTCAATAAAATATTGTTTTTAACTAGATTTACAACTTTTGCATATCATGCATTTTGATAGAATCATTAAATGGAATCAATCTGGGGGATATAGAAAAATAATTCAAAACTTAAATATAATGGACACCCTATTGAGACATCAACAATATTTTGCAGCAAAAAATACCAACAATTTTTTGTTTACTGAAAGTATTTTACAGAATTCAAAGTGAAACCATTTTTAGACTGAAATCATATAAATTTCTTAATGCAACTCTTCATTAAATGCCTGTGTTGAATCTTACCCACATAAGTTTAGTTAAATTCTTAGTATTCAGCTGAATTACTCCAATTAAGTCGAATTCTGTTGAATGAAATTGAATTATTTTCAATTTAGTTAAATTACTTGAATTCAGTTGAATATCTTTCAATTTATTGGAAATAGCTTCAGTTTAATTCGTGTAAATTCACATTAATTTAGCTCGTATTCAGTTCGAATTCAATATTTGAAATAAATTGACTTTGGTTTATTGCAGTTAAATTGCGTTAACTTCAGTTGAATTTGATTGAATTCCATTAAATTTAAATGAATTTTTATAAACTCCTTCATATTTTCATGAATTAATACTTTTTAAATAATCTCAAACGGGGTAATTTCGGACATGTGGGGTAAATTCGGACATTGTTAAATTGATTACTACATTTATTGCTAAAAATCAGGGTTTTAACAAGAATCTAAAACCAGTTAAAGTCTTAGCTGGTTAAATTTCATGGAAACTTTTATATTTAGTTATGTACCTTCAGAATCGGTTTATTTGGTTTGATTATATTGAATTCAATTGAATTATCTTAAATGCAATTGAGTTGTCTTTATTATTGGTTGAATTCCGTTGAATGAAATTGGTTTGAGTATCATTCAGTAATTAGATTCAGTAAAAATTAGCTCAATTTCGTTAAATTTAGTCTGCGTTTTATAATAATTTGAATTCACTCAAGTTGAAAGGAATTCGCTTTTAATCATGTTAAGTTTACTTTTAATTCGATAGAATTCACCTTGAACTCCCTTAAATTCAGTTGAATTCTTTGAAATACACTTAATTTTAGTTTGAACAAAACTTAAGTTTAGTTTAATTTATATGATTGAAGTTAAATTTCAATAAAATATTTTGAATTTTCATTAATAGAGTTGAATTCGCTTAAATTTTCAAATTTTATAGGACTCAATTGAATTTGATCTAATTCAATTATAATTGCATTCTATTAGGTCTACAAATTAATTCAGTGTCTTTACTTTAAATTCTTCCGCCCTAAGGTAATTTTAAAGGGCGAACCTTAAGCTTCAAAATACAATATAATAGGTGGCGGCCCTGCGGTCAATACAATGCTGGCCGACAAGGAACATTTGAGACGTTGCATTTTTTTCGCATTCCGATTTTTTTTAAATGCAGGTGAGGCGACCAAAATGATTTGATTAGCCTTAGGAAAAGGTGCCGTGATACGCAAAACGTGTAAAAAGTAGTTCCAGAGATTTCACAATGGTGATTTCTGAATTGGAATGCAAAAAGAATGCAGTATCTCAAATGCTCCTTGTTGGACGCCATTATAATTACTAATGATTTTTTAGGTTAAGTCCGCAGGGCCACCACTTATAAAATTGCGATTTACAGTTTAAGGTTCGCCCTTTAAAACTACCTTAGGACGGAAAAAATTCAAGTATGGCCAAGAGTTACAAGACATCAAAGTAAAGGCACCGAATTAATTTGTAGACCTAATATTTGATTTGGTTGATACTAGGAATCTTTATTATCATCGGAGATGGTAACGATCGATCCAAAGAGAAATCCTTTCACACACACTGTGAAAATGGAGATCTACAATATCGATCAAAGTTATATCCTCTAATACAGAAAATATTTAACGTCCTCACACTAGATGGAGTTATAAATTAACAATTTTTTTAAATTAAATTTATTCAGCAAAAAAGATCTTCTCCATCTAGTCCGAGGACGTTAAATATTTTGTGTATTAGAGGATATAACTTTGATCTATATTGTAGATTTCCATTTTCGCAATGTGTGTGAAAGGATTTCTCTTTCGATCGATCGTTATCATCTCCGATGATAAAGCAGATTCGGAGTAAAAATTGATTTGTATATAACATCTTGCATAATAAAGCGTATTTCAGAAAAAAAGGATTTTTCCTCTGATCTCTCTAGTAGCTCAATGGTTAGAGCATCTGACCGGAAATCAGTTGACCTGGTGTTCGCATCCCAGTGGAGTGAAAGGAGAAGGTCTTTTTTCTGAATAAATTTAATTTCAAATAATTTTGTTGAATTCGATATTGAGTTTTACTAATTTATAAATTGATAATGTTTAAGAAGTGACAGATAAATATTTAATAATAGAATTTTTACTGTTTATTTAGCTATTCTATTCACTTTATTATCTCAGCATCACCACCCGACTCACTATTATCTATATGCATGAGGAAAGAAGTAAAATGGCAAAAATATAAAAGATAGTATAACAAAAAATTCGCGATCTCCTCGCGCTTCAAACTTCTTTTCAGGTTTGGTTTGCAAACATGCTTTTTCCTGCTGATGCATTCTCCACTTTTCTCACTGAAAAGAAATCCGCAGGGTTTTTCTCTTTTGCGACAGGTTTGCGATCAGTTGCAATTAATTTCTCGCTGCGGAAGTTCATCCAAAGTTTAATAAAACGGTTACTACTTTCTTTGCGATTCCCTGTGAGAACTTGGCAAGGTTCTTACAATATTAGTTGGAAACTATTAAGTGGGATTAGCACTTCTACCGCAGAATTACGTTCCATTTTTCACAGGGATAAATAAAACAAGATAAGAAAATATCCGTCACTCTTTAGGGACCCTCCAATTTAGACTTCACACTCATTTCCCTATTCCCCTATTTTCCCTTTTTTTAAAAGAATTCTTCTTTTTCCCCTTGTTTTCAAGAAACTTCCCTTCTTCCGCCGTTTCTCTTTTTTCGCCTAAATGTGAACTGAATTAATAGAACTCATTAGGAAAATCCAACTATTTTTGGTCGAAAAGTCTACTATTATATTTTTGGTTGAGAATTCATCTCGTTTAGTTAAACATTCTACTCTATGGTTAAGAATTAATTTATTTGGTTAAAAATGCAACTGTTTTGTCAATAAGTCATCTTTTTGGTAAAACATTCAATTACTTGATTGAAATTTGAACTACTTTGTTAAGAGTTTTTTTGTTTGAAAATTCATCTGTTCTGTTGACAATTTAAATATTCGACTTCGTTTTCATGAAAATTCTACTTTTTCGGTCGGATTCCACTGTTTTTAATTTTACCTTGAAATCTTGTTTTTTGTAAGTATTAGCTATTACATTTTTTATAGAGAATTCATCTTTCTTGGTTAAAAATTTAACTACCTGTTTGAAATTTGAACTACTTTGTTACAAATTCATTTTGCTTTGGATGAAGATTCATCATTTAAGTTAAAAATTTATGTTCGGGTTGAAAATCTTTTTGGCTTGAAAATTCAACAATTTGGTCGAAAATAGACTTTTTGGTTGAAAATTAATATTTTTGGGTACAAATTTAAATATTCGGGCGAAACTAAAACCATTTTTATGAAGTATTAACTATTTCGAAGAAAAATCCAAAATTATTCTAAAAATTAACTTTTTTATCAAAAAATAATATTTTTGGGTTGAAAATTCAACTGTTTTGTAGATAGTTCGCTCTTTCTCTTAAATATTTGACAACTTCGCTTAAAATTGATGTATTTTGTTGAAAACTTTACCTTTTGGTAGATTATAAATCATCCTGGTGAAAAAATCCATTTTTTGGTGGAAAATTTAACTTTTTTGTTGAAAATTTATATTTTTGGTTGAGAATTCAACTATTTTGTTGAAATCTCCTATTTTTCGCTTAATTCAACAAGTCGAAAATTTTTCTTTTCCAGAAAATTAATCTTTCGTGGTAGAAAAGTCATCTTTCTTTGTTAAAAATGAACTTTTTTTCATGAAAATTCAACTTTTGTAGTTAAAGATTCAACTTTTTTGGTTGAAAATTCAACTTTTTTGTAGATAATTCGTCTATTTTTCCTTCCAATTCAAAATCTCTGTTAAACTTTTATAATTTTTGGTAAAACATTAATCTTCTTCGTGGAAAAAAAACATCTTTTTGGTTGAAAATTGAACTATTTGGTTTTTAAATTAACAACTAAACTACTTGGTTGAACTACTTTGTTGAAAAATTTATTTTAAGATGGACCTCTCTGGTTGAAAATTTATCTTTTTTGTTGAAAATTTGTTCTGTTTTTTCGATTAAAAATTAATTTTTTTATCTGAAATATTTAAATATTCCATTTTTTGTTAGAAATGTATACTTCATAAGTTGAAAATTCAACTATCAGTTAACAAATTCATTCATTTTTATGAAAATCCATTTTTTTGATTGGACAATAATTCGTGTTTGTTGAAAACTTATCTTTGTGTTTGAGAATTCCACTATTTTGTTTGAAAATTCGTTTTTGTTTTCGTTTAATTCAATTGGTTCAAAATTCGTCTTTTGGTACAAAAGTCATCTTTCTTGGTTGAAAATTCATCTTTTTGGATTCGAATTCAACTATTTTGTTAATCATTAGTAATTTCTCGACTGTCCTATATAAAAATCGTCTTTTTGGCTTGAAAATTCCACTTTTTTGTTCCGTCTTTTTTGATGGAAAATTCATCTTTCTTGGTCTCAAAAAAATTCTTCCTTCTGGCTTGAAAATTCAACTGTTTCTGGTTGAATTTTAATCTTTTTTCATCAATAACAAAAGTAGTTCCAATTTCAACTAGGTAGTTGAATTTTTATTGAAAAAGATTAATCATCAACAAAAAATGTAATAATTAATACTTCTACCAAATAAGATTTAAATTTGAAATAAAAAAAGTACAGTATTCAATAGAACAGTTGAATTCTGAATCATATCAGATTAATTTTTAACCAAATAGTTGCATTCATGACCAAAAAAATGATTTTCTAACCAAAAAGATTAATTTGCTAAAAATGGAATAGTAAAAATTTTGAATTTTTTACCAAACAAATGACTTCTTGAAAAAATAGTTGCATTTTCAACAAAATAAAGTAATTTTGAACAGAATAGTAGAAAGTTTTACCAAACAAGATGATTTCCGAACAAAAAATGTAATGGTAGAATTTTAACCAAACAAGATGAATTCCCAACCAAAAATATAATAGTAGACTTTTTAACCAAAAATAGTTGGATTTTTTTTGGGTTCTATTGATTCAGTTCACATTTAAACGAAAAAACGATAAAAAAGGGGAAAAGGGAGGTTGCTTAAAAGTACAGAAAAAAAGAATTCTATTAAAAAAAGGGCAATAGGGGAATGAGTTTGAAGGCTGAAATATGGAAGTGCTTTTCAAATTTATTAATTTATTATTAAACAATACCATTGCAGGGCCAAATTTCGTAAAATTCGCAAACTTTGTTCGTAAAACGATTTTCAACTTAGAGGATTCTGAAAATAAAAATTTTAGTGGTGTAACATTCTTACATTTTTAATTGTCCATATTTTATACCCAGAGATCTTTGAAATAAGGAGGCTTTCAATTCGGATACATTCTCTTCTGAAAATAATCGTATTTGACTCATTTCAAAAATATAGCTTTCGCCCTTAGCAGATTCTTTGTATTTAAATTATCAGTTTCAAAATATTTTAAATCTTCCTCCTGAATGCACATTTCATCCTTTTCTATGATTTTATATTTTATATACTATTTATAATTCGAATAGAGGAAGGTATATTTTTTTTTTGTTTGACTGAGTAAATTTTAGTGGAGAAGTGTATGATAAAATCATCATGTAAGTAAAAAAGGGACATTAAGAGCATTCGTTTAACGGTTGTCGAAATTCAAATGCGAGCTCACACGCTGTAATCCACATGCATCCACTGGTGCTCTGCTATCGATGCACTTTTCATTTTACAGAAACTTTGCATCTGGGGGTAAATTAAATACAAAACACCCTCTATTGAGTAGGGCCTAGAATCACTGTATGAATTTGATCACAACCCGTGATAACCCGCGGCTGCATCCTACTTTATCAGAAGTACTTGAATTTGCCTACACGTTTGGCCAGGAGAGAGGAAACCTGCAGAAAACAACCTCCCAAGTTATTATATTAATGTCTCAGGCTTAAGATGGTTACAGCCCAATATGACGAAGGAATTTTTGTTTAGAGTTGGATTTTTTATTTATTTTTGAATAGTATGCACGGGGCTGTCCTGGTATATATTATCAGTCACGAACGCATTATTATAATTCAATCAAGTGATCTGATAAGGGCGTGTACCTTGACAAATTAGGCCAAGCCTGGTTTTTACCCCATCATTCATGAACTGGGTTGCAGTTAAGTGCATGATGGGGGGACCTACAGCTTAAGGTGGGATCCAAACCACCAGAACCTCGGTAAAGGTACATAGAAAAATTTCAAGAGGCCGTGTCCAGCTTTCTAGCTTATTCTTACGAGTTTCGTTACGACTTTCGTGCGGGGCACTTGTACATTCAAATTACGTATTTTTTAAGAAACTCTACTTCTTAATAAATTTAAATTAGAATTAATTATCTTACGTATATTTCTGCTAATAGTTAATAATTACAAACTTCTGGTTTATCATCCACTGTGAAATGGTCTCCTCTACATATAATGTTACATTATGTTTCCTAATTCCTTGCAAGCTTTTCATTGCTATAAAGTGCTTAGTTTTTTTGCATATGAAACCCTACTTTCTTAAAATTATAATAATATTCTTTGAATTAATTAATTCACTTTGTCCGTATTGAAGCTCTGTTTCCGTTTGTTTTACGCTTGTCTTCTGTCACGTGCCTTTTTTGTCTCATCAATGTAACAGTTTATTAGTATGCGTCAGTTTAATATCTTATAAAATTATTGTCTTCAATATGAAGTTGTTCCCCTTGCATTGAAATGCTTTATCCTTGATTTTCAAGTTATTAATTTTGCAGTTTAGATTAAAATAATTGAATTTGAAAAATTGTGATGCACAATTTGAAAATTTATTCTTTTTAATGACTTAGCTTCAAGACCCTAATTCAAGAATGCTTTAATTTTTCACCGAGGTTTCAAATTGTTCAATTTTTAACGCTTCAAGTTTGAATTCATTAATTTTGAAAGTCTCCAACTAGAAAGTATATATTTTTTTCAGTTTTTCGAACAATTGAACTTTATTGAATCACAATATTCAAAATTCTCCAATTTCGAACGATGAAAATTATAGCGATTTTTTTGACAGAAATCAAATTTTTTAGTAAGAAAATGTATCTAATCGCTTTGAATGTGACTTGATACTTCAATATTAGATTGGTAGATTTCCAGAATGAAAAATATTTTTAAATGAAGGGTTGAAAATCAAACGATTTGAAATTCAAATGTTAAAAATTGTGTTGTTCAATAATTTAATGTCATGAATTTTCATGATTAGCACTGAATTTTCAATTTTTTCCTTCGATAAGCTTTAATTTTACAATTAAAAGAATAAAAGCTTTTTAGTAGAGTTGAATTTTGATATCTGGAATTTAGTTTCAAATTTTCAATTGTCCAACTTCAATCGCTTTGAATTAAAAATTATTTAAATTCAAAAGTTTTCAATTTTTAATTATTCAATTTTTAACGCTTTTAATTAGAAATAATACAATTCAAATTCCTCTGATTTTTCAATTATCGAATTTAAAAATTCTAATCTGAAATTATTAAATTCTAAACATGTTGAAATTTTCCTAGTTTTGAAATTTTAATCTGAAATAATTTAATTTCGATATTTTTCAATTCGAAACAAAATTTTTCAATTTTGAAAGCTTTGAATTAGAAAGTAATACAATCTCAACTCCTTCCTAATGAAATTGCATAATCTTTAAAATTTAAGTTTGACATTTTTTAATTTTCAGATCCTCTGATAACAATTTTTTAATTTCTAACACTTTTGATTTCCAATTATTCAATTTCAAACGCTTTTATTTTAGAAATGATACAAGTTCAATTCCTTTTCATCCCATTTGATATATTGCCCTTTTTCAAAATTTCACCTCATCGAATATTTCTGTATTTGGAATGTTTCAATACAAAATATTTTAAATTATATATTTTTTAATTTTAAGCTATTACCTAGTGTTTCAAAAATGTAAAGAGAATGGATTTTTAACTTGTTTATATTTTTAATGTTGGGAAGTAAAAACGGACGGACGTGAACTCGCGCTACGCGCGCGTGCATTTCCTGATGCATTTCCATATTTTTTAATTAATTTTAACACACCTTTGATGCATTTTTTCTATTATATGGAAAATTCTGAGAGTCTTATCTGTACTGCCAGAATTGAACTAAAGCCTTAAAGTTTACAAAAAATTATATCAGATAGATTGTCTTTGTGATTTGAAATCCTTTCGGTGGAATTATGGAAAAAATAATAGTAGAGGAATGACAAAGCTACAATAGTTGAAAAGAGGAACAATAGGATAGAAAATTATAACAAGTAGTGGAAAAGTAAGTGATAAAGCGAGATAAAAAGATCTGCGATGCAGAAAATGGGCCAAGTACAATTACATGAAATTTTGAATTCAAAATTGGCAACGTAATCTGGAAAAAATGTATATTCTGAAAATATAATAGAAATCTTTTCAAATAAAGTACCTTATGGAAATGTTTAAAATCAATTTTAAAATGCTACGTCAAACATTATAAAACTTTGCGGGATTGAATGTATAAGCAAAATGATTTTTGTTTCATTTCTGGGTATGGGAGATTGATGGTATAATATAGTCTCGCCAAGTTTCAGAATGTCTTAAATGGCTATTCAAAATTGATTCGAAGATGTCCATAGCGTACTTTATAAAAAAAGTTTCCTAACACATTCCCTTACGAAATTTTTTTTCCAAACATCGCAGATGTTTTTGTGGGATTTCATGTTTTCATCTGTATAAGATAGATGCACTCAATTCAATTTTCATTTAATAACTAAGTTACTAAATGAACAAAATTAAATTCATCGTTTGAATAATTTTGGTCATAATTTATTTAAATAAATTCAATTGATTTATTCTTTCATTCAATTTAATGGTACCATTATTCAATCTCAACTCTGATTGGATTCTTCAACTTCCATTCGAAATGAAAAGGGTTAATTTCAATTACTATTTATGTCGTCCATGAATTTTTATTTTTCACACTAAATACATACAATTTTTAAAACATTTCAAGATATATAAATTATTGCAATATATTGAAAAGTTGTTGCTACAGACTTCTTATCAAAATTTGAGGTCAATCCGTGCGACAGCTCAGGTGCAGATGTGAGTACAGGTTGCAAATTGGTTGTATTTACGTTTTTTGTTTGTTTTATTCTCACAATTTCTGATACATAAAAAGTAACATAAAATTACGCTCAAACGTATTTTTCAATGGTTGGTCAATCAGCTGCCAATTTTAATTGAAATCACTTGAGAATTGCACCAACAATCCAAAAAAGGCCATACCGGTACACGATTCCAAATAAAGATTCTTGGTAGCTGTTTTTGTACTTGGCGGTAATTTGCTACCGCGAATCTCGATATAGATTTTCTGCAATGAGTGGAATCACATAAAAAATGATTTAAGTGGATAGAAGCCCATACGAAAACGAAATACAAAACTTTCGAACCATTCTTTCAATTAGATTTAGCGTGTTGGAATACATTTTGAAAAAATGTAAATATATACGTTTCTTTTTCTATTCTATATTATTTTTCAGGCGAAGATAACCTGTATTCGTTTATATAAGATGCTTTTGTTTCTTTTGAGCCAGCATCTGAAGACGTGGAAGTCGAGTTAATCTTATTACATAAAAGAAAGAGCGTTATGGAGCGGATCTTTCTCCAGAATATCGAAGATCGATGCCGAGAAAGCCCTATGTAGATTAAGGTCGTCCTGCTAAGAAAAGAATATTCGCTACTATGTTCCGTAATCGGAGAAAGAAGAATTTTTATGTCTGGATTTGCTCTACTTTTCTAAACAAGGTTAAAAACATTTTTTCATGCAAACAAGCTCTGTGGGAAGTTTTCAATAAATAAATGAAGCAGAATAAAGTGTACTTTCAAAGTCTGAAAACCTTCGCTTTTAATATTTACACATTTTTCAGTTACAATCACCGACATTCAGTGCACGGACATGCAGTTCTAAAAAGCACTTTTTTTGGACAAAAATCGCTCGAGAGTTAAATTTTCAACGGATTTTAAAGTATTTCTTAAGACTATAGGGCTTCCAGGTATAACGTGTAACTGATAATTTTTTATTTCAGCCAAAGTAACATGTTTTATTAAATAAAAAATGATACGAGATCTGTCCGGAAAGAATCCGACCATGTGCTCTAACTTTGTACTCAATTGTGCTAATGTTAAAAACAGGTATTCATTATTTAGTTGGGACATCTGTGAGGTGCCGTACTAACTGGCATGCACCTGCGAATCTTAAGTTGACTAGTGTAGGCAGTTGCGTGAACATCTAACCACGTACGTGTCACATTTTAGGATGACGGAACGCACCAAACAAAGAGTGTGCATTAAATTTTGCAAAAAACTTGGCTAATTATGTTCGAAAACCATCGTTATGATTTGAAAGGTGTATTTTCATGAGTATATCATTAACATTTAAATAAAAGAGTGGTTTGGGGGATTTGGAAGAGGACAAACACCTCAAAATGTGGAACGAGTGCAGGCGTTAATCAATGGAAACCAGGGTTTAGCAGTGAGAGAGATAAATGAAGACTTTGGAATTCCAAAAACTATTGTTTCGGAAATTTCAGACCAAGGAACGGTCTAATATGTGACAAAGTAGCGACTGCGTCCTTCACCGCAACAACGCATCAGCTCATTCATCGCAGCTCATTCAGTAATTTTTGGTGAAACACGGACTTACGCAACTTCGTCATCCCCCATACAGTCCTGACCTGGCTCCCTGTGATTTCTGACTTTTCCGAATATAAATATATTTGAAATGAAAGAAAAACGATTTCAAGACGTAGAGAAAATAAAACAGAATGCGACAAAGCAGCTGCTAGCTATTTCGAAAGGTGACTTCAGGGAGAGATTTCGAAAGTGGTAGGATCGATGGAAGGAAGTTGTGGCTTGCCAAGGGAAGTACTCTGAAGGGTATATCATCGCCATTGAACATAATTCACTTTTGCTTCTAGTGCACCACAAGGTCGGATATTTTCCGGACATAACTCACATATTGTGTTTTTTATAGACTGTTGAGTGTGCTACTGCCCAAAGATGCTCAAATTTAGCAAAATTGGACTTGAATCAATAGAATAACTATAATTGAATAATACATAATGTATTAGAAGGAAAAAAAAATTGTTTATTATTTGCAATAATTAGTTGTTAAAATTTATAGTGTTTGTGTACAAAATAAGTCAAATTAATCTTCGATAAAAATTAGTTTACAACAGCTACTCTTTTGCAATTTTTGCTGTCCTATTTTTCTAATTAACAATAAGTGTTAATTATATAAGCAATTTCTATTAACACAAAGTAAAAACTGTAAAAAATGACTAGTCAATTACAAAAATTGTTGAAATAATTGAAAGTTTCTGTCATTTTGGACAATATGACAGCAACAAGTCAATGGCTAGACAAGGAGTCATTGGTAAGACATTTTTAGTTGATTCATTAAAAAAATGACACTATTGATGGAAAAAAGATCGAAATGTGTATTTGTTAATCGAAAAACCCTATAAATTTTAACAACTAATCATTGGAAACCACAAAAAAATTACACTTTATCCTTAACTTGTTTGAAACATAATTTAAGTATAGTTATCGTACTGATTTAGTCATAAAAAAATGCATTTCATTTTTGTTATAATTTTATACCTTCCAACTTGAGGATTCAGAAAGTTGTCACTTTTTTAATTCAAATTTGAATCGTTATTATATATTTACTCAAGGTTTTAATGAAAAAATTTTGTTTCGATCAGAAAAGTCACTAAATTTCGATTTCTTTCAGTTCCGAACGGTCATGCTTAAAAAGCAATTAATTATCTCCACTCTCCCGAGTAAAATCATTTCCATTAGAAGTACCGTATCCTCGAAATTTTTAATGGAAGCTTTCGCTCATAGTTATGCCAGTCGTTATTATAAATTACTGCAAAATGGAAATCTCTCTGATTCCTGTTCTGCTTTTATGTAAATTTCAGGTCACTATAAAAATGCAAATTTCATTTGAAAGATTGATTTTATTTAGCATTTGTAAGAATTCTCTGATTTTTATACTCAGGGGGGAGTGATTAGTTACTGCTAGAGTTTAATTAATAACAAGTCTTAATTACTAATTTTTGATTGCTCTTTTGAATCAGATCAAAAAACACATTTATTCTCATGATAATTCAACTGAGTAGGAATGTCAAGAGTTTTCTGGCCTCTGTGGTCGGTTTTTTTGGATTATTACACATGATGCAAGCTGTAGTCATAGTGAAACAAAACGAGTTGTGAACAATGTATTTATAGTGAATTTAAATTTGTATTTCTGTTTTAATGAAAATCAAAAAATTGTTGTCAAAGAAATGCACAGAGATCGACGTGTCCAAATTACAAGGTTCTATCTTTAAACTTACATTTTCTCTAAATCTGAATTAGTAGAAAACTACTGATTGGTAGTAGTTTTTTTTTACTAATTCAAATAGCGCGGATTCGTTTGCTGCTAATTAGTAAAAACCTACTTATTCAATGTGTAAGAATAACCGCCTGAATGAATTAGTAACCATATCTACTAAAGGAATTAGTAATGCTACTACTAACGGCATTGTTAAATGTATTGCTAGTTAATATTTCAAGCAACAGTTTTAAATAAGATCAAAAACTGATTTTACAATGAGAATTTTATCAAAATCAAATAAAAATTTATTCAATATATAGAAAAATACAAGAAATGTAGAAGTTGTACGAATGATACATCAAATTCCATACTATTTTTAATTTATTCACAAGAAAATGCACACAAAAAAATTCTTTGGAATCAAGTCGAGTCTAATGATTATGCAGTATGTTTGCCAATTTTTCCACACTATAATGCTCGGAGTTGTTTAATTTTCCTGAAAATCCGATATTTTTCAAGAAAAAAGTAAAAATGTCACAAAACGACATTTTAGTTAACCTAACTTTTTCAAGGTCACTTTACAGTTCCCTTTAAAGTATTTGCTTATTTTTCAATATTAAGCAAAAACTTGCCCATTTTAAAGAAACTGAAAAGACACAGAAAATACTGATTTCAGTGACCAAAATCATTTGACTTGCAATAAATTAAAGTCAGAATCCACTTATTCACAAACGAAAAATCGCGAGGAGCGAGAGTCACGGCGCGGCGCAGCGTGCATGCGCCTGCGCTAAACGAGAGACGCCATTTACTTTCAGCGGTATATTCAAAATAAATTTGAGCTTATACTTAAAGATTTTTTTCCAAAAACCATGTTAGTGCCACTTCTTTCAAACACACATTTTATTGGCACCAAAATTCTCAATTAAAAAAGTTAAGTTTTTTCTTCAAAAATTATCTATTAGTTTTTGTCTGATTAGTTTTACAATAATTTTATGAGAAAACAATGTTTTTTTACTTCCTACAAATTTTTAAAATTTTAATAAGAAAAATCGAACTTATTTTATATTGCTTACGTGCTTTTACTGAAATCCATTCACTTATATCTAACCTCTTCAAACTTTGTTTAATCATCAGTAGAAAGCGGATTAGTGTTAATGTATGTGACATAATTTTAAATTGAAAAAGTTGCAATTGAAAACATGTTAGTTACGTAAAATGTTGAAAAAAGGACAATGTTTCGAATAGAATGAAAAGGAACCGAACTTGCATCATTTCTGAATAAAAGTGTTAAAAATTGGATAATTTTGAATTAAAAATTGTTGAAACAGAAGCTTTTAAAATTCAAAACTTTCAGAGTAAAAATTTTTAATTTGAACAATTTCATTATCAAGGAAACAGAATTTTATAATTTCCAATTCAAAGCGTTCAAAATGAACCAATATTTTTTTATTTCAAGTATCTCAAAATTGAATGATTTCAGATTGAAATTTCGAAAATAGAAAAATTTCAAACCGTTTAAAATTGAAAGTTTCCCATAAGAATTTTGCAAAATCGATCATTTAAAGTTGAAAGGAATAAAAATGGTTGTATTTATAAATAAGAGCATTTAAAATTTAATAATTTAAAATAATTTTTTTCAAATTTTAATAAATTTTATTTCGAAGCGAATGCAATTGGACAATTTTAAACTGAAAACTAAATTGTATCTTTCAATGTGAAAGCTTCTGGAATTCTATAAATCAAAATTTTTATTAAATTGAAGAAATTATCTGATTTAACATAAAAATCGATTAGACAAATTTTTCGAAAATCAAAAAATAAATTCACCTTTATTTTCAACGTTAAAAATGGGAAAAAAATTAAATTCTAAAGCTTTGAAATGTAATTATTCTGAAAAAAATTTTTAATACGAAGTAATTTTAAATGGACATCATTAAAAATGAAAATATGTATACTCCGGAACCTTGAAACTTAAACGAATCCAAACTTCATTTAAAACTAAAAAACATGTAGTCGCGAAGAATTGTTATATTAAAATTGTTTTGTACGCAAACCCTTAAAAATTTCTATTACTTTTAGTGAATTTAAATCGTTTAAAAATTAAAAATCTTTTAATTATCAATTATACTTTTCGAGATTCAACCATTTCAATTTTAATTGCAAAATTTAAGCTACTTAAATTACTTTAATTGAATTTAAATCGTTTAGAAATCAACAGATTTTAAATTTTGAATTATAGTATTCGAAATTCAATCATTTCAATTTCAATCGGAATATTTGAACTACTTAAATTACTTTAATTAAATTCAAGGTGTTTAGAAGTAAACAATTGACCATGAAAATTCAGAACTCTGAAATGTTGAATTTGAAATGTTGAACATTCTCTAACATTTTTCAAATAAAAAAAATCAATATACAATACCCGGTTCTAAAATCTGTTCATTTGTAAGGCTAGAATTTGAAAAATTATTGTCCTAATTTGTCATCGTTCTGAATTTATTCTGTAGGCATTTAGTTCAAAAATTGTATAATTGCAAATCCTTTAAATTGAAGAGTGTGCACTGTGCAACTATTGAGACCTTTAATTGGATACTTCACGATTTTGAAGAATTTGAAAAAAGCAGAACGTTCTGTACGTTTAAAATTGAAACCAAACAATTTCGAATATTTAAATCTGAAATTATTACATTAAAAACTGACTATCAAGGCTTTCAATATAGAATTTTGAAATATTCTCAAATGAAATTGTCTTAATATTTGTAGAGATGCGCTTTCAAATCTATAATTTTGAACTCAAATCATAGATATTTAAAAGATGATAAATATATTATTTATGAGTATCAAATCATGTAGTATCATGGTGACTTTAAAAGTGATTAGATAGATTTTTTTCCGAAAATATGTGATTTCTTCTCAAAAATTCGTTTAAAATTGAAGAATATCAAATATTGCGAACCTTTAAAGTTTAATTATTCTACAAACTTTGAAAATGCAACAGAAACAACTTCATGTAGCTATCCCCTATCCGACGCTTCTCCGCATCTGAAATCCAAGCGGCGCTCGCTAGCTAGCTTCACATTGGTGCTAATCTACTCTCTAATCATCAGGATACTATACTCGTACACCTAACTTCCGATATAAGAACAGTTTCGGGGATGGCTCGCACTGGCCTTGATCCTCAATTGGGGGCTTCCAAACGTAAACAGTCAGCGGCGTGGCACCTATTACGCAATATACGCGCATAGGTTACTGTTTTCTGGCCCCTCTGTCGCTACGCTGCACAGTGGGGTGAAATTGGAAAACGAGATTCAAAATGATATTTAGAACGTAATTATGCACCGATTTCAGATTTTTTTTTTTGAAAAATTCAGAACTAAATTTTTCAGAAAATGGTGAGAGTAGATTTTTTATTTTTTTGTTCATTTAATTGTTATGTTAATGCAAACAGCGAGAAAAATGTCGATTTTTTTAATTTCACTTTTTATCTTCTAGACAAAATTTTTCTTATACTTCTCGTCCCTTGTATTTAATGCACAGGGGTATGAGAAAGACAAAAAAATGGTTAACTTGCAATGTTAATTGTTATAAACAAATTCTATTAACAAATGATCGACATTAGGGGTCATTCGTCTTCAAAGTATATTTCTGCTCTGAAATCGCTTGCCTTCATCGTTAAGATGATATGTGGCCATTGAAATTTAATATTTAATGTTATTTGTTTATTTTATAAACAAATTATATAAACAAATGCACAATTTGGGCGTTTTTAGGCGAAAGGAAACCGTTTTTTCTTTCGAACTTGTTGCAATTATATTGCCCATGTTGTTTTCCGGAAAAATTTTTGCCACTCATCAATATTTTTCTATTTTATAAACAAATTACATAAACAAATGCACATTTTGGGCGTTTTTAGGCGAAAGGAAACCGTTTTTTCTTTCGAACTTGTTGCAATTATATTGTCAATGATGTTTTCTGAAAAAATTTTACCACCCATCAATATTTGTTTATAAAATAAACAAATTCACATTTTGATCGTTTTTAAGCGAAAAGAAATCGATCTTTCTTCTGACCTTGCTGAAATTATATCGCTAATGACGTTTTCTGCAAAAAATTTTGCCACCCATCAATATTTGTTCATTTTATAAACAAATTATATAAACAAATGCGCATTGTAGGAGTTTATAAGCGAAAAGAATTTGTTTTTTCCTCTGACCTTGCTGAAATTATATTTTCAATCATGGTTAAAAAAAATGGATATGCATTAATATTTACTTATTTTATAAACAAATTATACAAAAAATGAACATTTTAGGCGTTTAACTAATTTGTTTTTAAAATAAACAAATAGTGAGGCATGACAATATTTAATTTAGACAATTCATTGTCAATATAGTTTAAACAATAATAAAAGAAACACGATTTCTTTCTGCCTATAAATATCTGCAATGTACATTTGTTTATATAATTTATTTATAAAATAAACGATTAGCGGTGCTTGGCAACATTTTTCGATAGTACATCATTGGCCATATAACTGCAACAAGATCAGAAGAAAAAACTATATTTTTTCGCTTAAAAACTTCTTATATGTGAATTTATTTATATAATTTGTTTATAAAAAAAGTGAACATTAATGAATGGCGAAATTTTTTCAGAAAACATCATTGGCAATATAATTTAAGCAAGGTCAGGAGAAAAAACGACTTATTTTCGCTTAAAAACTCTGAAAATGTACATTTGTTCATATAATTTGTTTATAAAGTAAACAAATATTGATGGGTGGTAACAAAATTTTCAGAAAACATTATTGGCAATATGATATTAGCAATATCAGAAGAAAAAACGGTTTATTTTCGATAAAAATCGCCCAAAATGTGCATTTGTTTATATAATTTGTTTCTAAAATGAAAAAATATTGATGGGCTGTAAAAATTTGTTCACAAACCATCATTGGCAATATAATGTCAGAAGAAAAAACGACTTCTTTCCGCTTAAGAACGCTGAAAATGTACATTTGTTTATATAATTTGTTTATAACGTAAACAAGTATTGTAAGTGGCAATACAATTTTCAGAAAACATTATTGGCAATATAATGTTTGCAAGGTCAAATGAGAAAACGGTTTATTTTCGCTTAAAATCGCCTAAAATGTGCGATTGTTTATATACTTTGTTTATAAAATAAACAAATATTGATGGGTTGCAAAATATTCTTAGAAAACATCATTTGCGTAAAAATTTCAGCAAGGTAAGAAGAAAAAACGATTACTTTTCGCCTAAATAAGCCCAAAATGTGTATTTGTTTATATAATTTGCTTATAAAATAAACAAATATTGATGAGTGGCAAAAATTTTTCCAGAAAAAATCATTGGCAATATAATTGCAAGAAGGTTGAAAGAAAAAAACGATTTATTTTCGCCTAAAAACGGCCAAAATGTGCATTTGTTTTAATAATTTGTTTATAAGATAAACAAATAACATTCAATATAAAATTTTAATTGCCACGTATCATCTTAACGATGAAGCCAAGCGATTTCAGAGCAGAAATATACTTTGAAGACGAATAACCCCTAATATCGATAATTTGTTAATACAATTAGTTTATAACAATTAACTTTGCAAGTTAACAATTTTTTGTCTTTCTCATACCCCTGTGCATTAAAAGCAAGGGACGAGAAGTATAAGAAAAATTTTTTCTAGAAGATAAAAAATGAAATTAAAAAAATCCACATTTTTTTCGCTGTTTGCATTAACATAACAATTTGCTCCACTCTCCCTGCGAAACTGCCTGAGCCGGCAGTTCTAGAAATTCGTAAATCAGTGGTCCTTATATCGAAATTTGAGTGTATATATTTTACTTCATACTTATCTAACTTCTTGTAGTTTTCTCAAACTAGCGGGACACCAAATTACACTTTAAAAAGCACTGCTGCGTTTTGTTCCTAAAATAGAAAATGTCTGTGTCGTATAAACTAAGAATAAAAATTGAGCAAATATTAAATTTTCTCAATTTAAAATCAAAGACCAGCAGAAATTATCTAATAAATTATTAAATAATGTTGCCGTAGCAATTCATTGCTACTCATTAAATTTGTAAGCTATTATTTCTAAGCAGATTAGTAAAATACCCTTACTAATAACAACTAGTAACATCAATCTTACCATTTTGTGTATTAGAAAGTGATAAAATTACAAATTTAGGAGTCAGATACAATGCTACTAATTCCATTAGTAAAATTTCTACTAATTCGGATTTACAAAGTTGAATGATTCTGATTCTGGAAGTAATTTGGAAACGTTAAAATTTTACTTGCTTCTGCTAATGATATTTGTTCTGAATAAGCACAAAAATAAATGATTATTTCAGAAAACAAAAATTCTATAAGTTCAAGGAATGAATATGCAGGGACAGTTTTTCATTTGTATCGAATAAATTTGGATCATCGAGACGAGTGAAAAGCCGAGAGGTCGAGGTCGAATAGCGCGTTTTTCTTGATCATGCCGATTGAAATCCTTTTCTTTATTCATTAATGTCGACGAATGCTCTGTCCGGGGCGGATTTGTGAAATAAAAATGGCTCACGGCGCTAAGTAACTGTCGTATAAAGTATCCCGATACCGTGGAGAATCTTAAGATTCGAGATACCACAGTCTCCATTTCATGAAAGGGGCGTACATTTTATGGCCGTGTACTTTGCTGACATTAAACTGTTCACTGAGACGAAATACGTTGCTTGGCCACGAAAAGCAATTATTTTTTAAAAGATCCTTTTTCCTGTTCTATCTTTGCTCTACCTCATTTCCTAGAGAATGGTTAACTTTGTTTGAAATTTTATTTGTAACCTATTTCGAGGTGGTTACTTAAAAAAAAATATCCAGATGTGCAATTTCAAGACAAATCCTACAGGTTTTTAAATAAAAATGTAGTATATTTCTAGAAAAATACTATAAAATTCCTCTAAATTTCAAAAAATTATTTACATCCTAAGATATTAAATAAAAAATCTAAGAAAGGGTTATGCGTTTACATACGAATTCCATTGTTCTATAAGAATATTCAAAGGGGTATATTGTAAGAATTAATAGTGAATCGAATAGATTTTTACTTACTCTCGCCAGGCCTGCTTACATGGATTTTCATATAAAATTTGACGCAGAGTTTTTCCCCGACAATATTCTATAGGGATTCTTGATTAAGAATTTCATGGGAATTCCGCAAAAATATTTTTAAAAAATGAAATTTTTTCAGAATCTTCACGGAGATATTCCGTTAAATCTTTTGAAATCGAACGAAATGCATCAAAATTCATGGATGTCATTTTTAAATCTTTTGAAATCTCTCAAAATCCTTTTAAATCCCATGAAATCATCGACACACCTTAAAATTTCGTAAAGTCTGTTAAAATTCCTTAAAATCCTTTGAAATCTTTTTGAATCCCTTTGAAGTTTTTTCATTAGGTGAAAATTGCTTAAAATACTCTGAATTATATGAAGATTGTACATAATATAGTGAAATCCCTTGAAGAAGGTTAAACTCCCTTGAAAATCCCGTGAAATAATTTAAAAACTATGAAAATTCCTTAAATATTCATTGAGATTCTATGAAATGTTTTGAAATCCTTGAAATAGCTTGGAATCTTTAGAATCCGCTGACAATTATTTTTGTTTTAATCCGTGGAATACCTTGAAATATATAAAAGTCGGTTAAAATCTTTGAAATTTCCTAAAATATTTCATAATATTGCTAAATCCATTGAAATCATCTAAACCCCTTCAAAATTTAATAAAATCTTTAAAATATATGAAAATATTTCTGGAACTCTTGAAATCCCAGAAATATTTTTGAAAGTTCTTCAAATTACTCAGAATCCCTTATCGTCTAAAATCTGGAAATATAGTTTTTAATCTTTTCATATCTCTTAAAATCCTTTGACATCATATGAAATCATCCCTTAAAATTTCCTAAAATTCGCTTAAATCCCTTGAAATCCTTTGAAATTTTTTAATTATGCAAAAATCCTTGAAATTCTTTAAATTTCATGGATATCATACATAATCTCGTTGAATACATTTCAAAAGGTTGAGCTTCATGAAAATCCCTTGAAATCATTCAAAAACTGTGGAAATCTCTAAGTTCTTTCAACTTCCGTAAAATCTTTGAAAGCCTAAAAATTCATTAAAATATTTTAATTCTGTGGGAATATTTCTGAATCTCTTGAAATCCTTTAAAATCCTTTAATAATATTCGAAAATCTTTTTAAATCCTCTAAAATCCGTAGATATACTCTTAAAACCTCTGAAATCTCTTAAAATCCTTTGACATCCTATGAAATCATCCATCCCCTTAAAATTTCTTAAAAATCGCTTAAATCCTTTGAAACCTTTTGAAATACTTGGAAATTTTCCAACTATGTAAAAATCTTTCAAATTCTTTAAATTTAATGGATATTGTACATAATCTCGTGAAATCACGTTAAAAAGATTGAGTCTATTCGGCAATCCCTTGCAATCTTTTAAAGACTATGGAAATGATTTTGAAATTCTCTAAATTTTGTAAAATCCATTAAAACTTATTGAAATCTTGAGCAATTTTTGCAAATGGTATAAAATCCCTTTAATCCCTTCAAATCTTCGAATTCCTATGGAAATCTTCTGACATCCTTCAAGACTCATTTAAATATTTCAGTATCTTTTGAAATCCTTTTCAAATCCCGTGACATCTCATAAAGTAATTCAAAATCCCGTTAAATCTCCTAAAATCGCTTGAAATCCCTTAAAATCCTTTGTAACTTGCGGAAATCATTCTTAATTCCTTAAAATCCTTCAAAATCCCTTAAATTTCATCGTAATCCTTCGGTATCTCTTAAAACATCGTAAAATCTCTGAAAATCGAATTAACTCCTCAAAGTCTCTAAAATTGTACTGAGAAATTTTTTGAAACTCTTGAAATCTTTTTAAATGATTTGAAATCGTAAAACTTCTCTTAATCCTTCGGTATCGTTTGAAATACCCTACAACTTTTTAAATACTTCAAAATCTTCTTTAATCCCTTGAAATCTCCTTAAATCTATAAAAAGCCTCAAAATCTAGTTTCTATCTTTCTCATGTGTCCCCTAAAGGTTTACATTTTTCTTGTGTCTCTTCCCTATTTCTTTACACACCCCCCACACAATTACTTGGTGGTGGGAGGGGGACCTACAGTTCAAGGTGGGTTCCGAATCACCAAGAGCAACAGATTTAAGTACTTAGAGAACCTTTCTCTCTAGAGGTACTTAACCCCCACGACCATCGTCCCACCTTTCAAAATCTAGTAAAATATCGTAAAAATGTTCTTATTCTTTAATATACTTTGTAGTCCTTTGAAATTGCTTGAAATCTGTTAAACTTACTGAAAATCATTAAACTCTTTCCAAATCTGGCTTACATTGAAAATAATTAGTTTATTGTTGATATATTGAGTAACAAATGCAAAATCTTATGTAAGAAGAGGGGCAGGGATTACAGAAATTTGTGAAATCCTTAAAGTTGGGAAATTCCTGCTTGGGGAATCGAACCCGCGCCAGCGTGGCTTCCAAGACTGCAGTGTTGAAACGTAAGACAATCACGATACCATCTGAGCCACGATGACACCCCGTTCCCTTATTTCTTTGAGTGCTTAAGGTTTTTTCTGAAGATTACATTCGTCATTCGTAGAACGTTTATTACTTCTTCGAAAGAGCGCTCGTTTCGCTCCTAGTTTCAATTTTATAGTTCACTATCAGAGTCGCGCTCGTAGTATCTTTTCCCTCTTGATAAAACAAAGCCGGGGTCATAGAAGGTTAATCCCCCGTACCCTTTTATACACATACAAAGCTCTATCGATTCCATAGCATGCATAGGCTTCCAGGTAGACGTGCAATTTAATATTGATACGATTTTGCAAGATCGATCACGCGATTAACAAGGTATGCATTTTAAAAGCGGGCTCCACGCAAAGACAGATTGTCACTGGGCAAAATGCGGTTGCGTTTACTTTCTACAATCAGCAATCAAATTCAACCTCTGTTCGAAGAATTCAACCATTCGAAAACGTTTATAATGAAAAAAGAGACGTCACTTTCGATGGGAATAAGTCTTGCAAACAATTTTTTAATCCTTCTTTCAGAAAACCAAAAATCAATTTTTGCTACTTATATTCAGTGCTTATAATCATTATCTTTGTTTTCGGAAAAAATATTTGGCGTTAGTAAATGAAAATAATAGTGACTCAACTTTCAAGTAAATGTACAGTGAGGGTGTTTTCTAAAACTGCGTCACGCTATTTTCAAACACAGATTATCACATAAAGCTTGAACTCCCCCAGGTGGCGTCACAAATACGAACACACTTTTAGGTAAAAATTTTTTCTTCGACTATGTTTGATTACCGCCTAAACTGAAACACAAAACGTACAAACATAATAAATAAATAAAGAATATAAAAATGTATGTATAGGTAACATATTGAATTTAAATCGAATTATATTGCCTTTTCAATGAAATGGTTAAATTTTTAACACAAAAATACAAACCTCCAAGAGTTTTCACGCTAGAGAGTCGAATGGTTTAGAAAATGGTTGATTTTTATACCCGAAAAGATGAATTTTTAACTAATGAACATAATTTTTCAACGAACTAGTTGAAGTTTAAACAAACAAAAAAATTAATTTCAGACCAAACAATTGCATTTACAATTGACTAGTAAAACATTCAAGCAAAAGAAAACAATTGACAACAAAATATTTGAATTTTCAACCTATAACGATGAATTTTTAACCAAACTGTCTAAATTTTAAACAAAAAAGATTAAATGAAGTGTGTTAGAGCTGTCAGTATACTGGACAACTTTAATATCATTTATTTGATTTCCTTACCTGGTCGACATCTATTAACATCAGCTAAAAAAGATTAAACCTCAAAGGCAGATAGTTGCATTTATATAAGGATATATATGGATATATAAGGATTTTTAACTACATAGTTGAATTTCCAACCTATAAATATGAATTTTCAACCAAGTAGTTGAAATAGTTGAACCTGCAATCAATAATCAATAAATCTTTATCAAATGAGTTCAAATTTTTACTATGTATATGATTATTCAAACAAAAAATGTTTAAATTTTAAATAAAAAACACAGTTGAATTCAACCATAAGAAACAAATTTTCAACAAAATTGTTGAATTTTAACCAAAATAATTAAATTTTTAACTGAAATGATTAATCTTCAACAAAATGAATTTTTATCAAAGAAGTTCAACTTTCATCCAGTTAGTTGTATTTTCAAAGAAAGGATCAATTTTCTAGAAAAACAAATTGAAAATTAGGATGAAAATTTTAAAAAAAGTCGAATCCTTAACTAGAACAGACTAATTTTTAACTATACAATAGCACTTTTAAGCAAAAAAGATGAACTTTCCATCAAGCGAGACGAATTTTGAACAAAGAACGATTTTTTATTTAAGACAGAACAAAATTTTAACCGAATTGTTGAATTTTCTACCAAAATAATAGAATTTTCAGCCCAAAAAGACAAATTTTTAACAAAACAGTTGAATTTTTAACCCAAGAATATAAATTTTCAACAAAAAAATGTAATTCTTAACCAAATAGCTGGATTTCAAACTAAAAGCGATACATTTCAAACAAAAAATTAACAAACTCGTTCAAATTTCAACTAAGCAGTTGAATTTTCAATCAAAAAAGATTAATTTTTAACGAAAAATTTATTAGTTGAATTTTCGACTGAAAACCAAAAGTGATGAATTCCAAACCAAAAATATAATAGAATATCTTTCAATTAAAAAGAATTAACTTTCAACAAAAAAGATGGATTTTCCTATTGGGCTCTTTGAATACAGTTCGAATTTAATCAAAAAAAGTAGAAATACGGTAAAGAGAAGAACTTTCTTGAAAACAGGAGAAAAAAAGTGTTAATACTTTTTTGAGCCTATTTAATGTTATTTACTTGAAATCGGAAATAAGTTTCTAATTGTGAAATCTTGACTATTCCTTATAAGGTTTTTAATTATTTGGGCGCTTATCCCTGACGCTTATTCCGCGCGGTCACTTTTATTATTGTCTGTCGCACGAGACCTTGCGACCGCGGGCGTGAAGTGGTAGAGTTGTTGCTGTGGTGGCTCGCTCAAATTGGCTGGGCGGTTTGAAGTGTTCCAGCTTTCTTTTACTAGTTTCATTCCGACTTTCGTGCCGGGCACTTGTGAACTCTTTCTGAGACCAAGTTCGGCGCGCTACATTATTCAAAGTGATATTGATATTATCTGTTCGAGTTCCGATCCGTATACAGTGCTCCCAACGCGGGCATCTTGCACTACTGCGCATGCGATGCATAAGGCGCTTCATTGGCTGCCGTTCGCGCGCTTATTTAAAATGTTAAAAAATACAATTCTTTTTATTTATTATTAATAATTAAAAATATTTATACTTTAACATGTTTATGTAGTAGGTGGATTATTTTTGATAGAGTCTGAGTATGAGGTTAAAAAATAAAATGAGTATTTAGTAAATAAAAAATATCATTTATTTAATGTTATCTTTTTTTATTTTAAAATTATTTTTAATCATTTATGCATTTAAAATTTTGTATATTAATTAAAATGGATATGCAAATTTTATTACAGCTACATTTCGAAATATTTAACATTTACTTGTCAAGAAATTGTAATTCAAATTTAATAAAAGTTAAATATTAAATAGAAACTCAGTCGTATTTATTTTAAAACATTAAAAAAAGTACATTAAATAAAAGATAATATTTTTTTCAATTACCAGCACTGATGTTACACTTATTTTTGATAATAAAGCATCGACGCGTTTCGAACTGGTTTTCAGTTCCTTTTCAAGATGCGAAAAATACAAAAATTGTCGAAGCTTTTAAGGTATGACTGAAAATTCATGAAAAATAAAATTCTTGAAACTGTTCCCGATTCAAAACAATTAAAAAAATAGTTTTTCAATAGATATTATTTAGTTATTCATTGGAAATACAAATTCAAATACTTTGATCAAATATCAATTTTTTTAAATGTTAATAGTTTTTTAACATTATTGTTTGAATTAAAAATAACAATAAATGTATAAAAATTGTATAAAAAAATAAATTTAAACACACGTGCGAACAAACTTTACATGATTCAACTCATCACTGATTCATCTCTAAACTTCTTCTCAATGTTTTTCGAAATTGAACATTCGATTTTTGAGAATTTTTTTAAATACTATGCACATTTTTAAACAAAATTGTTCATCCAGAAACACATTTTTTTTAATTATTGTTATTTTAAATTGTAACAATATTTTTTTAAACTTTAAATATTGAAAAAATTTGTTTCCTTGTTAAAAATATTTGATTCTTTTATTTTTAATAAATAAATAATATTTATTAAAAAAAAAACAATTTTTGAATTCTTGAAATTCGGAAATTTTTTAATTCGTAAATTTCCTAGTTCGCATATTTTATAATTCGGCCATTTTCTGCCAGGAATTTTATTATTAGGGATTTTTCCAATTTGGAATTCTTATATTTCAGCAATTTTCTAATTTCGGAAAATTTATTATTCGGAAATGTTCGAATTCGGGAATTTTACTGTGCGGGGAATTTTACTTGTCGGGATTTCTCAGTCGTCCCGATTTTAAAAAATGTGAAAAATAATCAATATTCTAATATTATCTAAATTAAATTAATTAAATAAATCAATTAATTGACTTGATTTAATTAGCTCGATTAATGTAATCAATTAATGAAATCAGATAATATTAGAATATTTATTATTTCTTCAGATTTTTTTAAAAATCTTTGAAATTTTTATAATTTTTCGCATCTTGAAAAGAAACTGAAAACCAGTTCGAAACGCTTCGATGCTTTATTATCAAAATTAAATTCACCGTCCGTGCTGCTAATTAAAAAAATATATTATCTTTCATTAAGTATACTTTTTTGAAAGTTTAAAAATAAATTCGACTGAGTTTCTATTTAATATTTAACTTTTATAAAATTTGAATTACAATTTCTCGATAAATGAATTTTAAATATTTCAAAATGTACCTGTAATGAAATTTGCATATCCATTTTAATCATTATACAAAATTTTAAATGCATGAATTATTTAAAATAATTTAAAAATAAAGAAAGATAACATTAAATAACATGATATTTTTTATTTACTGATTACTTATTTTATTTCATAAACTAATGCTCAGAATGTATTAAAAACCCTCCACGTACCACTTGAACATGTTGAAATATAATTATTTTTAATTATTAATAATGAATAAAGAATTGTATTTTTTAACATTTCAAATAAGCGCGCGAACGGCAGCCAATGAAGCGCCTTATGCATCGCATGCGCAGTAGTGCAAGGTGCCCGTGTTGGAAGCACTGTCCGTATATTCTCAAGTCTTAATGCTTATTCTAACCTAAAGTATTCTCAACTTAAATAAGTGATTCTTGAACAGTATCTTGTGCTTATGCCTTTTGGATTCTTGTGAAGCAGAGTAATTTTCCTAACTCCATCGTCATTTGGTGTTCTGGAAAGTGACGAGAGGAGGACCTTAATCTCCAGTTGCTTCGGGACTAACTAAATATTTTTTATGTTTCTTACGTGTGACTTGTATAAGTTGATTCGCAAATTGAAACTTGGATTATGGTTAAATTGAATGAACTGAAATTATGAAAAAAGTAAATTAGTAGAATCTCGACCAGTCCTTTAAAATATCGGTTGTTTTTCACCATCGTGATTAAGCATTTCATTTTATTGACTTTAAAGTAACAGAACATTATTCCCTCGCTGCTCCACGCCACACGGAGAAAAATTGAAGGTCAGTTTAGCCATCTAGATGTGCAGACAGACTATATTGCAGGGTCAACTATAGGACAGCCCTTGAAGATGGCTAAAGCGACTATGTCTAGAAGGTTACGACAAGAGGTTCAAATCGATCATCTCAGAGTGTCTACTTGCTCACCTCGGACGGTCGACTCAAGCGTCATAGAGAGTCGAAGCGATCATCACAGAGGGTGGAATTGATCATTATAAAGGCTCTAATCGCTTATCATTGATGGTCGATTCGGTCATATGAGATAGTCGACTAGATCTCCTCGGACAGTCGACCTGGCCATCATAGGGGGTCAATTGCATTATCCTATAATCCTATAACAGTGATACTTGTTATGAAATGAGAACCTCTCCGACTATGCCAACAAAATTCTGGATGGGTCTTTAGACTATCTAGAAGAACGGACTGGCTCTCTAAATTTTGACCCTCCAACTTTGACCATCGATTTTTCTCCGTGCAGCCAAGATTGATTCACTAACAAAGAGAAATTCTTTAGAAAAGGGGAAAGAGAAGAATATGTGAAGCATGCATTTAGATGCTTTACTTGTGAAATGAAATCACTTATTTTCATTTTTTCAAGCATTTCAAAAAAATGTTAAGATTTATATTTTGTATGTGTTATGTCACATTCTGCGTTACCCCTCTCTCATTCGTCAAAAGTCGTCACAAAATATGCCCCCCCCCCCCCGTAAAAGTGTGACGTAGTTTTTAACGACCCCCAAGCGGACAACTTAACAGAATTGGACCAGTTTAGGATGGTCAGCCAACCACGTAATATTTAGCTGAATGTGACGATCAATAGCCTTAACAGCGATCATCTAAATTTACAATGATCAGCTAAATTACAATTGTTCAGGATGTGGAAAATCTAGTTGCCTATTGAGATAATTCCAGGATTGGATCTTATGAAAGGAACACAGATTTCCGCGATAATATGGTTTCGCTTTATCGAGTTTGATTGGAGAAGTGCATCAGGACAATTTGCCAAATTTAAGTTCCCTTGACGCACGTAGGTGAAGCTGTAGCTTGATTAATATGTAAACACGCGCAAATCACTTCCGTGCAAATCCAAACGCTGATATAATAATGCGGAGGTTCGCGAATTTTGCGCGCCGATGAATTGAGTTCGATCAGGGCGTATGAATAAACATCTTAATTAACGCATTGCTTCAACGAGACAAGTGCTCTCGAGGCATGTCCTTTTTCTCGAAATATTACTTCATAAGGAGTCTTTAAAAATCAATGAATATGCGAGGAATTCTAAACATTCTTCATTTCAATAGAACCATTCGCGTTCAAAAACATCTTGTATTTTATTGGAAATTAAAATTTTGCAGTTGATAAACGAAGGACTGGGAACTGCTTTATTCTTCAGATCTTTTGTTAGAAATTGGACACTATTAAATTGTACAAATTTAACACTTTCAATGTTAACATTTGTATTGTTTATTTTGCAATTGTCTTGTTTGTTTCACGCAATGTTTGCATTTTATTATAAAATTAATATTAATTTCAAATTTTTCTATTTCATAGCATCTGTTATCTGAAATACTAGAAAGGAAGGCAAGAATAATATTTTTGATAATTGATGGAAGTTGATATCTTAACTTCAGAATTAATATATAATTTTCATATGGAAAACACTAACGAAACCTATTGTTGTTCAAAAATTATAAATATTCTTCAAAATCTAATGAATTTTTATTAACAATATAAATTTTAGAATAAAAACGCTAACATAACATAACCAAAAATTGTTTGAGATTGTAAAGCCTTTTTTAAAGCTAATGTTATTGTGAAGGAGAAAAACGCTAGCATAAACCACAATTGTAGAATTTTTTTTATCTTATTTGAAATATATTGGTTTTTGACTTGAAATACCAATATCCGGTATAAAACGCTAACATAACCTGAAATTGATAAAAAATTATCAAGCAACATGATCCGAAATTGCTACCAGATTATGAATTTTGTACAAATTTTAATGATTTTTATTTCAAAGTAACAATTTTTAATATACAACAATAGCTCTACGTAAAATCGTTCAAAACTACTGAAAAATTGTAAACATTCTACGAAATGTAGTAATTTTTTATTAAAATAATAATGATTGCCGAAGAGAAACAATAAAATTACAGAAAGGTGTTTTATTTATTTAAAAATGACAAACCTCTAAAATCAACGATTTTTGTTTAGAAATGTCAACTGCAATTAAAAAGAAACTTAAAACTTAAAATTTTTGAAATTTTAAGTCTTCTTCCAAACTTTATGATTTGATATTATTTTTTAAAAATTCTAATTGCCACTCATATAAAACATGCGTGGGATATTTTCAATCACTTGTTCGATTTGTTAGTTTTGTAAATTAAAATTAAATAAAATTACGACTTTTACCTAAAGGGGAAGAAAAAACGCAAATATGGAAATAACTACATGTGAATAAACGGTTATGACCTGAAATACATAATTTTTTATTTGCGCTTGGGCTTCTCATCTAAAATTTGTTAAAATAATCTATGGGACTTTTATGTTCAATTTATAAATGAACTCAAACACTAACTAATTTTAACTTAACTGCATACTTATAATATCCATAGAAGGAATTAAGTGTAGATTTGATTTTGAAATTTTCAAATTAAAGATATGAAATACCTTCAACTAATAAAAAGACAATTATGTATTACACAACAATGATTCAAATATAAAATCGTGCAAATTTAACAATTTCAATTTTAAACAACACTGTTTTTCATTATTTGATTAAAAATTGTTCGATTTTGAAAGGTTCAATCTCATACTATTGAACTCTGAATAATTGCAAATTTATTGTCGTTTAAATATTTATAAGGCAATCATTTTCAATTGAGTAATTTCAAACAACTTAAATTTGGAACCAAATAATTAAAAAAATTTCAATCTGAAATTATTTAATGCTTTCATTTCAGAGTTATATTATTTAAAGCGCTTTTTGCAATAAACTCATTATTTTGTTTAATCTCCAAAATTAGTTTTTTTTTATTTATGGCAATCAAAATTCGACAGATTTAAAACGATGAGCTGGAAAATACTCAATTATTCAGATCTTTAGTTCTAAATTGGACAATGGGAAACAATGTGAAATTTAACAATTTAAAATGTAAACAAAACTGTTTTTAATTATTGAATTTACTCTTATCAAATTTTGAAAGGTTTAATCACATACTATTTAATTGTGAATAATTTTAATTCATTGTCTTTAAAATATCCGAAAGCAACCACATTCAGTTGAGAAATTTTAAACAATTAAATATGAAACCAAATAATTTAAATGCTTTGATGTAAAATTATTTAGTGCTTTCAATTCAGATCTATAATATTTCAAGCGCTTTAAATATCAAATATGTTAATATTAAACTCTTCAAAGTGAAAATTCCTTAATTGAAAAGTCTTTGAAATTGAACTTGACCAATTATTATTATCTTTTGTTTTTATTCAGTAGTTTCTGGAAATCAAACACTGCTGAAATGGAATTTTCTACTTCTTAAAGTATCCATCTTGAATCATTCATTTATAATCTTTTTAAATTTAAAATTACTTTAACATTACCCCTTTCAATTATAAATTGGAAAATTTATAACAATTTCAATTTATAATCATTGCATAAAATTACTAGAGGGCTTGCTTTTTTTGAATGTTTCATTTTTAACTATTTGAATTGGAACCACACAATTTTGAAATAAAATATATCATAAAATATTTAAACTAAAATTTTACCATCTTGAAAGTTAACTTCAAAAGTATTCAGTTTTGAACACTTCTAATGTTCTCATGTGAAAATGTACAATTTTCAAAAGTTTAATTTAACATTATTCAATTTTCATTGTCCTGAATTAATAATCATTCCAATATTAAATAAAATAATAATTGGTATTAAGTGTGTTTTAACTGTGCAATTGAATGTTTCAATCTAAAATTATTCAATGAAATACTTTTAATCGAACTCCTGTTTCAATTTTTAAAATATTTAAAATTTAAATCTCTCATGTTGAAGATTTATAATTCATATTTGAATAAATATTTACGTTGAGAATTTCGAATTGTCAAATTTTTAGTATTTGCGCTTGAGAAGATTGAATTTGGAATATCAATCACGAAAATTGCAATTATTAAGGCTTTTAATTTAAAATAAAATTAGAACTTGTTACATATACCAGTAGTAGCCTGAAATTATTCAATCTAGAACGTTTTCCATTGAAAAATGCATGAGCCATTAGGGCTCTTGTCTTCAAATTGTACAGTTTGTATTTTTTTAATTCGAAGCTAAACAGTGTATTTTAATCTGAATTTTTTATTTTGTAATGCTTTCGTTTGGAACTTTTAATTTCTCAACCTTAAGTATGTGAAACTCAAGAACGTTAAATTATTTCGAAATTTGTAACAATAAAATTGTAGAAATAGCTGAAGGAAAGAAGATGAATAAGAAAATATTGAACTCACTGGCAGGTTTGGAATAAACATTTTAAATTATTTTGTTTTTAAATAATACTGATTGAAAAAAACAATAGAAATTAAATGGAAATTAGAGAATTAAAAATTAAGGGTCTGAAGCATTAAAATTGTTTAATTCAAACCTTCAAGATTAAACAGGTTTGATTTTTAGTGTTCAGAACTTGAGGAATAAACGATTATACACTAAGGATTGTGACATTGGTTCCAGATTGAAAACTGAACTTCAGTCTTGAAGCTATTAAACTTAAACAATTAAAAATTGGAATTTCTTAAAAAGTTCGAATTTTCTACTGTAAATAGAATGAAACCGTATTCTGGACAAAACCTAATTTATTATTTTTGCACGATTGTTGCCCAGCTAATTCAATTTGAAATTGATACACAGTAACACAATTTAACAGAATAAAGCATTTGGGCCACCCTATTGTACAGTAAGTTGTATTTTATTACTGGTACTCGTAAAATAGGGAACAACCATTGAAGCATGAGGTTAAGGAAATGAAATTGCTAAGCAAATAATAAAAGGATAAAAGATATTGAAGCTTGTAGTTGGAAATATACAAGTAGTTCAGAGAAAATGAAATTGAGGTGAAATTACAAATGATATAGTGAATGACAGGAATAGACTTCAATGCCAGTGTACTGGAGTAAATTCATTTTCAAGGTACACATTCCCAAGTCTATTGATCAGTAAACCAACACAAGGAACATGTCGAACAATTGATTGACGTTCCCAGTACCCATTGTTAGGTACAACCGTCTTTCAACCACATTTTCAATGTCCTTAACCTACCAACGGAGATCTTCTACTTGAAGATCCCTATTCAGAAGACTCTACGACAAAGGCCTAGAGGGAATTATAATAAGAGATACTTAAACTGTAACTTATTAATTTTCGTAAATTCAAAATCTCAACATCAACTTAAGGGCGCATCCACATATTACGTGATGCTTCGAATGGGAGGGGGAGGTCTGTCCCAAAGTCACAAAGTCTCACACAGGGGGAGGGTCGCAAAGGGTTTGTAACACTTGACGCTTCTCTGATCTCTCAAAATGAACCAGTTAAACCTCAGCGATTAAAACAGCCGGAAGTGTGTCACTGACAATCAATGAAATTTCACTGGTTTTCAACTGGTTCACTGGTTTCAATGGAATTCTGTCACTGGTTTAATCAGTGAGGTTTACTTGGTACTCAGTACCAGTAGTCATCTGTCGCACGAGTTATCGTCCGTTAGCTGGCTAGGTATGACACTTATCATTCACCACTTTTATGGTAAACTTTGAAATGTCATCTTTTAAAAACTGCACTTTATTCTCACAACAATAAATGAGGGTCGGGCTGCAATATAATAAGATATAATATATTGCTCCTAACTTTGGAAAGGCTCGTCATTACGTCAACGTGTTGCGTCGCTCAAAGTCAAACCCAAGTGGCCACTTAGCACTATATCACTGATTGAATCCATCGTTTGGCGTCACTGATATATTTAGTAACGCTCTCTTAGTTAAATCACTTACTGGTTCACCCAGTAAAAATCGAAAAATCACTGATTCACCAGTGATAATCCAAAATACTGATTCAGCCAGTGATAATTTCATTGATTCAGTTTAAGTAAGTGATGAAAATATTAAATTCAAATCTGCGTCAATACTTTAAGACTAACATTATCGATAAAGAAATTTCGTAGTTCATGAGGCTACCGTCTAAGTAATCTGTTAAGTTAATCTTCAAATTATATCAATATTCTCAAATTGGAATAAAATGTCAAAAGAATTTAACTGATTCAAATAGTAATAGTTTTGAAGCATTATTCGAATTGATTTACGAAACAAAAAAAAGTATCAAAAGAGACCATTCAAAAACTACGTCAAGCTTGAACGCCCCAGGGTGACGCCAATGGCCCCATTTAAGTCAAATTTTTTTTTCGTTTTCATTTCCAAAATGCTTATAGTTGAATTTGCAAAAAAAAAAGATTAATTTTTTACTAGAAGAGATGAATTTTCAGAAAAAAAGTTGAGTTTTCAAGCTAGAAAGTCAAATGCTTCAGAAAAGAGTTGACCAATTTGATCAAGAAAGAAGATTTTTCAATCACAACGAGACAGTTGAACTTTCAAGCAAAAGATTTTTCAACAAAATGATCAAATTTCTAAACAAAAAAAGAGTAAACTTCAACCACAAAAAGTTGAATTTTCAAAGAAATAGTTAAATCCTCAATCCAACAAGAAGAATTTTTGAGAAGACAGTTGAATTTTCAACCAAGAAAGATAAATTATTATCAAACCAGAACTTGCCTACCAAAAATCATAGTTTCAATTAAGTGGGAAATAATTTTCTACCCAAAAAACTCAAATTAAAAAAAAATAGTTGAATTTTCGAAGAAAGATAACTTGCTAACCAAATCTTTGATTTTTCGACCAATAAACATGAATTTTCAACAAAATAGTTGAACTTTTGATCACAAGGGACGAATTTTCTACAACATAGTTAAATTTTCAACTAAAAACGATCAATTTTTAGCCGGGAATGGATAAGTTTAATTTTTAGTTAAGAAGATTGATTTTCAACTGGAAGAAACGAATTTTCAACACGAGAATTAAATCTTCAACTGAAAGAAACGAGTTTTCAACAAGAAAATTAAATCTTTAACCAAATAGTAGAATTTTAAACCAAAAAAGACGAATTCTGAATCAAAAATATAATATTAGACTGTTGGATTAAAAAGAATTTACTTTGAACGAAAAATTGTTCGATTTTCTCATTGGGTTTTGTTCATTAAGTTCGAATTCAGGGGACAAAACGAGAAATAAGGAAAAGAAGGGCAGGTTCTTGAAAACAGTGAAAAAAAAGTGTTAAAACTGTTTTGATCCTATTTAATTTGATTTATTTAAAATTCAAAATAAGTTTATAATTGAGAAATTTTGACTACTCCTAATGAGGTTTGTAATTGTTTGGGAGCTTATCGCTGACGCTATTGTTCCGCGCGGTCACATTTCTTATCGTTTGTCGCTCTAGACTAGGGTGGCCCTTATTTTTCACTTTTCGAATTTCTCTGCTCTCATCCCTCCGTTTTGTTCGAATGCCCAAAAAAAATCTTCTCCAAATTTGAGCAAAATCGGTTAATATTTAGGGGTGCCGCGAAGACCATGAAGTTTCCCATTTATTTAACATGGGAAAAAGTCAGCTTTTTGTAAATCTAATATTTAAACGCGATAATATGTTACAAATAATTTCGTGTTTCAGTATATTGTTCCGAATTCGTCAGTGAATGAGAATCAATTATTAATTTTGAGGTTGAATAATTTTAAGCCACTCTTATCGGTCCCCAAAGAAAACACCATAAGTGACAAATTTGAATTTTACGTAATACTGCGGTTTATTGACGCATTTCAAAAGTTAAAAAAAAACATTAATCGCTAATTTAAGGATACCCAGTCATTTTTTAGCTAATATTCAATTGTTTAAACAATTTTAATTTTGTCAAATATTTCTTTTTTTCAGTGAACTCGCGAAATGAACTATTTTCTAGACTTTATGAGTTATTTAATCAATAATAACAATAAAATAATTTGTTTGAATAATTTTTCAATTATTTAAATAATACGTATTTATTCAAGCATATATTTTATGTAAAAAAAAACAGAAGGAACATTTTATATCACTGAATTTCCGACAAATTTTAATATTTTTAATTACTAATTTGTTTATTATGAATACTCGTGGATGTTTGAAAAATTTGAATTTGTTGAAACATCTACGAGTATTCATAATGAACAAATGAGTACATACAAATATTAAAATTTGTCGATAATTTAGTGAGATAAAATGTTTCTCCTGCTTCTTTTTTGGTAAAATATATGCTTGAACAAATATGTATTATTTAAATAATTGTAATATTATTTTGTTGTTATTATTGATTAAATAACTCATAAAGTCTATAAAATACGTTCATTTCGCGAGTTAACTGAAAAAACAAATATTTAAACAAAGTAAAATTGTTTAAACAATTGAATATTAGTTAAAAAATGACTGGATATTCTTAAATTACCGATTATTGATTATTTATTTTTAAAAAGCGTCAATAAACCGAAATATTATGTAAAATTCAAATTTGTCACTTATGGGCTTAAAATTATTCAACATCAAAATGTATGATTGATTCTTATTCTCTGACGAATTCTGAACAATGTACTGAAACACGGAATTATTTGTAACATATTATGGCGTTTATATATTAGATTTACAAAAAGCTGACTTTTTCCCATATTAAATCAATGGGAAACTTCATGGTCTTTGCGGCACCCCTAAATACTAACCGATTTGACTCAAATTTGGAGATTTTTTTTTTTTTTTTGGCATCCGAACAAAACTGGGGGGTGAGAGCAGAGAAATTCGAAAAAAATCCATCACTTGTAAAATAAAGACACTAACTTTCATTTTTCAAGCATTTCAAAAAATTTGTATTTACATTTTTATGTTTTGTATGCGTATATGTAGTTGTTGAACAGCCCCAACGTCGCCTATCTTATCAAGTAGCTAAAAACTAATTCAAACTATTCAAAACTAGCAAAAAATTATAGTTGAAAATAACTGAATTTTAAAAAGTAGCAAAGAGTTGAAAAAATATAGTTATTCGGAGTCTGAAATCATTTTCTGGCCGGAAAATGGGAAGGCAATTCCTCTCTATCGCGGAAACTTGATTCTGGGAGCCTCGTTAGCTGCCTCGGAATTTTAATTTCCTGCAGCCAGGAGTCCCTTCTCTGCATACCCTACATATTCATGGTTTTCACTATAAGCCGATCGAATGCCCGGCAACCGGGGCCAATGGGAAAACGCCCTCTATATGTTATTTCTACGAGGAAACTGAGAAAGGAAAACATTAGTGCCAGATATCCAGGGGCCTTCCTTAGGGGCCGTTCAAAAACGACGTCAATTTATTCTGAAAAGTTTGTTCAACCCTTCTTCTTCGTCACAAATCATCACAGAAAGATTAAATCTCCCAGCGTGAAGTCACAAATACGAACACCCACCCCCTTTTGAGTAAAATTTTTTTCTTTCATTTCATTTCCTAAACTCCTAAAATGAAACGCAAAACATACAAACATAATATTCGGACAGACTTCAGAGAACAAAATGTTCTCAAAAGAAGAAACTTAAGAGAAAATTTAAAAATTCAGAAATTCTTGAAATCTTAAATAGCTCTAATTAATATCCATACACTTAAAATTTAGCACCGAATACACTGGTATGTTCAATTATTTAGAAAAAATGATAAACAAAAAAAAAGACAAATTAGTGAAAATAAGTATATGCATACTATATATTGTTGCATTTCCAACCAATAACAAATTTAATTTTAGACCCAACAGTTGCATTTACAACTAAATAGTTGAACTTTCGAGCAAAGAAAACGAATTTTTAACCAAGTGGTCAAATTTTCATACAAAAAAAAAGCGCACTTAAACCACAAAGAGATGGATTCTTAACCAGATACTCGAATCTTGAAGCCATAAAGACATATTTGTTAGAAGACAGTTGAATTTTCAACCAAAAACTTTTCCAGAACTAATTTTTTGAAAAAAAAAAAGATTCTCAAACACAATATTTAACTTTTCAACCTACAAAGATAAATTCACAACGAAATACTTGAATTAAAAAAAAGTTATCAACAAATAGATGCATTTTCAACGAAATAGTTGAACTCTTATGCCATAGGAAAGAATTTTCAACGCATAGTTTAAGTTTCAATCTAATAGTCCAATTTTCAATATACAAAGATGAATTTTCAACTGAATAGTCAAATTTTTAAATAGAAAGAATTCAACTTCAACCAAAAATAGTGGCATTTTCAACCAAGTAGTTGAATTTTCAATCAAAAGAGACATTTTTTAGACGACACTTGAATTATGTAATCCAAGAGGACAAATTTTCTATTTAAAAAGATGAACAATCAACAAAACAGTTAAACTTTCAATAAAAAATATGTGTTAAGCAGAGAAGTTCAGCTTTTAACCAAGAAGACGAACTTCAAACCAAGAAATATGAATTTAGAACGAAAAATACAATATTTTATCAAAAACATATATTTTAATCAAGAAAAGATTCTATTTTTATTAAAAAAAAGTTGATTTGGACAAAAAAAAAAAAAAAAACAATTTTCCAACAAATAGTTGAATCCTCAACGAAAACAGATTAGTTTTCAACAAAACAGTCGCATTTTCAAACAAACAGAAAAAATTTCTACGAAAAGAAATGAATTTTTAAACAGAAAAGGCAAATTCCTCAAAAATGTTGAATTTTCCGCCCAAAAATATAAATTTGTTACGAAAAACTTCATTTCCAACCAAATAATTGAATTTTGAATTAAGTGGAATAATGTTCTGCCAAAAAAGAATAACGAAATAGAGAAATATTCAACAAAATTGTTGAATTTTCAACTGAAAAATATCAATTTTTAACCAAAAAAGATTATCTTTCAATCAAAACTGTAATAGTTAAGCTTTAAGTTAAACACATTAATTTTTGACCAAAAAGATGAATCTTCAACCAAAAAAAATTAACCTCGAACAAATTATTTTAACTTCCAATCAATTAATTGAATTTGCAATCAAGAATATTAATTTTAGACAAAAAAACGAATTGACAACAAAATAGAGATATTTTCAACCAAATTGTTGAATTTCCAACTAACAAAAATCAATGTTGAACCAAAAAAGATGACCTTTCAATAAAAAATGTCATAGTTAAATTTTCAGCTGAAGAAATTGATTTTTAACCAAAAAGATACATCTTCAACGGAAAAATAGGCTTTGAGCGAATTAGTTAAATTTTCAATTAAGTATTTGAATTTTCAATCAAGAAGATTAATGCTTCACCAAAAAAGACAAATTTATAACAAAATACATAGATTTTCAACCAAATTGTTGAATTTTCAACCGAAAAATATCAATTTTGAACCAAAAAAGATGATCTTTCAATCAAAACTGTTATAGTTAAGGTTTAAGTTGAACGCATTAATTTTTAACCAAAAAGATGAATCTTCAAACAAATAAATAAACTTTGAACAAATTAGTTTAACTTTCAATCAATTAATTGAATTTGCCATCAAGAATATTAATTTTATACAAAAAAACGAATTTACAATAAAATAGAGAAATTTTCAACAAAATTGTTGAATTTTCAACTAAGAATAATCAATGTTGAACCAAAAAAGATGATCTTTCAATGAAAAATGTCATAGTTAAATTTCAGCTGAAGAAATTGATTTTTAACCAAAAAGATAAATCTTCAACGGAAAACTAGGCTTTGAACGCATTAGTTGAACTTTTAACAAAGTACTTGAATTTTCAATCAAGAAGATTAATTCATCACCAAAGAAGACAAATTTATAACAAAATACATAGATTTTCAACCAAATTGTTCAATTTTCAACTAAAAACGATCAATTTTCAACCAATGATGGAATAATAATATTAAAAAACGAAAATAATAGTAGAATATTTAATTAAAAAGAATGAAATTTTCAACGAAAAATAGTTGGATTTTCATATTGGGTTCTAATTATTCATTTTGCATTTGAGCGGAAAATCGAGAAAAATGGAAAGTATCTTGAAAACAAGTGAAAAAGAGGAATTCTCTAAATAAGGGGGAAAAAGGGGAATAGGGAAAATAGCGTGAAATCTTATTTAAATATCCATAAAACAATAGTATATCGTGCTACAAGTGCGGAAAGTAGGCAGTTCCACTCGATTGTAAAGTTTCCTGTACGAGCCGGAGGCGAGTCGAAAGGGAGTTGTAGACGATTCGTAAACGAGCCGAAAGGTAAGCCGATGGCAACTACTCTAAATTTCACAATTTTACAACTAACTACTTTCATCACCTGTGGAATCGGACATTTTTTTAAATAGATACAGGAAATTTTCGATTTGAGAAACAATTAAAATAAATTTTCGGGATATTTTGTAGATCTATAGTAAACATACGAAAAATTGCAGAAAATTCCTGGAACTTTTGAAATTTTTGAATATTACGTCAAGCCCATCCATCTAAGTCACAAATCGTCACAAAAAATTTACGCCCCCCCCCCCCGCCCACTCCCTTCCCATAGCAGTATGACCTAGTTTTTGAATGGCCCCTTATCATTTTCTTTAATGTAAATTTTTCATCAAACTTAACACCAAGAGAAAGGATTCTTCAATTTCAATCCGTCTCACGTTCCTTTTCCGTATCGACGGATCCATAACGTTCATTTATGTATACGGGTCAGTGACTCATACTTCGCGATTTTCCCATCTTTCCTACCTTTCTCATTCCTATTCTCTCCTACGTCAAGCAGCTTCCTTATTTTTTTTCCAGAAGCATACCTATCGTAGGAATCACAATGCCTTCCTTCAACCCGACCTACGGCCTGCCACTCATCCCCACAACTTGCGACTCCGTCTCCCAAAGAACACTCGACTCTCAACCTATTTTCGTCTTGAATATCAAGAAAATGGGTGGCAGGGCGAGTGAGGATGGTTTGTGTTTGCGAAGCCTTTTGCGGTGCTCCTCGAGCTCAACTAACGCTCAAGACAATGGTGCGAGAGGATTCGAGCAGCGGGGAAAGAAAAAGATTGAGAATCGTATAGAAAAATATCCTGCTTTCTGTTCACTTTCAAGGATGCACTTCAATTCAGTAGGATAGAGGGACAAATATTCGTTTCGGGATTATGATTGTACTCTACACCCATATTCGTTGTACGATAGGGTGGCTCTTATCAACATTATGAAATTTTAGTTGTTGAATATTTTTGCTTTCCATGATTGAGCGAAATTAGTTAATTTGAAGCGGTGCTTCCAAGACCATGAAGTTTCCTATTGATTTAGCAGTGAGGAAAAAAAAGATTGAGAATCGTGTAGAAGAATATCCTGCTTTATGTTCACTTTTAAGGATGCCCTTCAATTAAATAGGATGGAAGGAACAATTTTATTCAATTCGGGATTAATATTGTATTCTGAACCTTTATTGCCTGTACGATAGGGTGGCCCTTATCATCATTGTGAAATTTTCGTTGTTGAATATTGTTGCTATTAATACCTAGTTTCTCCTGAATGCCAAAAAAATATCCTCCATATTTGAGCGAAATTAAAGTCGGCGTCAAAAGTACGCGACCCCGACTTTGATCGCTTGCAACTCGTTCAAAAAAAATCGCAGAAAATACTGACCAGGTACACGTGAAAGCTTAAGGTCTCCTAAATTGAACGATATGTATATTGTTGTTCTAAAATTTTTTTTGCGAGAGCGCTGATGTAAAACGTGCCAAAAAACAGGGTTTTTGAGGCACTTTTTTTAAGCCTCGACTTTCGAGGCTTCCCAAAACGAGCTCGAAGTCTTGAAAAATGTGAAAAAATTCACAGACACTCCTTAAGGTGTCTAGAATGCAACGCACTTTTCCAAATTTCAAATATGAATTTGTTTACTAATTACAGGCCATTTCCACAAACAAATCATCTTGGAAGGAAATAATGATAGGAAGTTGTTTTATGGCTTGAAAGGTGCACTTTTGTAACATGATTCAAGCACATTTTGAAAAAATGAAATTAGATCAATATTTCGCGAGAAAATGCTTCAGGAATATTTCATGATTTAATGAGAGTAGCCACCCTATAAAAAGTGTTAGAAAAAAAGTATCCATTTCACTACAATAGGGACCTCATAAGCAGGGGGAGACCGGCTCACTCGCAGGTCAACAGCTGGGAGGGAAAAAGGCAGGGACGTCACAATATCTTAAACTTCTAATAGTACGGGGCCCTGGAATTTTTTTAAATACGACTTTTGCCATTGATAAACAAATAATTGTTTATAATAAAATCTTGCTGTTGCCACTTTTGATTAATTTTTGGCGATTTTTTAGTACTTCCATGGCATAGAAGTGACTGTAATTGATATAAATATGTGTAATATATTTTTTATCAATAAACAATTAGTTTTGTAAGAATTGTTTATAACAAAATCTTTCTGTTTCCACTTTTGATTAATTTTTCCCCCTTTTTTAATGCTTTGGTGACATAGAAGTGATTGTCATTGATATAAGTATATGTAATATATTTTTTATCAATAAACAAATATTTTTTAATCATTTTTTATAACAAAAAATTTGCATTACAGCTTTTAAGTACTTTTTGAGTAATTTTCGGGCAGAAAAAGTTATTTTCATGCAATAAAAGTGTGTATTATATCTTTTTACTGATAAACAAATGGTTTTTCAACAATTTTTTATAACAATATCTTGCTGTTACCACTTTTGATTAATTTTTGGCGATTTTCTAGTACTTTCATGGCATAGAAGTTATTAATTAATCAAAACTGGCAACAGCAGGATTTTGTTATAAACAATTCTTACAAAACTAATTGTTTATTGATAAAAAATATATTACACATATTTATATCAATTACAGTCACTTCTATGCCATGGAAGTACTAAAAAATCGCCAAAAATTAATCAAAAGTGGCAACAGCAAGATTTTATTATAAACAATTATTTGTTTATCAATGGCAAAAGTCGTATTTAAAAAAATTCCAGGGCCCCGTACTATTAGAAGTTTAAGATATTGTGACGTCCCTGCCTTTTTCCCTCCCAGCTGTTGACCTGCGAGTGAGCCGGTCTCCCCCTGCTTATGAGGTCCCTATTGTAGTGAAATGGATACTTTTTTTCTAACACTTTTCATAGGGTGGCTACTCTCATTAAATCATGAAATATTCCTGAAGCATTTTCTCGCGAAATATTGATCTAATTTCATTTTTTCAAAATGTGCTTGAATCATGTTACAAAAGTGCACCTTTTAAGCCATAAAACAACTTCCTATCATTATTTCCTTCCAAGATGATTTGTTTGTGGAAATGGCCTGTAATTAGTAAACAAATTCATATTTCGAAATTTGGAAAAGTGCGTTGCATTCTAGACACCTTAAGGAGTGTCTGTGAATTTTTTCACATTTTTCAAGACTTCGAGCTCGTTTTGGGAAGCCTCGAAAGTCGAGGCTTAAAAAAAGTGCCTCAAAAACCCTGTTTTTTGGCACGTTTTACATCAGCGCTCTCGCAAAAAATTTTTTAGAACAACAATATACATATCGTTCAATTTAGGAGACCTTAAGCTTTCACGTGTACCTGGTCAGTATTTTCTGCGATTTTTTTTGAACGAGTTGCAAGCGATCAAAGTGGGGGTCGCGTACTTTTGACGCCGACTTTAGTTAATTTTAATCGGTGCCTCCAAGACCATGAAGTTTCCTATTGATTTAGGAGTGAGGAAAGAAAAAGATTGAGAGTCGTATAGAAAAATATCCTGGTTGCTTTTCACTTTCAAGGATGTATTATAATTAAATAGGATAAATAGACAAATTTGATTCATTTCGGGATAAATATATTGTATTCTGTACCCTTACTGACTATACGATAGGGTGGCCCTAATTTATATTGTGAATTAATTATTTTTGAATATTTTTCCCATGCCCTCTGGGTTTCTTTAAATGTGCAAAAAAATTATATACAAAAAAATTTGAGCGAAATTGGTGAGTGTTAACCGGTGCCTCAAAAACCGTGCAGTTTTCTATTGATTTAGCAGTGAGGAAAAAAAAGATCGAGAGTCGTATAGAAAAATATCCTGCTTTCCTTTCACTTTCAAGGATGTATTTCAATTAAACAGGATAAATAGACCAATTTGATTCATTTCGGGATGAATATATTGTATTCTGTACCCTTATTGACTATACGATAGGGTGGCCCTAATTTATATTGGGAAAAAAATGTGTTGGAATATTTTTTGCTCTCACTCCCTAGTTTCATTCGAGTGCCTAAAAAATGGTACCATCAAATTTGAGCGAAATTGGTTGATGTTACCCCGTGCCTCAAAGACCATGAAGTTTTCTATTGATTGAACAGTGAGGAAAGAAAAAGATTGAGAATCGTATAGAAGAATATCCTGCTTTCTGTCCAGTTTCAAAAGATGCAGTTTAATTTATATAATGGAGGTAACATAACTTTTAATACATGATCAATTAAATCCGCATAAGTGCTTATTGTTTTTTTGTAATACTGAGATTATTGATTACATTAAAAGAATCTTTTTTGCAAAAATAAATAAGAATGGATAAGTCTTTGATTTCTACTTATTTTCTAAATACTTTTTCATTGTTAAAAATTTTTTTTTCTTCAAACAATTAATTTTCATTCGTGATTAAAATTGTACTCAAAGTCATCGAAAAAAGTGAATTGTAAATGAAGTAGTTCAAACGTCAATGACGTAGTGGAAGTTTAACCGAAAAAGATGTTAATTTCAAATAAAAAACAGTTGTATGTTTGACCAAAAAGACGAATTTTTCCCAAAGTAAATTGATTTTCTACAAAAACTGGCCAATTTTAAACTAACTCAATGAACTTTCAACCAAAAATTGAATAGTTACATTTTCAGTTTGAAAAATTAATTTTCAACGAAGAGAAAAAATTTCCAACGAAATAGTTGAATTCTCAACCAAGAAGATGAATCTTTTACCAAAAAGATTAATTTTTAATCATGGAGAATAATTTTCTTCCAAAAAAGGTTAATTTTTAACATAATACATGAAGATGAATTTTCAAACAAATAGTTGAATTTTCAATTAAAAACATTAAATTTTGTACCAAAAAACAAATTTCCGATAAAATAATTAAATTTTCAACAACAAAATAATGTTTTAACAAATTAGTTCAACTTTCAAACAAGTAGTTGAATTTTCCACCAAAAAGATGAGTTCTCAGTGAAAAATGGAAAAGTCGATATGTCAAAAAAAAAGATTTAATTTCAAATCAAAAACAGTTGAATTTAATAAAAAAACAAGCATTTTAACATAATGGTTGATTCCTTAATCGAACATTTGCAATTTTGACAAAAAAGATTACATTTCTAGCAAAAGATATAAATTTTCAAATCAAATAGACAATATTTGCCAAAAAAATAAAAATGATTTATTTCTTTGTTCATTACATACATACATTTAGTATCCGTGAATGTTAACATATAGCTATTAACAATACGCAGGTACATGATTTTAGTATTTTAAAAATTTCCCAAACTAATAAAATTGGTTAAATAATTCAAAGTAAGGAACAAATACATACCTGAATACATCCAATTGAAATATAATTTAAATAAGTATTTGATACTCATAATTCTGAAAAACGAAATCAAGATTTGAAGAGGACAACATGCTTAATACATTTTTCGAGGGAAAACAAATAATTTGAACAAGAATATCCAAACTTGTTAAAAAATTGCTAGGGAAATATGTTTTTTCATTTTTCTTCAATAGGCAAACATATAAGTATTGTTCGAACAGTTTAAAAATTATGAAAATAAATAATGTTCAAATTTATTGTAAGACTCAGAACACCTATTTTGCGAATTAGACAGTAAAAATAATTTTTGTGAAAAAGTAGAATTTTTAAGAAATTAAAAATTAGTGAAAATTAAAAATTCATCCATTCAGGATTATTTTTCCGAAAATATTTGTTTAATGCGATAATTAGGCTTAACACCGATTTTTCTCAAATTTTCAGAATATTTTTTTACGCACTCGAACCAAAATAAAGAGCAAGAAACAATAATATACGATTTTGAAAAATAATGGCCAACAAAGTACACTGTACTGACACTTTAAGGAAATAAGTAGTAACCTACACTTAAAAATAAAAATACATACAGGAAATTAAATTCATAGAAGCAGCAATTATGTACTAATCTTAGATTCAGGGAGTGTATCCGACAAAGGGAAGGAACGAACGCAAGCGCCCCACTCCTCGAACTCTCGCGTGGCGCGTATGCATCCGTCGCGGGCTGCGGACCCTGACTGAAGCCCTAGCAGTCCCTAATTCCTTCTTTAGAAAAAACAAGACCAGTTCACCGGACTAGAAAGGAAGCAGAAAAGCTGCTTCTTATCAAAATTTAAAAAATAAACATTAAAACTTGCCTCTAAAAGTCTAAAGCAGAATCCGAGAAGAAAGATTAGATACGACTCTCCCGGGAGGCTGCTGACTCTCATTTTTCCTTTCATTGGTCTCTTCCAGTTACGTCCCTGCTCTGTCTCGTACGATCTTTATAGCCACTTTACTCCTGTCTCTTTTTCCCCAGCTGCCATCTCCTTCCTCCCTCTTGTTCGATTTTCTTCGCCCGTTATTTTATTTCTTTCTTGGCTTCCTCTATAACAAGCAGGTCTCGATACTCCCTTATTTTAGCACCCCAACAGACGGTTAGAATTTATTTCTACTTTTAAATATTGAGTAAAGTTCCTGGAATAACATAAATAAGAAAGCGATGATGACATGAACCTCTTAAGATTCGGACTTAGCATTGGATGCGGTATCATATCTGCAATACGAATCCTGCAATATCAATCGAAGAGAATCAATAGTATAGTCACGATTCCATAGTTCCCGAATTCCATTGCGAGGACTCGTCGAAATTTCGGCTTCCACTATTCTTACCTTTCTTCGTTCCCCTTGGCTTTCAAGAGCCCGAAAGTCTTTCTTATTCCAAGCCACCTTCGCAGTATTTAAGACCAGTTCCTGAACTTAGTAGCCTCGATGCACCGGAATTCAACCAGTCCGGAAAAAGTTTTGGCTGGGGTTCTGCCTGCAACTTTCAATTATACCACCAGAGGCATCGAGTGTAAACCAATATTCGGACCGAGAAGTTTCATGGGACAGCGCTGAAAGCAATTGACACAAAAGTCTGGAATTTGAATCGAAATAATTTGGCGCGTTTCATGACTCGTCCTCATACCTGTTTCAGGACAAGATTTTGCACCCCTCCCCCCGCACCTTCCCCCACCGCCAGACTTACGCCACCACCAGACTTTCGCCACCACCAAGTGTCCACAAGGGCCAGACCGAGCGTACAATCTCGTCCTGAAGCAGGTGGGAGGATAAGTCGTGGAGCTGCTCTCGCCAATAAAGTAAACCAGGCGCCGGCTACGAGCCCAGTTACATCGGCGAGCGTATAGTAAGCCTGAGTAGTATAAGCTAATTCAATACGATAGTGGCTCAGATTCGCGTCAACGCAAAAGCGTTTTCGGCAGTAGCCACTCTCATTTAAGCTAGCTTATTCTACGCGCGCTTACTTTATACTTGCTGGTGTAACTAAACCCCATTCTTATCACCATCACCATCACCGTCACCATTCTTATAGGATTAACGCTGGAAACTACGTTTGGCAACAGTGAAGGGGGGGGGGGGCGTGTCAGTGGAAGTAATTTTACGAACTTGGATAACGTTTAGTAGGTTTCCTGACGATAAATTTCAACAAAGTTTGGGAATTTGTTGAAAGATGGCCCTGCAATTGTACAGTTCAATAATGTCTTAATAAGATTCAAAATCACTTTCATATTTAAGATTTCACACTCTTTCCCATATTCCGCTCTTTCCATTTTTTGAAGCATTTTTTTTATTCTCCGTTTTCAAGAAACTTCAACTTTTTCTTGTTTTTACGTTTAAATGGGAACTGAATTAATATAACTCAATAACAGAATCCAGACTATTTTTGGTTTAAAGTTAATTGGTCTTGGCTGCAAAGTGTATTATCATATTTTTTGTTCTTAATTTAATTCGCTTGGTTAAATATTCCACTATTCGTTTAAAAAGGTAATTGTTTTGTTGAAAAGGCCATTATTTTGTTAAAAAGTTATTTTATTGTTTGATAATGCATCTCTTTGGGCGAACATTTTACTATTTTGTTCAAAATGTGTGCCATTTTTGGTTTATAATTCATCTTTTACAGTTAAGAATACAACTTTCTTTAAAATTCATGTATTTTTTTGCAAATTTGTATTTTTTCATTACGTTCGAAGATTTGATTATTTTGTTAAAATCTCATTTTTAAAAATTAATTTTCCAATTTAATATGTATATATTCCTTTTTGAGTAGAAAATTGATATTTTTAATCAAAACTTGATCCTTTATAGTCGAAAATTCCTTGTTTTTGGTAGGAAATGAATTTCCGTAGTTGAAAATCCATCCTTTTTGGTCAAAAATTCAACTTTTTGGTTGAAAATTGATCTTTTTAGGTTCATGAAAAATGTTGCAATTTTATCTTTTTTGGTTGAATTAAACTGTTTACAATTTGAGATCGAAAACTGTGTGGGTTGAAATCTCATCTAATCGGTTTAAAATTAATCTACATTTTTTTTAAATCTTTTTTTAAGTTTCGCCCTATTGGTTGAAGATTGTTAATATTTTGTTCGACATATTTTTTCTTGGTTAGAAAATTAATCTCTTTTGTTGAAAATTCACCTATTTGGTTGAGGATTTAACTGTTTTGTACAAAATACCTTGTTGAAAATTCATTTATTTGAATAAAGATTCACCTCCTTGCTTAAAAATTCATTGTTCATTTTTTAAATCATATTGTTTAAAATTCAACTGTTTTGCTAAAGTCATTTTTTCTGGTCAAAAATTCAACTATTTTGCTGAAAATTCAGCCTTTTAAATTAAAAATTGATTTTTAATATGCTCACTCTTTTTTTGGTTAAAAATAATGTATTTGGCTGAAAATTCAACTTTCCTAGTTAAAAAATCAACTGTTTTCTAAAAAAAAATTATCTTTTTGGCTAAAAAATTCAACTATATCTTTTTCTTAAAAGGCAACTGTTTTTGCCTAAATTTTAATCTTCTTTGCCTTGAAACTTTGACCATTTAGTTGAATATGTATCTTTGTAGGTTGAAAATTCAACTTTTTTAGTTACAGTAATCTTTTTTGGCTGAAAACTCAAATGTTTTGTTAAAAATTCATTTTTTTGCGTTGAAAATTAAATTGTCTTCTAAAATTCTCCCTCTTTGGCTTGAAAATTCAACATTTTTTTCAAATGTTTAAATATTTTGCTTGAAATTCATACAATTCGGTTATGAATGCAGCTGTTTAATTAAATATTAATTTTGTATTTTTATTGAAAAATCGCCCTGTTGGGTTGAAAATTCATCTTTTTTGGTAAAAAGAATCTATTTTTATTGAAAATTCGACTTTTTTGTTGTAAATTCAATATATTTTGACTTGAAATCTTAGGAATCGAAAGCGTTTTATATTAAATTCAATAGGGTATCTACATTATTATTAATTTAAAGAATCTATTCCCCTATTATCACCCTATTTTTGTGAAAAATCACCCTATTCCCATGTTTTGAGACCGTTTTGGACTTCAAGCTCTGATATTCTAATATTTTGAATTATTCTTCAACGGAAATCACTAGAAACGAGCAAAAATGAAGCTACGTTACTTTCTGGGGGGGGGGAGTAAAGACAAAACTACGTCCGTTTAAGAGTGAGGCCAGAGGGGTCAAAAAAGCCCAAAATTGGTAACGTAGTATATGGACGGCCCCTCACGTCGAATTTATTAAATGGATTTAACTATAATTAACATACCATCAAACGGGGTCAATTCACACATTTAGGATAAATTCGGACATTCCTAAATTGATAGCTTAAATTACTTAAGGTGAGTGGTTTTAACCAGGATCTAGAACCAGGATCTAGAACAAGATAGGGATGGAACTGATTCCAGATTATTGAAACAGTTTTTTAGTAATTCATCCTATAAATTCGGGGAATAAAGGGATATCCAAATTCACCCCACATATCCAAATTTACCTCGTTTAACGGTATATAGTCATTATTTTACGATTCAAACTCGGGAATCTTGTGTCTATTGCTTTCAGCGCCGCCTCACGGAACTTTCCGTCTCGAATTCCCTAGGATCGATACTGGAATTCGCTAAGCTCCCATCCCAGGAAGATCAGATTCATCTTATTGCAAGTAATGGGTTTGTGCTTTAAGCCGGTCATCTCGTGTAGATTTGCAACATCATGTGATGGAACGTTAGCGATTTATCTCGGCTATCAATAGTTTCTCTAAAAATGAAAGTTTCGACTTCAAAAATTTTGACTCAATCTAGTGTTAGAAACCAGGAAAAATATAATAGAAATTGTGGATTGGTGCGGTAAAGCAAAATGAATTACAATTCTGACCTAGATATCTAAAAATAGACCTCACGAAATACCGCATTTTTTCGAATTGCGGAGAAAAATGTGGGAATCCGATAATTCGTCACTTTATTCAATTCCGCGGAAGAGAGTTCTATCTAAAATCGAAATTGCATCGCAGCGAGATCACGTCGCTACGACGGGGCAAGTTTCGAAATAAAACGCCTTCGTGCTGGGAAATTGCAGAGATTAGTTGTGACAAACTCGACGAGGCAGAACGTTCCTTAATAACTTCCGCGGGCAATTCGATTCGAATCGAACTACTAATACCCGAATAGATTTTACACACACAGACTTTGTGCGGTTCAGCCAGGTGTTTGTATATAATATAGGAAATCCGAGTGGAATTTTTCACTTTTGATATCCAAGTGGAACAACCGCAAGACAAATAGTCCAAGAATCTGGTGGTTTTTCAGTCTTACACAGTAACGCGCTACCCGGAAATCGAGGGGTTGATTCATGGTGTCAGCCAGGTGTTTGCGTATAATGTAGGAAGTTCGAGTGGAGTTTTTCACTTTTGACGTCTAAGTGAAATAACCGCAAAATAAAAAGTCCAAGCATCTGGTAGTTTTTCATTTTTAAACAGTAGCGCGCTACCCGGAACGCGAAGGGATAAGTCAGGGTGTCAGCCAAGTGTTTGTATATTATATAGGAAATCTGAGTGCAATTTTTCACTTTTGACATCCAAGTGGAACAACCGCAAGACAAATAGTTCAAGCATTTGGTAGTTTTTTCATTTTTATACAGTAGCGCGCTACCCGGAATGCGAAGGAATAAGTCAGGGTCTCAGCCAAGTGTTTGTATATAATATAGGAAATCTGAGTGGAATTTCCCACTGCTGACATCCAAGTGTAGTAGTATTATACCATTAAGCTATTTCCCTTTCGGCGAGCCTCAAGGGGTAAGCGTGACACTACCCGATTCGGGTAGTGTTTCTAGGTGGATAGTTTCTTGTAGTAAATAACTACAAGTGTGGGCTCACCACACCCACGACCGCCAACAGCAACGCAGTAGTATCAGACGGTCACCCATCTAAGTACTAACCGCGCCCAACACTGTTTAACTTCAGTGATCTAACGGGAACTGGTGTTTCCAGCGTGGTATGGCCGTTGCCAAGTGTAACAACCACAAAACAAATAGTCCAAGCATCTGGTAGTTTTTCATTTTTAAACAGTAGCGCGCTACCCGGAACGCGAAGGGATAAGCCAGGGTGTGAGCAAAGTGTTTGTATATAATATAGAAAATCCGAGTGGAATTTTCCACTTTTGAGATCCGAATGGAACAACCGCAAGACAAATAGTCCAAGCATCTGCTAGTTTTTCAGTGTACACAGTAGCGCGCAATTCGGAACGCGAGGGGTTGATTCAGGATGTCAGCCAGGTGTTTCTGTATAATATAGGAAATCCGAGCGGAATTTCCCACTTTTGACATCAAAGTAAAACAACCACAAAATAAATAGTCTAAGCATCTGCTAGTTTCTCAGTGTTACACAGTCACGCGCTAACCGGAATGCAAGGAGTTGATTCAGGGTGTCAGCCAAGTGTTTGTGTATAATATAGGAAATCCAAGTCGAATTTTTCACTTTTGACATCCAACTGGAACCACAACAAGACAAATAGTCTAAGCATCTGGTAGTTCTTCAGTGTTAAACAGTAACGCGCTACTCGGAACGCCAGGGGTTAATTGAGGGTGTCAGCCAAGTGTTTGTGCATAATATAGGAAATCCGAGAAGAATTTCCCACTTTTGACATCCAAGTGGGACAACCACAAAACCAGTGTATGAAATCTTACAATTCTATAACTTTATAATTTTCAATCTCTTATAAGAGAGAGACTGGAATTTCACATATGTGTATAACGTAGGTAGAAGAAGGACATGACATATATGAGCACCTCAGAGAAAAGGGAAGACTCCGCAGAGTCGAGAGGAAAAGCGAGACAATTATCGTTGCGCTGTCTTACTCTTCAGGCATTCTGCATAAGAGTTTCTCTTTCTAACGGTACTTGTCTCGTTTTTCCTCACGGCTCTGCGGAGTCTTTCTTTTGCTCTGACGTGCACATATAGAAGATATGGAATAATCAAATGGACCATCTGAGATGGTCTAGTCGACCATCAGACATGGTCAAGTCGACTCTCTAAAATGATCGATTTGGACCTCTTGCCTTAACCTTCTAGCGATAGTCGCTTTGACCATCTAGAAAACTGTCCTATAGTTGATTCTCAAATATAGTCAATCTGAACATCTGGATGTGCAGACTGACCTTCCATTTTCCTCCGTGTGTATCAGGGCTACTAAATTAACCGTTTTAGAAAAACAGCGCACTCTACCTAGTTCGAAAAGATAAAAAGATTTTTTTTGGTATGAGATGCCTGGACTAAAAAGGGCGGTTCGATAAACGATAGTTCTAGGTTAAATGGTAGTTAGATGCCGCAACCCGCACTAGGACGCGAGTAGGAAACCAATTATTTTCGTGTTCCAGATCCTATTCTCAATTAACCCCTTCCCCTCGTTCACTTGAGTGAAATTCTCGTTTTGGCTCATCCGCTGACACTGCTCAAAAACTTCGAATAGCAACACAGATGTATAAATAAATAAATTTTCAATTAAATTCCAGTATCGCTGAGACCAGGGTTGTTTTAAAAACGTGATTGGCGATTTTCGTTTCCGATGTTAAAGCTCGTAATTTCTGGGATATGAAGAGTTTGTATGCTGGCTACTATTTAATACAGTGTCCCAAATGAAAAAATGTTTCTTTGATTTAAGGGAACACTCCCCAAAAAGCTTACATTTGGTGAATCATTCCCAAACGTAAAAAAATACTCATATTTCTTCTCATGATGGATACAAAGTAGTATATTATGTTTCTAGTAAGCGAAAAAATACACAAGTCGTAAAAATAATTTTTATTGTATAAAAACGGGTGTTGTTTTAAATCTTTGTGGGTGGTTTTCAACTTTTCCATGTTTTTTTATCACCTTTTCTGTTGAAGGAATACAATTTTTAGGGAAAACTACAATTATTTTCATGCTTCATATGAGAAATCACGAATTCTTCACATAAAAGGGTGGCTATTCCATCTTTCGGGTGTTATTTACAATACAGTACATGGAATTTTGAAATATTCTTTGATACATCCTATTATGTATTTCATAAGAAATTTGTTGTATTAAGTAAGAAATGAATCACTAAAATTTTAGAAAGGCTAATTCTTGACTCATAAAGGTGCCTTAAGTCCAATATTTTGTATCTTAAAATTTTATGAATGATTTTTGTGATTATTTCAATAAAATTAACGAAATATTTGCATTAGAAACTGTAGAAAGCCTAAAAGTTAATTTTTCGTGCATTACAATTTTTCTATTACATTTCTTATGGTCGTTTTTCAAGTTTTCGATACTTTTTCATTATTTCACCTTTTCTGACCTTTATTAGGATGCTCAATAAAAATGTGAATTTTTTATTTCTGCAAATCCTCCCCATAAATTTCTTCCTTCTGGTGAAAAAAATATGCAATAAATTTTATTTTATTATTAGAACATTTTTTGCGGTTCCGCTAGACATTCTTGGTCTGCGAATGAATGTTTATAGTTTTTGTTTTTTCTTTTAATGAAATGCTTGAAAATTCTTTTACACCCAAAAAGTATTTGTTATTCAGTGAGGAATTGAGCCTGTATTTTGTTAAATAAAACAACAAATTTTGAACTTATTATCAGGCTTAGAATACTAAAATTTTTATTTCATTGCAATTAATGATCTGAAATTGTCCCGCAGCATTTTTTTAGTGGAATAATATGCACGAGATTTCTTTGGACAATAAAAACAGAATGTTTCATAGTAAATAAATTGAAAATAATCATACAGGGTGACGGAAAGAAATCTTGAATTTCATAATACACATTTTTCATATTTTGAAGATTCTTATAGCGCACTGAGAAAAAATTTTGAATCAAAGAAAATTATTGTTTCAAGATAATATTTATTTCAGATAATTAAATATTAACGAAACGAAGAAACGCTGTTATTGATTGGAAGAAATAAAAGATTTGTGTTTAAAAATTAGTTGATGCAATTCAATGTGATTTTGAATAAAGAAAATATTTCCCTCAAACAAATTAAAGTCTTTTTCCTGAACTAAACGTTTTCCTTAATTGACAGATGTGATTCCTTGGTTTAAAGAAGCGGACCGGAAATTTTACCAAATATTTCTGAAGAAAAAAATGGATTTTTAATATGAGTAAACATATATGTGATCCTGAGATGCGATATTTTTTCCAGAATAAGCATGTAATAAAGTTCACAAAATATTATTTGATTCAAAGAACCAAATCCTTCATTTAAAGAGAAGAGAGACTTCGACATCTTATCTTATTAATAATACGACTTTTACCTTAAAGCACGCATGTAATCGACCTCTGATGGATATATATTTTAATTAAGAGAATCAATGTAAAAAATATCATCGCAAATAGAATAGATATAATGTCTTGATAAATATCATTTGCAGGTTATGCAGCAAACTTGTAAACAGAAAGGCGTATTCATATGCAAGAAACTTTTCCTCTTAAGTCATCTGTCGATAACTGTAAATCGATCCCTAACTTACCAAGCGCACTTTGCAAGCGCGGTTTGTTTGTGAATACGCCTTCATGTTGTTTTTTTCAAGGTTTCTAAAAGAACCCTTTTGATCTCTATAGGGTTCTATTGGAGCTCAAGTTCTAAAAGATACCAACTTTTATTTAAGCCGCAACTTTTGTGAAACCCCAGTTTTTCTGTGTTAAAGTACAAATATCAGAAAAACTTAAAAGTATAGTGGGACTCACAAAACTTACAGAACTTATTACCTCGATGAATGTTTTTATCGCAATGAAATTCATGACATAGAATGAATATTGGCTATTTGGAGGGTTTCTTGAGTGCGTACTAAATTTGACACTCTCGGCGAAGGCGTCCATCAAGAAAGTGCTTCGTACAACTATGTTTCACCGAGACCATAATTTGTCTCCTCAAGAACTGCGAGGATTCTCAGAGAATTCGTAGAACCCGAAGCGGCGTTTCTAAAAGGGCCATTACAGAATCTGCATTCCGTAATCCGTAGATTTTACGACAGCACTGTATGCGAGGGCGTTACAGATTTAGCGACTTGAGAAGGTCCTTTAAGAAGGATAAACCCGAAGATACTAAAATTACCGTGGGGAGATTATTTTCCTTCCGGAGTTGAGGATGAACTATGTCAATTTCCGAGTTTAGTATCAAGAGGTTTCGATTACTTTTTAAGATTTTTTGATGGCTTCCCTCTTTATTGTAGCCAGTTTGGAGAACGTCACGCTATTATTTTTCATTGTTAATCCTCACCCTTTCCATTTAACATTGTATCCATACAGAAAAATCTTCAAAATTGACGTCTCCCCCTCTTTTAAGTGGGTGACGCCATTTATGCATGACGCCAATTTAGCAAATTTCTAAATTAACTTTCGGTCCTTCAAGCCGGATGCATCATGACCGAATTCATCTAAAATCAAGCAGGCTCGATAAATAAAGTCTTGGAATCTACCAGTGAAAAAATATGTTTTTTTCTTGGATGAAATTACACAACACGTATTTTTCTAATTAGATAGAGAAAAAAATTTCCACAGAGGTACATATTTTGATTTTGACGTCTATTTAAAAAAGAGCACACATTTTATCTTGAAATTTCTATAGTTTTTTATCTGATACAGATATTCCAAATTTTTTCCGATTCTTGTAAGTTTTTCCGTCCTCTTTCAAAATCCGTCGGGAAAGTGTAACAAAGTTGGAAATAAACAAAATGGCGAAGATTTTTAAAATGATATAAAAGCCCTATTTGCCACAAAAAAAACCCAGACTTTTGTATGTGTACACATATTTATTTTTAATTCGGCCTTTTATAAAGAAGACATCTTTTGAGTTTTATGTGCGCTAAACCATTTTTTTCGTTGCGAGAATTGTTTTTTTCAAGAAAGCGATTTCTCGCATTTTCTTCGGAAACAATGAAAGATACTAGAAAAAAATGTTGACTCAAAAGTTTTCAAAACTAAAATAGTTCTACAAAAAAACGCATCTTGCTCTTTTGTTATATCTTGCTTCATTTACTGAAAAAATAAAAAAGGTTGGGTTTTCCAGAAAATTCTCTTCTCATGTTTCCCAAATTCGGTGAAAACATAAGCAAGATTTTTTTTGGAAAATCCCCATTCTTTTCATTTTTTGTAATTTTTTATAAAAGTTCCTGATTATTTAAAAAAGACATTGTATCAGTTTAACGTTTTTAGATGTGCAAACATTTATCTCAACATGTTTTTGTATATTTTTCTGTTACTGAGAAAAATTCGAAAAAGTTATTTTACGAATAAGAAATTGTCAAGGCCACAAAAAAGGTTTAGCCCGCATGAAACTAACAGCATGTTTTCCTCATGAGGGCGAAAATCAAAAAGTTGGAATTATTCATTTTGGAACGTTATTAAAAACAAGTATTTCAGCTTAACATAAAAACTTTTTTTCTTCTCATCTTGATCACAATAAGTGTTAAAATAATTATAAGTTAGTTGTAACAGTAGTCCCGACTTAATTTTTTTTTAATTAATGGCAAATGTTCAATTGAAATAATTTTAATTATTTTGAATGCCGAAATAATGATTACATCTACTTTTAGAGCTTCTCATACGTAAATTAGAAAATATTTTGTTTTTATTTACAATATAATTAGTAAAACAAGTTTAAGATTCTGGTCTTTGAATACTAATGGTTAGGGAAAAATTAGGGAATTTTCAAAATTCAGTCTTGCGGTAACCGTGATATAATATTCTTCTTAGTAATCTATTTGCCTTGTATTTCTATTTCTTTTTTTTTGCAGTTGCTTTCTCCTAAAGTTTAACTTTTTAGTTATTTATTTTTTTAAATTTAATATTTGAGTTAAAAAAACATCCTTTTTGGTTAAAAATTAAACTGTTTCGTTAAAAATTCGTCTTTCTGGGTTGAAAATTCAACTGTTTTCGTAGAAAATTTACTTTTCGTTTGAAAACAATATTTTGGAGTTGAACACTCAACTGATATCCTTTTCGGGTGAAAATGTGACTATTTTCTTGATAATAATTTGTCTGTTTGATTTAAAAATTCATATATTTTAGTATAAGTATTATCTTTCTTGGATGAAAATGCAACTATTTGCTTAAATAATCAACAATTATATTAAAAAGTAATCCTTCTTGGTTAAAAATTCAACTGTTTTATTGAGAATTTGTGTTCTTCTGTTGAAAATTCAAGTATTTTTGTAGAAAATTAACATCTTGTTTGAAATTCATATTTTAATATTGACGACTCAAATTGAAAACCTTTTTGGATAAAAATTTACCTATTTTTTTGACAATTTGTCTTTCCGATTTAGAAATTCATCTGTTTTATTAGAAATTTGGTCTTCCTTGAATAAAAACGCAACTATTTGGTTGGAAATTCTACCGGTTTGTTAAAAATTCATCCTGTTTGGTTGAAAATTCAACTCTTTTGTGAAAAATTCGTCTTTTAGGTTCGAATATTCCAGTATTTTCGTAGAAAATTTACTTCTTGTTTAAAATTCATACTTTAACGTTGACAATTTAATCTGAAATATTTTTTTGATGGAAATTCTAATTTTTGTTGTTGTTGGAAATCACTCTTTTCAATTCAAAAATTCATCTGTTTCAGTAGAAATTTCTTCCTATTTGCATAAAAATAAATTCCGTTTGGTTGAAAATTATTCTTCTTTGCTTGAGGATTTAGCTATTTCGTTTCAAAATTTTGGTTAATATACTTTGTTATGAATTCATTTTTTGGTTGAAAATTGATATTTTTAGATAAAAATTCGTCTCTTCGCCTGAAAGATCAACTATTTTGTTGAAAATTAATCTTTTTGAATTGAAAATTCCACTACGTGGGTAAAAGTTGAACTAAATGGTTGAAAATTTATTTTTTAAATAAAGGTTTATCTCTTTGGTTAAAAATTTAACTGTTTTGTGGAAAATTTATTTTTTTGGTGAAAATAATACTTTCTAGTTGAAAATTCAATTTCTGTATAGAGAATTCGTCTTTTGGCTTGAAGGTTTAAGAATTTAGACGAACTTTTTTTTTCTTTTATGACTGAAAAATCTTTATTGGTTGAAAATTCGTCTCTTCGTTCAGAATTCATTTTTTTTAATTTTAAAATGCACCAATTTTGTTTAAAATTAAAGTATTTTGTTGAAAAGTCATATTTGATGGTATAAAAGTAATTTTTTGTTTAAAAGAAATTTGAAAATTTTTAATTTGTATCTAAAAGCTTGTTTTATTACGTTTATAAAAGATTATTTGTAAAAATATTCCAAGATGAGAATGCCGGTATTTCAAGATTAATTGCCAGGGAGAATGAAAAATTGGTTAAGGAAAAATCAGGGAATTTTGAAAATGACGTTTTCGGCCACCCTGCCTAATTCTACCAGCAATATCTAGCAAAACAGCAACATGCAATCAATCGGTAAATGTCTTTCCTATAATGTGTCTGACAAAAAGAAACATAAATTCAAATTTAACTAACAATGGACATTTGTATAGGTATGAGAATCACCAAATCCCATACAATATTATATAGACTTACATTATATTATTGTTAAATGCACTTACTTTATTGAAATTTCATTATTTGAAAAAGTAAATAAAGTTATTCATAAATGAACAGTAAAAACCTTGTCCTAATTAAATTACGGCTGAAATCAGTCCTAATGGTATAAATCACTCAATTCATTGTTTTTAAAAGCTATATACATCTTTCGTAAATATTTATTATGTATGTATAAATATTTATACGTTTAAGACTTTATCGGAAAAATATGTATTATGGTGAATGAAAATTCCGTCTCAGCTACTTGCGTACGGTTTCCTCACTACCCGACTTCTCCTTACTCAGGCCGCCGAGCCTGGTCAGCGGGAGTCCTTTGTACCTAATGAGGACTAAAGTGCGAAATATAATAATTTTTTAATTTAGCAATTGATAATTTAGGAATATAATATTCAAAATCTACAAATTATAACGATTCCAACCATCTTTTATTTGACTTAAAAAGTTAAAAATGAACGAATGAATGTTAAAGTTTATGTTGAATTGTATGGACATTTTTGTAAAATAATTCATTTAAATTCACTGCAGTAGCTTTAATTTATTGGTGCAATATCTTACTTAACTTGGGAAATTCCGGAAGCTACAATTTTACCAGATTCGAAAGTTATTAACTAACATCGTAAATTTGGTTTATTTCTCAAACCATCGCAATTCTCAAAATTATCCTTGAATAATTTTTGCATTTCCTGTGCAAAATTATGAATATTCTCATTCTGAGCCTAATTCGGAAACTCATTAACAAAGATCACAAATTTTGTTGATTGCTTAACCTATCGCATTGCTCATAATTATTCTTTTATTAGTTTGTCTTGAAAAGTTTGTTTTTGTTTTACACAGAAAAAGAATAAAACAAATGAAAATTATAGATAATATTTTCCACGTTGTATAATTTTTTCGCCTGGGACACTGTGATGAATAGTATGCAATTTGTTCATGAAAATTAATTCAAAATACTATATAAGAAGCAGAATACAAAGGATTTTCATAAATATATTTTTAGTTAGAAGTGCAGGAATATCACTCGCAGTTACCAGTAGCTGCAATTCAAGTCACATTCGTAATTTACAAGTGCTTCGGTGTTGAAAATTAAAGATATCCGAACAGAGCATGAAAAAATTATGTAAATTTCAATTAGCGCAATTTCCTATTATTCTCATTTTTATATTCTTCAATTGTATAATTCTTTAATTGTCAACTTTTTGGTCAAACTAACATATCATTGGAGTTAAAATTCACAGATTTCGAATATTACATTTGAAAATTACTAAGCGCTACATCAAAAGAAATTTATATTCCGCATTTTAGTTTTCATCAGGTACAAAGGACTTCCGCTGACCAGGCTCGGCGACAGCAGTTCGGCTGAGTGAGGGGAAGCCGCGCAGTGGGGACACCGTACGCAGGTAGCTGGGGCGGAATTGACCATCGCCCTGTATTATCTTAAATATCAATCTGAGAATAATTTATTCTACATTAGAGAATAAAAGAAAAAAATAAAATAAAATAAGGAAATTATTTATTAGATCAATTAATTGGCCTAATAAATTAAATAGAATGAATAAAAAGAATGAAAAAAGTACATTAGAGAATGAAAGGAAGAAATTTCCTTGGAAATGAAATATGTCGTCCCACATCCGGTGTGGCGTAATCATTTACCCGCAAAAGAAATTCCTTCTCCATCCTCTCTTGAAGTTTGCAACCCGCAGGTCTGTTTCTTGCAAAGTTCCTTGCGTTGTGTTTCAGTACGAGACTTCTGATTGCAAAGTACATCTCTGTAGTCCATCTTACTTTGGCGGAAAACAGATAAGGAATGGGAAATTCGCGGCAGGGATGCGGGCAAATGCCTCGAACTTTCAGCCATTCCTCTTGCTCCAGTCATAAAAAACAATCTCCGCACAAATATCGTATACGATAAACATAAAGTGAAACTTCCTCGCTCTGTGCATAAGAGAGCCACATTTGCCGCAAGTATTTTACCTAGTTTTGAACTAATTTAGAATTGTGTAGCTCTTATTAAAATTTGTTTATGCATCCCAGAAAAGGCTCCAAGTTCTGTAATAAACTGTATAGGGGTTTTCATTATTTTGAAATTCCTAATTTTGCAGTAAAGCCTGGGATATCAAACCGCTGCATATCACCCTGATTTCAAATTCAGATCAAAATGATCCACTTCTGCGGGTCAAAAATTAATTTTTACAATACTTAATTCATATCTTTCTAGTGGCAGCTTTTATACTTTTTATTGAAAGTAGTAGCTTAGTCATGAATGACCGTCACAATATTTCTAAAACAAGGAATGTTTTCGAGAATTTTGAATTTCAGGAGAGAAGAAAAATTCAAATTTCTCTCTGATCTTATCACATCTAAAAATTTTAAATTCAAAAGGGGCAGTTTTTAAAATACGAAATAATAATGAAATTCGTACATGAAATACGGAAAGTGGATTTGAGGTTACGAGTTTGATGAAAGAGAGTACGAGTTTTTAAAAATTTCAAAAGCGAATACTGTAACACATGCCACTTTGACCATAAAAAGTCACTTCCTTATGAAAGAAAACACCGGCTATTAACGCACGTACGGGAATGACGTTTTTGCTGTCAAAATGCACTTCTCAATTTTAATATCAGATTCACAAAGAAAAAGTCAATATTTAAAGCTCAATTTTATAAAATCTTGTATTAAACGATACGCATAATATTTCTGTATTTATTGCTCAACTGGAAATACAATATTTTGCTAGAAAAAAAAAGACGTACGGTAATGATTTCTGAAATTACAAAAATGGAGGGACAGACTTTGAGGTTTTTACAATATTATTCATTTGACTTGAAAAATGTGCATATATATTAAATTTATGTTCATCTAAAATTTACAAACTTGATACGTTAAGCGTTTTTCAGGTTACTCTCTAAAAAAAGTAGAAAATCAGTTTATCCTTGTGCAAAGTGAGTTTAAGACGCCGTACGGTAATGACGTATGGGGTGTTCTCATATTGAATTAAAGTGAATAGGAACAGAAATGAAAAAAAAAGAACTGACCATTTTGTAGGAGATGATAATCAGTATTTATTAAATTATAGAAAAAATCAGGACGAGTTTCTAAGTTAATGTTATATTACTGGTACTTCAAGGTTGCCTTCAATTTGACAATTACCCTTATATTGACCTAGTTCCTACTTTCAATTCTATAAGATTTGCAACTTCCTAGAACCAACAGAAATTTTGTTAGAAAACGTGAAATTTGCAAGAAGATATATAAATTTCTAATCAGTTTGTTAAATTTTGAATTAAAAATGGTAAATTTTCAGCAATAAATTATATAGAGAACCAAAGAGACTTTTCATTCAAAATAGTGAATCTAAAAAATTAATTATTGAATTTTCGGTTGAAAAAAATTTATTACTAAAAAGTGAATTTTCAACAAAATAGTTGAATGAGCAACCAAAGAGATACACATTCAATCAACAGGATGAATTCTCAGCCAACAAAATTAATTTTCAATAAAAGAATTCAATCAAAGTGATGAATTTTCAATTAAACTGATGAATGTATTCAAACGCATTTTAAACCAAAAAAGATTGAATTTCTACCAAAATATATTAATTCTTGACCCAAAAAGACGAATGATTAACCATGCAGCTGAATATTTAACCAAAAAGAATAACTTTTTAACAAAATTGTTGAATTTTGTACAACATAATTCAATTTTAAAACAAAGAAATGAATTGTTAACAACAATAATGAATGCTCTGCAAAAAAAAATTTAACGTAGGATTTCAACTTTCGACTGAGTAGTTTAATTTTTAAACAAAAAATCTGAATTTTTAACGAATGATGTAAGAGTTGATATTTCAAACAAAAGTTAATTTAATATCGAGAACCGTTGAATTCACTCAGATAGAAGAATTTTAAATAAAATAGTTGAATGCTTGAAAAAAAAAATTAATTTTTAGCCAAATATATCAATTTTCAACCAAGAAGAATTATTTTTTGCAGAAAAGACGAATTTTCAATAAAATAGTTACATTTTCTACCAAAACGATTATTTTTCAACTGAAATGATGAAACTTCAAACAAAAAAGTGAATTTTTATCAAATTAGTTCAACTTTCAACAAAGTAATTGAATTGTCATCCAATAAAGACAGATTTTCAAATTAAACAGTTGAATTTTCAACCAAAAAAGATGAATTCTCAAGGAAACATATGATTGTTAATATTGCAACTAAGAAAGATTTTAATTTCAAATAAAAAGAGTTAAATTCATTAAATAATACGAATTTTTATCAAAGTACTTGAATCCTAGACCACTGCAGATTAATTTTGAATAAAAAATATATATTTTGTACTGATGATAGGAATTTTCAACAAAATGATGAAATTTTCAAAAAAAAAAAAAAAAGAATGAATTTCCAAACAGAACTGATGAATCTTCAACCAAACAAATGAATTTACGACCGAAGAGATGAATTGTTAACTACAATGATAGAGGTTTAACCAAAAATTGAATTTTTAACAAAAAAGTTGAATGCACAATTCACTTAGATAATTCTTTAACCAAACAGTTGCATTTTAAACCAAAGAATATGAAATCTTTATCAAAAAAGATTGAATTGCTACCAAGAGAGATACATTTTAAAACCAGAATGACAAATTTCCAGCCAAAAAAGTTGAGTCTCTAACTAAAAAAGATCCTTCAGTCAAGAAGGAAAAAAATTTCCACCAAATTCTTGAATTTTTAACAAAAAAGTATGCATTTTCTAGAAAAATGTTAATTTTCTAGTTGAATTTGCTACAAAAATAGTTTAATTTTCAACCCAAGCATACGAATATTTGATAAAAGAGATGAATTAGCACCCAAATAAAATAACCTCCTAAAAAAATGGTTGAATTTTCAACAAAATAAGTAAACATTTAACCAAATAATAAGATTTCCAAAAAAATAGACGAATTCTAAACCAAAAATATAATCGTAGACTTTTCAACAACAACAAATATATAACTTTTAACCAAATAGAGGAATTTTCAACTTATATGATGAATTTTTATCTGGAATGGTTAAATCTTTAGTTAATTAGTATATTTATACCAAAATAAAGAAACGAATAATATAGAGCTTGAGTCATGCCAATACCCTACAATTTACATTGCGGTAAGTCACATCTGCGTCATCTTTTATTTCTAAAAATTTAAAGTCCATAAAAATTAGCAAAAATGCAGCATACCATTAAGCCATTTCCCTTTCAGGGTAGGCGTGACACTACCCGATTCGGGTAGTGTTTCTAGGTGGATAGTTTCTTGTAGTAAATAACTACAAGTGTGGGCTCACCACACCCATGATATGCCAACAGCACGCAGTTTCTCGAATGGTCACCCATCCAAGTACTAACCGCGCCTAACGCTGCTTAACTTCAGTGATCTAACGAGAACTGGTAAGACAGTAAGACACAAAATTTCGAAAAGACACCCTCTTGACACCATTGCGACTTGACGCAAATGTGACTCGCCGCAAATGTGACTTGCTGCATTTTTTCCAGTTTTTTGTCGACTTCAAATTTGTCGAAATCAGAGTAGCCACAATGTGACTTGTCGCACTTTTGCCAATTTCTCCAGAAATTCAAATTTTCCCGAATGAGATATGCCGCTAATGTGAATTATCGCAAATATGACTTGCCGCAATGTGACTTACCGCAATGTAATTCACCACAAATGTGACTTGCCTCAATGCAGCTTGGAGGGTGTTGGCATGATCCGAATACATATTTTACGCTGGATATTATTTTTTTTCCTAAAAGTGTTTCTATAGATTGACTTATTTCTGACTCTCACTTTTGGAAGATTTGCAACTTCCTAGGTCCAGTAGGACCTTCAACAAGTATTTCTTTATAATTTTGAATTTACGTAGTTGAAGTATTCGTCAAAACTTAATGATTTTCCTTTAAAAAATAAAAAAATTTCTTCCAAGGCTCAGTTTTCAAAATTCATTGGGCATATAGACGATCATGACTTGGATGGGGCATAAAAACTAAGACTCGTCAGTTGATGCTCATTATAAAAAACACTTTTAGAAGGTAAGAAAAATTAATTTCAAAAGCCATAGAGATTTATAGCTCAATATAGGAATACTGGAATTTTTATTTGATACTTCAATTTGGAAATTCTCTAAAGCATTCATTGTTGGACCTAGGAAGTTCTAAATCTTCCAGAAGTGGGAGTCGGAACTAGGTAAATCTATAGAAACACTTTTGGATTGTGTAAAAAATAAATTTAGGAAATCTCTCCGAGCAATTGATTCTCATGATCATTCTATTGCGAAGTTTGCTAAACAAATAGAAAGTTAGAAATTTGTATAAAAGCATTCCATATCATTTTGATCCAATTTTGGAATCAAATGATCAACATGCATTTACTGAGTTAAAGTTCTGTGTTTAGAAGAATCAATAATTTGAGAAATTTGCAGCTGAGCTGCATTATTCTTTAAAAAAAGTTTTTCTTTTAACTTCTTTTATCTCATTTTAACATTTCCCTGTCGCCAAGCGCGTCGCTAATCACGTTGTCACGCTTTGTTTAAGACGCATCCAGATCAGAGGCATCTTGTGCTTTGTCGGAACCTAATGATAACGCGAGCTAGCGTGAAAAAGTGCGCGCGTGACCGGAATAATACTGAGCTACTCCCTTAGGATGAAGTTTATTTTAACCCCCTACTTAGAGTTTCTTGGCTCTGCCATAGACAAGAGTTCACCGGACACTGAGAAAATAAAGAAAGTTACGGAAACAAAATAATTTTTTAAATAGTTTTTGTTCATTTTACAAAAATTTTGGTGTGATTACCAAAGATTTGGTCATGGGTACTGAAATAGTTGGTTTGTATAACAAAACAGTTCATTTGGATCAAACCAAAATTTTAGTTAAGTCCCAGTTTTCAATATGGCCGATGTCATCTGATATGTCAGAGAAAGGACCGTATCGTTTTGTTCAGTGAGGTTTTTCAACCAGTTTTGAATAACATGAAGTTTATTGCATATTCCTAGTTTTATGTATTCTTCGGGGAAATGTTGCAACAATTCTATGAAATAAGGCCATCTTTGCTCTTCAGAGTTAGATTTCTATAGCATAGCTTCCTTATTTTGTGTTACAAAATAAAAATAAAAATTCTTTAAAGATAAAGCTAGATGAAGAAAAAATCCTTTGATTTAGTAAAATGCATTTCATTTTAGAAGAAGTATCGCGATTAATCGCAATTTTGTCTATAATTATGGATCAACCTGATAAAATATAATTGTTATTAATCAATAAAATTTTCTTCCAATCAAAGGCATTTTATTGAATAAATTCATTTTTCTCACGTTAGAATTTTCTTGCATAAATGATAAATTTCATTATATCTACAAAACACAAATTCTCCTTGAACAAAACCATATTATTAGTTAAACCAAGTAACTTTTTTCTTTTACAAAAAAATGGTTCATTCTACAAAATGTATTTGTTCAACTAACAGAATATTCTGTTGTGTCCACAACAATATTTTATTAAGCGTACCGAATTTCTTGCTTGTAGCAAATAAATAGTACAAGAAAATAATTTATTTGGTTGAACCAAATGCTTTCCTTGCTTCTACAGCCACCAAAAAATATGGTTGGAACAACCAAACTGTTGTTCGGCCAACCAAAAATTTTTCTCAGTAGACTACGTCATTTTCGATCGATATATTATGGATTCCTCTCCCTTGTTCATATTCTATTTCAACATCTTTTGTTCCGGCATATTGAGTTAAAATTAGCAGAATTTGATTGATGAAGTATCAAGAAAAATTTTTTTCGGAGATCAAGAAAACATTCTTAAAATTCGAATTATCCAAAAAAGATGAATGATAAAACACTTTCGGGAGTTTATGTTGTTCCCTAGATGTATAAAAAAAAGTTGGAGAATTTTAATGAATTGCGAGAAAATGCTCATTAAAATTTTCTTGCGGTCATAAACATATAAGTGCCATTAACAATTTTCATTCTTAAAACATAATTTTGCAATCTAACTAACATAAAATATAGTGGTAAAACACCAAAAAAATGTTACAAGAGAAATAGAAGGCTAGAAGGTAAAAAAAATAATGTTATAAAATCGTTAATATAAAGGCCATGGCTACGTGTACTGAAATTTTAATACGAATAACTGGATTATCACGGTATAAATAGCGGAACCTGGAAAATAAGCTATTTATACCAAAATTTCAATATTTATAGCTGCATTTTTCTGGTACGTCTAGATGCTCCCTAATATAAAATAATATTTGATTCTTCATTACAATTTTTCAAAATTTTCTTTAAATTATTTGTGAAAAAGTCGTTAGAAAACTAATAGCTCAAAAACTGATAAAGGATTTTTCAAGAAAAAAAAATTTGTGAAATCAAAAAACGGATATTCGGTATGAGAAGAAAAAAATAATATACCAAATACGTTTCAAATCAATATATTTTTCTTGTAGGAAGTCAGGCAACACGGATTTTTCCGATTTATAAACAAAAAGTTTCTCAAACTTATACGAGTATTTAAATTTTTACATGTTTTCAAAAATACTCAATTTTTTCTTTAAAATTTTGCAGTTTTTGACCCAATTCTGCTCTTTTTGAAATCCAGCGAAAATTTCTTTAAAAAGTTCACAATTAATGAAAAGGCAGTAATTTGTTTTAAAATATAAAAGATCGATTTTCACAATAAACCCCACACTTGTATACAAGTTAAGTTATTTTTGTTGGCAGAAGAATTTTTCCTTCATAAAATTGAATTTTTGCATTTTCTGGGAAGCAATGATAGATTTGAAAAAATTGCATAAAAACGTTCACAAATGTAGAAAAGTTATATGAAAAAGACCTCTTACTCTTTTATCATATCTTGCATTGTTTAGGAAAAAAATTACAAAATTATATTTACAGGAAGAAAAACCTCCCGGCTTGAAATATTGTTTGGCTCGCATGAAACTGATAGAATGCCTTTCTTATATAAGCTTCAACGTGTTGAAAATATTTTAAATAATAAAAAAGGTTTAGTTTTTTCAAAAAAATTCTTTTCAAGTTTTGAAAATTCAAAGTTTTAATTAAAATCAAGAGCGTTTGAACAATTTTAAATGGAAAACATCCAAATTGAAATAACTTTACATTGAAAGTTTTCAAATAGTACGAATTTCATTTGTAATGTTTACAAAATATTAAACACTTGAGTTTGAAATTTTTTGATTTTGTATGTTCCATTATCATCAAATTACAAAATTCTTTGCTTAATACTTTAAATTAATAATTTTGCAGTTTGGCAGGCTAACATTTAGAAGTTTGATTGATTAGGAAAAGTTTTTTTAGAACAAGGAAAAAACTCGGTATTTCTGCCCGATATATGAGGCTCTATATTCCAGTAGCTTCCATCTATAAAAACTGACATTTTATATTTGTGAAAAAACTATGTAAAAAGAGACTGAAAATTGTTGAGTGAAAATATCGACGTTGAGACGAGGGAAGAAATGCAATATCGATGAGTATAAGGTTGGTAAGCGGGGGAATAGGAAATGAAAGGGGGAGGAACCGTCCCGTCTATATTAGCCCATAATGGTGCTGTTTTGCCTTTGTTTGCCAATATTGAAGTTTTGACAAGAATCTTTATGGAATAAGTTACAGGAAATTATGGAAGTTGAGGAGAGTACCGGTTCCCTATTCTCGCATCCTTCTCCATCTCCTCTTTTCGCTGAGATTCAAAAGTATGATTCTCCCACTGCAGTGCTATAAAAAATTGAAATGCCTTTTGTCTCTCTTGGCTAACAAGGAATGTCTTTGAATTTAGTTTTCTAACAACAAAGAAACTTTTTTTGATTCTACTCAAATAAAGTTTTTTTCTGTTCAATGAATCTGCTTCTTTGAAATTAACTTTTGCTCATTATTTCCACAATTTAATAAGTTGTCGGTACAAGAATTTCCTAAAATTCGTATTACTGTTTATTGAAAAATATAATTAAAATTACCCTTTTTATTTTGAGCTAGAAAAAAAACTTTCAACTAGAATCCACCAGTAAGTTTCGCATCCTTGCAGTAGATAAAGACGGTACTATATTGGTCTGGCCGTAACTGCCTGCTTTCACTTAGGAGCGCAGGTCTCCCAGCAGTGGATAAAGAGGTTACTGGTCAGCCTGTTTTCTACCAACCTCGTTTGCTCTTGTTTGTTCCCTTAATACTTTTAGATGAAAAATTCGATTACTTATGATTCAGATACTACTTTTTACAAACAGGAACCAACAATGTTTGAGTTTGTCCAAGGCTAAGAGAAAAAAATAATAAAATTTCGCTCTTGTACTCAATGGCAATTGAATCTTACTTATGTCGGTTAAAGTCATGAAAATCAAATTTCTCTTAGATTTTAAACAGATTTTAGGTGATTTTTGATTTGAAAAGATTTCAAGGTATTTTGATAAATTTTATAAGATCTAAAGAGATTTTTAATATATGCAACGATTTTAAAACAGTTTAAAACAATTGAAAATATTTGAAATGTTTTGCGTGGTTTCAAAATAACACAAACTTATGCAAAATATTTCAAAGGGTCTTAAGACATTGTAATGGATTTCATATGTTTTAAAAGATTTCACGATATTCAAAATATTTTTCTGAACAATTCGCTGCTGTTCCCAGGAGGCTGCAAATTTCAAATTCTCCTTCAAACTAACTGTGCAGAAGCTACAAAAATTTGCTTCGATGTAATAGAGTCAATTTTGAAGGTGAATTTCAGGCAAAAAATAGGTAAATTTGAAAATGTTTCACCTGACCCCTAACTTTAACAAATTTGAATTCTTTATGAAACTAATTGCACAGAAGCTTGAAAAATTTGCGTCGGCGCAATAAAGTCAATTTTGAAGGTGATTCAAGGAAAGGTAAATTTGAGGAAAAGATTTAAAAAAATTCAATTCTCCATGAAAGTGAAATTAAAATTTACTTGAAAGTTAAATCATTTTTGGTGATTTAAAAATATTTTAAGGGATTGTGGTGGATTTTATAGGATATAAAGAGATTTTTATTATTTCAAGAGATTTTAAGAAAGTAGAAAATAATGGAAAATATTCGAAATATTTTAAGTGATTTCAAACCAACGGAAACTAATGCTCAAGATTTAGAAGGGTTTTGAGACATTGTGAGGGATTCATATGATTTTAAATATGTCACGGGATTGAAAAGATTTTTTTTCTCTCTGCTGTTCTTGCAAAACCGCAAATTTTCAATTGTCCATGAAAGTAATTATCCAAAAGCGATCTTTGACGTAATAAAGACAATTTTAAATAATTAGACAAATTTACATGATCACATGCCCACCTAATTTTAAAAGATTGTAAAAAATTCCCTGCTATTCCCAGGAGGCTGTAGATGTTCAATTCTCCATTAAAGTAACTATGCAGAAACTAGAAAAAATTTCCTCGATGTTATAAAGTCAATTTTGAAGGTACTGTAGGTTATTTAAGACTAACACTGACAAACTTAAAAAATTCACCTAACCCCTAACTTAACAATTTTCCAAAAAATTCCCTATTGTTCGTAGGAGGCTGCAATTTTTGAATTCATCATAAAAGTAAAAAATTTAATTCAATTTTTCTTCATTCTTCATATAACTAATATAAATATTAATAAATATTTGTAGGGATTGCATGGGATTTACAAAAATTCCAGACATTTGAAAATATCTCCCGGACCCTAAAGAGATTTTAAATGATTTCAGAGAAACTATGAATATTTCAAGAAGGAATTTCAAGAGATTTTTATAGTTTGCAAATGATTTCAATGACCTTGAAAGAATATTATTGATAATTATTTTTCGACACTATTTTTTCGTTGATATAGATATGGACAATTTCAGTCGTCGGCATTATGCATCGAAACTTTTATTTATTGTCAAAAAAAAGTCAAGTTTGCACATGCATGAATGACCAAAAAAATTCTTCCTTTTCTGCTAAAGAAATTGTCTATATGAATGTATTTCTGATGGATACGAATTTTATGATCAAAAATCTTTTCTATTCATGCATCAGCTTTGAATTATTTCGCTAGAAAAAGTTTTTGTGTTTAAAATAGATTTTTTAAATATTATAGATGAGCATAACTTCCTTACTTCTAATAAAGTGCATTAATATTATAGGTCAATCGATTTGCCTCGAATCAAGGAATGTTTTCCGTTGTTGCATCAATTTTGAATTATTATTGTAATGAGAATAGTAAAACTATAAAGAACCGTCTTTTTCAAATATAATGCATTACCATAGCTTTCTTACTGTTTCGATAGAATGTATTCACATTATAGGTCAATCGATTCGTTTCAAATCAACACATCTTTTCCATTCACGCATAAACTTTAAATTATAAGAATGAGAAAATTTTTACTGTAAAAATCGATTTTTCATATAATATAAATTACCATAACTTCCTTACTCTTCGATAAAATGTATCAATAGTATACGTCAATCGGTTCGCCTCGAACTAAGGAATCTTTTATATTCTTTGCAACAACTTTGAATTATGTTAATGAAAAAAGTTTCACTGTAAAAAATAAATTCTCAAAATATTATGAAGTGTTGAAAAATGCAATAAATATTTTTAGAAATCCCTCTATCAGTTTAAAGATATTAGTGGTGAAAATAAGCCCTCCAAATTTCATCAATGTATCTGCAACCTTCTTCAAGTTACCGTGTTCACAAAAAATGTGACATGCCCACATCCACACATCCACACACATACACACATCCGAACAGATACACATCCAGACAATTGCTTAGAATATTGTATCAGACATTTTTTGATTGAAAAACGTTTAATTAAATGAATTAAAAAATTCTCGAAATTGTTACCATTACAAAGCTTCCTCTATGAGGAAGCAAATATTAAAGGTCACTGATCTGCCCTGCAAAATAGTTTTCCGATCGAACCTTCTCTCTTTCTATCTATTGACTGTGAGTGGAGGCGGGAAGATTATTTACGCCCCATTCGCCCCGGCCGCAAAATCCTTCCTTTCTACATCAAAGTCCGTTTCACGCCCGGTTTACTAGCACTCTGCATCCTCAACTTGTGTACGCGGCGTTTCCGTATTCGCAGAGTACACCCAAGCCACGTGCAAACACACAAACAAAAGTTCACACACGTGCTCAAGTTTGTGTTCAGGACAGGGGAAATCAAAGACGATCCCCTGCTACAGTTGTACCAACCAGTATATTTACACGTTGACCAACACGCACACAAGAGACCAACTAGCCACGCGATTTCACCAGCTGTCCAATAAAGAACCGACGTCTCAAGGATAAAAGGCAATATTCTGCTCGAGGAGCTACGAAAAATAGAGCTTTCGAGGGGAGAATGGAACTTCTGGAGGGTTGTCTGAATCTCGTGTAATTTACACGCTTGCCGCATTTTTCGAAGTTAATAATCGCATAAAAATTATGATGCAGAAGAAATTAAGTTCATCGACTGACAGCATGAATAACTCTGGAAAAAGTTCATCAGTATATGGAACTGGGGAAGTTGATTGTAATGGGAGGTGTCACATCTCGGATGTTTGCTAATTACAATAAAACTTATTTTATACTTCGTCAGACATTGTTCAACCGCACAAACTGGTCATGTCCAAATATGTTTATTAGGGTGGCCCATATTTATATTATGAACAAATAACTTTTGAATATTTTTGTTATTAACACCTAATTTTTTTCGAATTTCCAAGGAAACACATTTCTTGTGGAAGCTACAAAATAGGTGTATGTTATATAGGTGTTATGAGTCTCATTATAAATGTCAACAATGTTATTATTTATTTCCATAATTTATAAACTGTTTAAACAATACTTATACAATTATTTTACTCAAAATCTCCCAACTAGTTAACTTTCAAACCATAAAGGAATGCTACTATTAAATCAAAACCAGTTGAATTCAAACAAGAACTACGAATTTTCAACAAAACAGATGAATTTTTCACCCAAAAAATTAGTTTTCTACTCAAGAAGACGTATTCTCAACAAAATACATGAACATAAATTGTTAGCCCAGAAAAATCAATTTTCAATCAAAGTGGAATAGGTGAATGCTCCGTTGGAAAAAATTAAGTTTGAACTAAAAATTAAAAAATCTTCAACATAGTAGTTAAATTTTCAACCAAAAAGATTAATCTTAAACCAAAAAATATATTTTAAAATAGTATTTCTACTTTTAATCAAGTAGTTGAATTTTCAACAAAAAATGTTAATTTTTAATAAAAAACAGTTTCAGTCAACCAAAAATGAAGAATTTTTAAGAAAATAGATGAATTCTCTACGAAAAAAAAACAATTTCAACCAAAAAAATTAATCCTTAACCAAAAAATAAATTTTAAAACACTATTTATAGTTTCAATCAAGTATTTGAATTTTCAGTCAGAAAAGGTGTTGATTCTGAATCAAAAGCAGTTGAATTCACCTAAAAACAAATAATTTTTAACAACATTGATGAATTTAAAAAAATAGTAAAATTTTACACCATAAAGATGAATAATTTAAATTCAACAGAGTAGTTGAACTGAAGTTAGTTTTGAATAAAAAACTATTCAATTCTAAAAAAAAATAATAATTTTCTACTAATACATGAATTTTTAACGAACTAGTTGAACTTTCAACTAAGAAATGTCAATCTTCAACTAAAAATGGAATGATTACATTTTTAGTTAGAAAAATTAATTTTTAACCAAGTATTTGAATTCTCAACGAAATAAGATGTTAATTTTACATAAAAAACAGTTAAATGCAACTGAAAGAGGCGAATTTATAACAAAATAGCTAAGTTTTCAATAAAAATGATAAATTCTCGTTCAAGATTGATTTTCTACCAAAAAATATGAATTTTCACCTAAATACATGATTTCTTGAAAAAATAATTGTATTTTCAACTGAAAATATAAATTTTTAAGCAAAAATGGAATAGCTATATTTTCAGTTAACAAAAATTTATTTTTTGCGCTATTGCGTAAACGCCTAATCACGTGCGCTTCGTATTTCAGGATGACGGAACACACCGAACAAAGAGTGTGCCTTAAATTTTGCCAAAAACTTAGTAATTCAGGTTCAAAAACCATCGTTATGATTCGAAAAGTATATGGTGATAAGCCTATGAGTGATGCTCAAATTAAAAAGTTGTTTAGGATATTTGAAAGTGGTCGTACTTCAGTGAAAAGTGAATTTTGAACCAAGATTTGGGGATAAGCCTGCAGGCTGCAAAATTTTTTATATGGTTGCCGACTGAAGACCAAAAGAATAATCGAGTGGAAGTCGCCGAGGGCAATTTGAAGTCAACCAGAAGCAACTCGGAAATGTTCAAAAAGGTAATTACTAGGGATGATTCATGGGTTTATGGCTATGATCCTGAGACAAAGATCCAATCTTCGCGGTGGAAGACACCAGAATCCCTGAGAGCGAAGAAAGCACGCCAAAGTCAGGGAAAGATTAAGGCAATTCTCACGGTTTTGTTTGACCAGAAAGGTGTTGTGTATGAATAATAAACATCAAAAGGTCAGACGGTAAATGAAGAGTAGTGTCAAAAAGTTCTGAAGCGATAACGTAACGCAGCAAGAAGGAGATGGCCTCATTTGTGGAAAAGTGGCGGCTGGTTCTTTCACCACGACAACGCATCAGCTTATTTATCGCAGATTGTATAGCAACATTTCTGCGGATATACGGCCTCACATAACTTCATCAGCCCCTGTGATTTATATCTGTTTCACAAACTGAAGTATTCTCTGAAAGGAAAACGATTTAAAAACGTAGAGGAAATAAAATAGTAAGCGACGAAGCCACTGCTAGCTATTCCGAAAGGTGACTTTCAAGAGTGCGTCCGAAACTAGGAGAATCGCTGGAAGAAGGTTGTGGCTTCCAAAGGGGAGTACTTTAAAGGGGATATTTACCATAATTAACTCTTACTCCTAGTACACCACAAGGTCGGATACTTACTGGACTCACGAGTCTATATTAACAGATTTTGCTCATTCTTGACATTCTTGAAGTAGACAACTTGTCTACGCATTTCAACAGAACCAGGGGGCAAAAGTTAAAAATATTATTGTGAAAAATAAGCCTCACCCCAAAGGTTATCTCAAGAATGGTGAACATTCCTCACCCGATTTTATTTATTTGTTCCCGCAGAAAAAATTTGAAAATGCCACGGGTGGAATTGAAGATATCGAACTTGTCTGAACGAATTGAAAGAATTTCCCGAGTTTTGCACGGCAGTCGCCTGCTACGGAAGACGAATACTGTCGGCTACATATGTAGATACGGGTGACGTGTGGAACGCGAAGAAAAATAGCACCAGCAAGCTGTTCCACGGGCACGGCTAGGAGGAAATATCGAGGAGCATTAGCTCGAAGGAATTTATTGATTGCGCATTCTCAGGGATGAGTTGGTCGAAATTTCAACCCAGAAGCGATGACCTAGGTTGACGTCGCGTCGCACGCTGGCGTCGTAGATGCTTGGACCAACACGTAACCGCATAATCATATGCAGATGCACGGCTGTCGTACAGCCATTCGCCAAACTCCATTCGCACTCTACATGCAAATGCTATAGGACGGCTGTAGGCAGTAGTTAGTACTATGATTAAAGCAAAGGCAGCTTTTGTGGCTGTGAGTACCGGTTCACAGAACCGCCTTTCGTCATATGTTTGGTGCACGTACCTCTGCGAATGGCGGCTCAATCGCTGGAAAAGATTTATTTCTATCTGAATGCATTCGCGGGAATCGGACTCACGATTTGGAAAATTAGTACCAAATTTTACTTCCGGGTACAGAATGAATTCGGAAGTATGATTTGCTACTTGCAGTAAAAATTCAGGAAAGGTTGCTTTCGAAAAAGGGCGAAATTATATGCCCCCCCCCCCTTGACTTACGCTCAACTTCTTTTCCAGGCTCAAAAAAAAATCGCGTGTCCTCGTGTTCAGCACTTAAAATCAATTACCTTGGAAAGCTGGAAGAAGTCAGTTGATCGCACAACTTCAATTAACTTATCGCACCTTTCCAAGGTCCCTGATTTATAATGCTCAAGACTAGGCCACATGATTTTTTTCCAACTGGGAATGGGATTCGGCTCGAGTGGGGGGATACGGCCCTTTCACTCCATAGCACCTTTCCAAGGTCCCAGATTCAATATACGTGTAACGTAAATACATGCATAAAAAGTTAAAATAAATATATAAAAAATCAATAACACGAAGTAATTGCACTCAATTTCCAATATAAGAACCTCTGGTTCACGATATTCTCAGAACTAATGTCTTTGGAATTTGTGATGCGAGGAGTGCGGGAGGCGCTGCTCAGTCAAGCGTGAACTAAACTTGAACGTTATACTACAATTTGTGATACCTGGATTTATTTTAGGGTTAATTTGTTCAAACTATTCCGTGGCAATATCGATGTACCTCCCCCTTCTAAGCACGGATGATTTTGATTCAATACAATTATTTTCTCACTCCATTTTCTTTGGATGCATTTGTTAGTTTTTAAATCTGTCTAACACTTCAAAGACTATCCTCAGAATTAACATACAACATCGCAATATTTTGCACGGAAAGTATGAAAATTTAACAGAACATTCCACAGATGCCTTGACACTTCTTAGACAGCCTCAAAGGGACTCAAGTCCAGAAGGGCCGGTGACCGCATGGTGGCTTCAAGCAAGTCTTTCTATAAGGCCACACATACTCGAAACGTTTGTGCTGCCCGTTAAGAGACCTGAAAGCCTCGCAAGAGAGGTCGTAGCACTGCTTGTAACGAGGGCACAAGCCACTGAAGCATCAGCCACTACATTTCAGGGTGCTTCCAGCCAATCCCCGGCTCTGTGTCAAGTGTCGCAGTGGCACTTTCGTGAATCCGAAATAACCCAGTACACTCGGCACGACTTTCCGAAATGGTTCATTTCCTCAGTAATAAGAAAGTGGTGACACACATCACAATGACAGGGCTTCTTTATTGAAAACCCTACTACATATTTCTTACGTTTAGCCCCTTACCTAGAAGTAATAGGTGTCCTAATGGTTATTTTCTTTTCTGTTGCAGGTATGTATCATTCTTTCACTATCCACATATCTTCTGGTGAGACATATGATGGTAAGAAGTAACATACAAAGACAAGTTTGGAAGAAACATACGTATGGCGGTAACAGGTGGGATGATGTTAGTGAACCTTTGGCGAAATTCCAAACACTTTGAGTGTTCATTGCACTTTCCTGCCAAAAATGATTATGCGGCTAGACGGCTTTCTTGCCAAAAAAGCATTACCTCTGGTGCTAACATTTCGCAATTCGACTCCCAGGACACCTCCGTGCCACTTGAGGTGAAAGTACGTCTACTGCTTCATAAAAAGAGCCGATGTCTGGAGGGCTCATAAGTTTTCGAGTGGCTTTGGAATTTTCACTTTGCAGGAAAGAGCATTACAAACGGAAAATTCCTCATGTAACAGTTTTCCTGTCACATCGTTGAGATTTTTCTTTAGGTTCGTGAATATCGAATTACCTCATAGTCCTATTAACATAGGCACCATGAAATAATTCATTGCTAATTTATGCAGCAACAAAAAATGGCGTGTTCTGTAATGTTTTTTAAAATTGGCTAGTATTGCCGAAGTTACCCTATAGAAAATCTGTAATGGCTAAAGCTTAGACTGAAGTTCAAATAAACCGCTTCCCTTGAAATGCCACTATTATCGACAAAAGGATAAGGAAAAGTAAATCTTAATCATTGTCGACGTGTTTACACAGTAATGACTCACAGAATCGGATTTCTAAAAGAGCTTGTTCAGTAGAACGCGCTTTGATAAAAGCAAGCAACAAAAAAAGGGAAAAAGAGGAAGAAGAATTAAAGGCGTCGAGTTTGCGGACGCATTGCGAGGGGTTGATACGGAGGGTTAATCGTACTATTCACACTCGCCGCTCGTCAAAGCCTTTCGTCCTTGTAGTCACCTACATTCTAGCTCGAATGGTTTGCTCGCAATGGGTTCGAATTCTGTGAATAGGAAGAGTGATAGATGACACTCGCGCGAAGAAGGGGCTAACATACAGCATGCTCCATTAGATTTTATCGCAGATCACTGCCAAAAAGGAAAAAGAAAAAAGGAAAACTTGAAGCTGATACAAGCTGAAAATTTCCAATACAAAAAAATATTGTAAACAAGTCTCAGGCCTGTACCTGTATGTTATTGTAATGCTTATTATTTCATGTTTTACATTAAAGATGTAATGAAATTAATAAGATGATGTTAGAAGATTAAGGCCAGTAAGATAATTTTGAACGTTGTTCCGTTAGTCTGTTAGATAATGTAAACAAGTTTTAGTTGGATTTTAATTGAATGAATCTTAAAAAATTTACTAGACTAAGTCCGAAACGCGCAGAGGACGTCTCATCTTTCATGTGAAATATGAAATAATAAACATTATTATCATATCCTGGTAGAAGCCTAAAAGTTATTTACGTTATTTAGACAGTCTAACAAAACAAAATTTCAAATTATGTTACTTGCCTTGAACTTCTAACATCATAAACAAAAATATTTTTCTGCATTACAAAAAGTGTCAAACGCGATAGTATGTATATGCGTCTGTCCTCCATTGACCAAACATTGAATCTTCTTCTAAGACTAGATACATCAGTCCCAGGAGCAGGTTATTGCCCTATTTGTTATCAATATACAAATTTGAGAAATCTTTTATGATGGTTCTGTATTGCGTTTGTATATTTATGTAATTTTAGTGACCAGCTGATACATCCGTATTCGAGTTTGGGTTGTACTAGCGTTTGTAATAATGATTTTAGTGTATCTTGTGATCGAAAGTTTCTGAATACCCTGCGTACAAATCAGGCTTTTTTGCACTCGCAGCTATCTGATTAATGTAGCTTAAATTGTTATTAAGAAATTAACAATAGAGTGGTTTGATTAATACAAAATTCGTTTAACTCAAATTGCTATAGTTCATCTCTAGAGTAACAATGCAATGTAAAGATGTATTAAATTGACATTGTTATAAACAATTATTATAAAAAATGCATAGATTTGCAATTTTCTTTAAATATGTCTATTTATTTTAAGTTGGATTGCTTTATATGCTTATAGAAGTTGTACATGCTCATGAATATTTGTCAAAATATGATATCCATTATTTGTAGGCAAAACTCATAATTTATTATTTTTTTATTTATAAGCGGAATTTTGGTATTTTTGGACCGAAAGTTTGTTTTTCACCCATTCTTGCTTTAGAATACAATACCAGAGAGGTTTAACTACAGAAAAATGATAATTATTAACAATTTTTGCTTTTTATAAACAAATTCAATGAAGAACAGAATTTTTTTACATTTTTACACACAATAGTTGGTTTTCTACGCAAGTCCAAATCAAAATGTCTAGTCATCATACTTTCATGAGTTATTTCAAAGTGAATAAGTAGAAAAAAGAATATTTTTACATACTGAAGTGTCAAATTTTTTTAAATAAATTTTTCAACAAAATTTTCAGGATTTCTAACTGTCAAAAAACACATAAAGTTGTTTATTTTCATTGAGCCATTTTGTTGTAAAGTAGAAGAAAACATTTTTATTTCGAAAAGGAAAAAATGTGCTGCTGTTCATAAAATTTATTTATAACAATGAGAATTGCTAATATGAAAAATTTTTTAAATTGTGCTTCTACGGTTACGCATTGCCAAAATTTTGCTTTACTTACCTAATTTGTTCATAAATAATAACAATCGGTATCTATACATTTTTAATACTAATAGTTCATAGCAATAATTATTTTATACATATCATACACCTTCACAATTCACTGTTGCGCTAGAGATAAACTATAGCAATTTAAGGAAAAAAATTCTTTTTCATTAATCAAACCGCTCGGTTGTTAATTTTTGTTACCTAAGTTATTCACGAGAACTGGGTAAATTATTATGTAAATTATTTGTATTTTTTCAATCGCTCTCATGGATTTGCGACATTTTTTTATATTTGGCAGCCGCTCACAAAGATAAATGAAAATCAGTCTGATAATTTTTTTTTATGTTTTTGATTGCTTTTTTTCTCAAAACTTGACAATGGAAATTTTATTTTTATTTCAATTTGACATTCTAAGAGCTTCAATTTGAACCATTCTCGAAGAAAATCGAACTAATATAAATACTTCAGCATAGGAGTCTAAATAACCAAATTTCACTAATTTTTCTTATTTTTCATATTTCCTCTAGATCGTAGCTTGAATAGTTTTTTCAATACGAGATAAGAAACGGAAAAAATTTTCCTCGTTTCTTTTATTTTTAATATTTTTCAACTACTGATATAAAAAAAAAACTTAAACATGGCACATTAAATTTTTTATCTCAATTTTACAGGCCAGGAGCTTCAACTTGAGCCATCTCCGTACAAAATCGGACTAATCAACTGTTTGTTTAAAATTTTAATTTTAAATAGGAAGCAGATTCTTTCCAAGGTTCCCAGTCTTTTTCTACATTTTGCAGGGGTCACTTTTAGAAGACCTCAGGTTCGTCGTTTAAAAATTGCAATTTCAATTGTAAATCGGATAAAAACTAAAGTCTGTAGACTTTTCAAAACAGTAAATTCCCGATTTTGGCCACTGCGAACCAATAGCACTTTTCCAATTCAGGATTATTTCCTTCATAATTAAAGTTGTTTCATCATTAATTTATTCAAAGACTAGGATAAATAGTTCATCAATTTATCTTAAGACTATTAATAACTAGTTCATTAGTTTATTCAAAGTAGTGAAACCACTTACAAAAATCTAACTAGAAAGACGAAAGACGTAGAATCAAGCTCCCGGTGGCATTCGTATCTGGATGTACCAAAGCAAATGATAATTCCGGAACACCACAACATATTCTATAGACTGGGTCAATTTTCAAACTGACTTTTGTTTTACGCTGTACTATAATTTTGAATACCAGTGCTAAGTCATAGAATACGTAAATACTGTCCTTCTAATTAGGTTCCTCGTTTTAGTTGAGATTTAAGATCTCGCACAAGGAAACGGGAAGAGTAGCCAATAACTATCATTTAAGCGCATCCATTATAATTAGAATTCATAAACTATTAACAACTTACGTTAGCATAGGAATCTGATAAAAGACAAGTAGGTCCCTTCTTGTCCTTGGCCAGTGCCTTAAAATAAAGGAACTTATATCATGGCCCAAAAGAATTAAATAAATAAATTTGCAAACTTATTGATCTAGGACATACCGATTTATTTAGTTCATTAGAGATTTCATAAGATTAAGAAGGTAATTAATCTGCGCAACCTCCCATGTAGGTGTGTAAGAAGAATCTGAACTTCAAAAGGAACTGGATGCCCAGAATTTGCTAAGTCCGAATCAGACCTTAATTTATTCAAGTTCAAACACTTGTGGGACAAATTTAGAGAAGAAACAATTAAATGGACACTAAAGATTGGAAGTCTCAGATGCGGATTTTTTGGTGCAAAAATCTGAAGCAATTAGGTATCGCGCACAAACACAACTAAGAGAATTTCCGGTTCTAGCATTCTGAATGACACTGGTCGAACTGAAGAAAACTGTAGCACAACTGTCCCATGCTGGTCCCTCAGGTTTTTATAGGGACCTTTACGATACGTAGTTGCAGTGCTTTCGTATCTACACGTGCTACGTTACTACAATGCTTACGTCACATCTGACGTCAACTACCCTACTCTTAGCTCCCATTCATTCTTACTGTATTATTATACATATATATATATATATATACTTGACAGCCTGCAAGTTGCCTACTATATCTATAGATATAGGCTGCAATGTGCAGTATTTGTTCCATGTTTACTAAGGATTTACGAAAATAATTATATAAATGTATATACAGATCATGGGACGTGACACTAGCCCAAATATTTTCTTTCACTATTTGGAGCTGGTAACCAAATTAAAGGGGAATCACCCTCGACCATGGAGCTACCAATCTACCACTTGTCTATGAGTATAGACTATAGAGCTTTTAACGAGGCCATCCATGAGAATCATCGCCAAGGGGCAGGATACAATTTTCCGGGTTCTCGATTAGGCAATCGACTCGAACGTTTTTATTATGTCGTGAAAGGGGCGACTGTGGGTTTGTAGAGGGTAAGGTAGAGGAGAAAGGACGCGATCAATGGGTTGACTACGTCAACACGAAACTAATCGGCATAGTTGGAGGGCCAGTGGTTACCCCGGGAATGCTGCAAACCAAACTCACACATTCACACTACCCACATGCTATCCCGCCTCGACTCTACCTCAAATATGCAGAAAGGAAAATGACGTTTAAGTTTACCTAACATTGAAAAAGTGTTGAATCAACTCTGTTCTTCAAGTTGATTTCTGTTAACGCAAATCAATTCTATTTAGATCAAATAAAGCCGATTAAAGTAAAAATGATTATCAAGCCATGCAATATTCGTAACCAATTATTGACAGACGTGACCTAAATCTACTAGATTATGCAGGCCATTATGACCGCAGGTTTGTAAACAGGACCGAAAATTTCTATGCAACCCTGGCAACATTAAATATGCGTTTACGTAACAAACACAAAGAGCTACCTAACGTTTGCAATATAGCCTCATGCGCCAAATTACTCTCGGATGCTTTAAAGATCGTGTTTGGGAGCTTTTAATGCGATTAGTTTAATCTAAAGCACTATATTGTGCAGAAGTTCTGCTCCGCTATGTTGATACCAAAATTTACGGTCTATCAAGCACAGGATTAGATACTCCGAATTTCCTAATCAGTTGTGACAATGAAAAGAAGATTGCGATTTGTTTCGGTTCGATATCTCCTCATCGAATTTGGATCGGATGCCAAATCTGTTATAGAGCTTATAGGAGGATTGCATATCGAAGCCGGTGATTAGAAATTAAATTTGAGGCACTCAGAATAAAAAATTTGACTTAGTATTCGTACGTAACACGGAAAGTTTTTGCCCTGTCGTAAGAGAGAAAATTTACAAGTCTGAAACCTTGAGAGTTACGGATCACGGAAGCGTGGAGGCAACGTACGATTATAGGACGACTATAAAAGTAGAAATGACCTGCGCTCGCATAGTCAGTCGCAGTTCGAAGGTCGGTCAGCGAATGTAGGTCAAATCCTAAGGTTCCTACCCATACTCCCTCCACAAAACCACCCACGCTCTTCCTCAACCTACCCGTAAGCTGAACTGTATTGTGGGTGGATGCGGTAAAGGTAAAGGTCAAATTGCAAGCGAACTATTGACTCCATTTACCTGAAAATTGAATTTCTCACTTAAAGGTAGTTTTTGATTAAATTCTGAAAACGACAACTGAAAATTTTACCTTTTCAGTATTCCTGGAGTTTTCTTTTGATTTTGTAAGAATTTCTCGGAGAAAGGAAATGAATTTTGTTGGTCATCCGTTTTAAATCATACATAGTCAATAAATCCACGTTTCAGTACCTCTTTTACGAGGGCCTTTACGAGGTAAAATTAAGTTCTGTAAAAAATTAAACATTAAGTAATAACAATGAGAAATTCAAATCGTCGTCTTCATAATTATCATCAACTGTACTAGTTTGAATAGAATTTAAAACATGCAAATATTATATTATCTTTTAACTGCACATCATAGTTGATAGGATTTAATTGGAAAAATTAATAGCTTTCAAAACGTTTTCTATATCCGCAATTTTGAGAATTTCCTTCATATTTCTACCAAACGCTTTTCATAGAAAGTCTATCAAATCAGTTAGTCATCAGTTAATAATGTTTATCGGAAGAGTTCCACGGTTTGCTGCTAAAAAGGAAATTAATTTCTATCAAACGTTTGGATAGAATTGCTACTGATTTCCATCAAAGCAAAATAGGCCAGTACCTCAGTTATTCCTGTACATTTTTGATAAAAATTCGATTGAATCCTACCAAATGTGCTACCCTAAATTTCTATCAACTCTAGTAAGCTTTTTTTATAGAAATTCAATTCGATTGGATCAAATATGATATCCCGTATTCATGAACACTTTAATATGCTTTCTTGATAGAAGTCAAATCAAATCTGTGAACATTTTTCGGAAAATCCTATCTTTGAAAAATCTTATACTTTTCTAAATTTTACTTTTGAAAGTGATACTATCTCTAGCTAGAATGTTAACTTTGTTGAAGCTATTCGCGTTTCTGATCTTCGGCGAGTTTCTTCTAGATATGAATTCTTTCACAACATTTACACTTTATGAGGTCAAATACTTTAGACAAGTTTCCAGTTTTTCCTCAATCTTTTTTGTTGATACATTGAAGTACTAAACTTAATCTTTATCATCAATCAACTAGAATCTCTAAAAATGAAATGATAATTGCAGTAAGAACAGTTGTCAACCACACAGTTTTTTCTTTAAACATAAATTATTATGAACAAATATATCAGGATGCCCAATGAGTTCAAAGTATTTATTGTATGCAATTTAAAAATAATTCAAATATTGATAATTGGCAAATCAAAATATTATTTCTTTTACGTTTTTCATTCAGAGTTTGTCAAATTTTGAAAGCTTTGAAGTGCTATCTGTTTAGAAGCTACTGCTTTGAAATTGTACAATATTAAGTCATTTAGCTTCTAGTAACAATAATGAATCATTAATTTTCAGTTTTAATAGTTTTAAATATATGATTACCCCGCAATTTTGAAGGATTATACCTGGAAATTTGAAGAACAAAGAAAAATGGTTTAAAACCAGGAAATAGTGGGTTATTTTTCTGAAATTTCCAAAGCCACCCTGAATTATTATCCTTTTCTAAAATATAGGTGTGTCACGAAAATCTCGTGAGCATTTTTGTCGCTTTTTCGCAATTCCGATTGAGTAATTTGAAAATCTTGAAGAAAGGAATGTTGACAAATTCAGACACGTGATTGAGAATTCAGCAGCCCTATGCATTGACGTTAGTTCACGTAGCTTCTTAGCGTAAGCTGAGTTGTAGGTGGCGCTGGGTGGCATGTAAACCTGAATTTGTCAACAAATACATGTCAGATGTATAGGCAGGCTCCTTTTTTTACCATTTTTATCTAATAGCAAGTTTTTTGACAAATGATTTTAATTCGAAATTATGGGGGAAATTAAGAACGAAAAAGACCCTCCAAAAGAAAAGAAAATAAAAAACACGGAAATAGTTGAAAATAAAAGAAAAGACGGAAACCGGTGTATAGCTCCAGGATGTACTTCGGGTTATGATTCTAATCCTACGAAAGTTAGTGTTTTTCCTGTGCCAAAAGGTGAAGAAAATGTAAAACTATGGCAGAAATCAATAAGACGCGACGCTTTAATTTTAAAACCGGGGCATAAAGTGTGTGAGATACATTTTGCTCCGAAAGATATTTTGTTGGAAAGAGAAATAAAAGCGGCTGATGGAAGAACTGTTCTCGGAGTAGTAAGTTTATTGTATTTATTTATAATTTAAAAACTTATACAGTTTATTTTCTTTAGGTTTTTTCACATAAACTTATTTTGAAGTAAACTATATATTGAATTTCTAATTTTATTTTTAAATTAGATTTAGAGGTTAAGTATGTATTTTATACGCGGTGTTTATTTTTACTTATATATTTTGTCAATTTAATTGAAAAATTGTAGAAATTAAAATAGGCACTACGTATTCAGCCTCTAAATCAAATTTAATAATAAAATTAGAAATACAATAGTTAGTTAACTTTAAGATCATTTTAAATTAAAGAAAAACAACTAAATATTGTATTTCAAAATTTATTATTAGCTTATTAAATTAGATTGAGAGGCTCAATACGTTATATCAATTTGAATTGAAAAAATGTATAAATTAAAATGGACACTACGTGTTCAGCCTCTAAATCCAATCTAATAATAAAATTCGAAATACAATATTTAGTTTTTTTGTTTAAATTTAAAATTATTTTTACGGAAACTAAATATTGTATTTCTAATTTTCTTATTAAATTGCATTTAGATGCTTAATATGTAGTGTCTATTTTTATTTATATATTTGTTCAATTTAAATTGACAAAATATATAAGTAAAAATAAACACCGCGTATAAAATACATACTTAACCTCTAAATCTAATTTAAAAATAAAATTAGAAATTCAATATATAGTTTACTTCAAAATAAGTTTATGTGAAAAAAACTAAAGAAAATAAACTGTATAAGTTTTTAAATTATAAATAAATACAATAAACTTACTACTCCGAGAACAGTTCTTCCATCAGCCGCTTTTATTTCTCTTTCCAACAAAATATCTTTCGGAGCAAAATGTAACTCACACACTTCATGCCCCGGTTTTAAAATTAAAGCGTCGCGTCTTATTGATTTCTGCCATAGTTTTACATTTTCTTCACCTTTTGGCACAGGAAAAACACTAACTTTCGTAGGATTAGAATCATAACCCGAAGTACATCCTGGAGCTATACACCGGTTTCCGTCTTTTCTTTTCAACTATTCCCGTGTTTTTGATTTTCTTTTCTTTTGGAGGGTCTTTTTCGTTCTTAATTTTCCCCATAATTTCGAATTAAAATCATTTGTCAAAAAACTTGCTATTAGATAAAAATGGTAAAAAACGGAGCCTGCCTATACATCTGACATGTATTTGTTGACAAATTCAGGTTTACATGCCACCCAGCGCCACCTACAACTCAGCTTACGCTAAGAAGCAGTGGGAACTAACCGAAATACACGGGCGATGCATAGGGCTGGAATTCAGTACCTGTTGAAGAATTAAAAGAAATGTCACACTTATGTGCCTGATAAAACTGAAAAAATACACGATTTATTATTCGAAACTTCTTTCAACCATATCCAGGCGTACTCAGCAATATTACAATTTTTATTTAACAGGAGCCAAAGTAACTTTATTATCAAATATCAATCAGAAATTATATTTTTTTATTAAACAATTACCACTTCAATACCGAAAGATTAGAGGTTTTCCATATTTTTCCGAGATCAATATATCTTGGGAAGATTACAGGAAAATCTGAGATATGAAAAGTATTTGAACCAGTCCTTGATCGAATCACCCTATACATTTTCGATTGATCCTGTGTTTTTTTAGTAACCTAAAACAACGATTTTAAAAGTTTTTCAATAATTGCTATTCTAAGGTTTAAAAATTTGGTACGACTAAGTTGATTTTGATTTTCGCTATTCAACATCACTGAATTTGATTTTTAAATCGTTTTTTAATTTTCATCTTCCAAGCTTGAAAAATACTAAACTATTCAAATAATTCATTTACACTATTTTCGACCTTTACTGTACAAAATAAATTCTCTTACTCTAAAGTGTCTAGTTTTAAAGTAAAAGTTTTCATATTACAGGATCAAGATGTAAAAAGGTTCAAATTTTGACTATAAAAAGTAGAAATTAACCGTTTGTGGTAAGTTGAGACTTTTAAAAATAATTATAATTATCTAAATAATGCAATACAAATGTTCAAAACTTGCTTACATTCCATTTATTGTAAAAACAACAGTTTTTACTGTTACCTAACAATGAAGTTACTTTTGCTAATGTTAAATATAAATTGAAATACTTCCAAAAATACGGAAAACGCATACATAAGACACATCCTAATTTATTTGTAAACAGTTGAAAAGTGGCTAATTTAAACTAAAAGAGTAACCAAGAATGAACATTTTTTAACCCAAAATGCGACTAAAAATAACTGAAGTACACTAATAATCTTGACTTGTGTTTTTTTGAATTAAACATAATACGTAAAATTGAAGTGAATTAAAGAAAATTAAAGGGAATTCAAGAGATTTGGATAAAATTCATAAAAACTGGTATAAATGGAACCAAATTTTGAAAATTAAAAAATTTCCATCGAATTGGGTGAATCCAAAGAATTTTTAGGAATCTAGGATAAATCAATACCATAGAAAATTTCAAATGAATGCAAATGAATTGAAAAAAAAATCTAAAATATTCTATTGATTACAGTAAAATTAGAGTTAAGTGGTAAGAGTTCAAGGGAATCCGAACGAATCTGATGAAATCCATACGAATTTAGTATGAATTTTAAATAATTCAAGTGAATAAACCAAAATTTTTAAAATCCAGAAAAACTCCATCGAATTCAGAAAAATAGAAGTGACTAGAATTATTGAATAAAAATTTGATAAAATCGATAAGAATTCAAGGTAAATTCATAAATCTTCAAATAGAATTTGAAAAAATTGAAAATCAGAAAAAGATCAATTGAATTCAGTGGATTTCAAAGGAATTCCAAAGATTTAAAAAGAGTTTGAGAAAATTAAGCAATACACATAGACCTGAATTCAATAGTGGATTCATTGTTTTAATTGACTGAAAAAAAGTTACTAAAGAGTGATTGGCAAAATTGACTAACAGTATTTTAATTGACTATGTGAAAGCTCTGCTTATACAAAATTTCAATAATATTCGAGTTGTGGAATTAAATTCAACCTTGATGAATAGTTTATCCAGAAATACCTCGAAAATGTATGTTTTATGTTTTTTAAATATTAGAAAAATATTAAAATTACGGTATCGCATTATGTTATACGCGGCGAGTTACATTTTGTTAATGAGTAAAATAATCTGTCCAATTTAAAGAATTGTATGTAAATTTAGACAAAAATTGCATCATTCATATTGAATTTACTGAAATTTTCTCCCCATAATTAGAGAAACTTCTGTAAATCATGTGTAATATGCTCACAGTGTTCTAGTTTATTACAAAAACAGACAAATCAAAATAGAAGGAAACGTTCCTTTTAATAACTTAATAAACCAGGAAATAAATTTATCTCCATTTCTTTTAAACTAGAGATTCTTAGCTGCACTCTTTTTTTTTATTCACAGAAAAATGTGAATGCAAAATGTGTGGATGTGTTTCCAGACGCATTAAAATAATTGGGTTAAAGTTTCAAAAACGTGAGAGGAATAGGAAGACATAATTCCAATGAAGAAATAAGTGAATGGGATGAAAAGTAGAAGGTAGTAGTTGGAAGGGTTGTAATCAGGGTGTCCGTTCTCGAGAAGGTAGCGACAAAGTGTTGAAACAAGACCAAAAGAGAGAAATTAAAAATAAGGAAGGTAAAACGAGTGCCTTTTGAAAAATTTGCCTTGCGAGAATTTCGCGAGAGCAGATAAGCCAGCGACGTTAATAAGAAAGGCGTCGTAACTTCGTCACTTCCGGTTTCATGACTTTCTTCGGGGTTTCAACGAAGGCCTCGTAGAAAATTGTTTCATTTTATGAGAGAGGCGCTGCAATCGTGCTCGTTCCTGTAATTTAAGGCTGTCGGAAACACGTATCACTAATAAATATGATAAAATAAAAAATTCTTCCTAGCTGTTTTCAGAATTTATTATTCAAACGGATGTTTTATTTAAAACATATTTATTGCGAAATAATTTTTTTTAAACCTATCTAGAACATTTTTGATTCAACAATTTTTAGTTATTTAGTTACAAATTTTCATTTTTAACTCCCCTAATCATAAATTGATTATTTTTCAATGTATTGAAATTTGAAATTCTTTATTCCGTAAGTAATAAATAAATACTGAGTACCGAAATTTTCGTACACGTCGTAATACCAGTAGTGTAGTCGAGGCCTGGCCAGACACCGCCAGGTGTTTTTCTCAAAGGCCTAGTGGCGCCAAGCCATTTTCTTGTCACACGGAAAATTCTTCCAGTTGCGGCCATCCATAAACTACTTTACCAATTTTTGGCTTTTTTGGCCTCTCCACCCTCCCCCAAGAGTAAGGTAGCCGTTGGCTGAAGGCGGATTTTACGCTCATAAATTCTTTCAAATGAAATTAATATAGATAGCATATTGAATTCAATACAAAACACTTCAAATTCCTGAGATTTCAAGCCGAAGTATTTAAGTATTTTTAACAAAATAGCTGAATTGTCAAACAAAGAGTAAAATTTCTCAAAGACAGTTAAATTTTTTACGAAAACGTTACTTTTCAACCAAGAAACCCACATAGCACACCTCCCGAAAAAACCTGGGACAATCCTGGTTATTTTGGAAAGTGTGCTTTTTTGGAAAGATACATTTTCAAACAAAAAGGATGACTTGTTCATCATGAAAGATGAATTTTTAATCCAAAAGGATGAATTTTCAACAACATAGTTAAATTTTCAACTAAAAATGATGATTTCGACAAAATACTTAAATTTTCCAGAATTAATTAGATTTCTGAGAAAATAGTTCTAACCAAAAAGTTGAATTTTAATCATACAAAGATACATTTCCAATCAATTGGTTGAATTTTCAAACAAAAAGATTCAATTTCAATCAAATATTTGAACTTTTGAACCAAAAAGACAAATTTTGTAGAAGACAGTTGAATTTCCTTCAAAAAAGTTCATTTTCAACCAAGAAAGATGACTTTTCCACCATGGAAGATGAATTTCAACAAAAGAATAAAGTTTTTAGGCTAAAAAGTCGAATGCTTCAGGAAACAATAATAAAAAGTTGAATTTTCAACAAAAAAGAATCGATTCGACGAAAATGGACTAAAATAGTATGTATGTTAACGACTTTTAACATTTTAATTTTCAAATGTTTATTACAGTTGTTGTTGTCAAGATGTGAAGAAAATTTTATTTTTTTCCCCAAAATTGAAGAAACGTAATTTATAATGATAAAAAATCTTATTTCACTCGCAGGCGACACAAAATATAAATAGTAGTTCATAATTTAGAATTGTTCAATTTCCTGGAATCTATCAAATTAGACACTAAAGAGTTGTTTATTCACTGAATTTTGACCAATTTGAGAAAATAGAAAAAATCGATAAAAATAAAATTAAAAAGCACTTGCTTTAAAATTGTTACTAAAAAGTTAGAAGAAACGCTTTAAAAAATAAAATCTTGAAGTTCTTTAAGCTAAATGCTATTTTAGTCGATCTTTATTAACTTTTTCTATTTTTTTTTAATTTGTCGAAATAAACAAGATAGAAATTCAGTGAGGGTATACTTTTATAGATTTCAGGAATTGGAACAATTTTTAACTATAAATTTCTTTTAATTTTTGACGTAGTTTTCGACAAAAGTGCGATTTTTAATCGTTGAAAATTATGCTTCTTCAAATTTGATAGATAAGAACTAATCCTTTTCACTCTGAAGGCCAGATACCTTAATTATCTCATGTAATATGTTCTTCACATAGCTATTGAACTAAAAACAAACGTTTCGCAAATACAAGTTTGAATTTCGTTCAACATAATCTTATTTTAGTCGATTTTTATCGATTTATTTCTATTTGTTTAGAAAATTTGGATAAAATACACAAAACAAGAATCTAGTAAGAGTGTATTTTTTTAGATCTTAGAAAGGGAAAGAATTTTAAATTTCAACCTGCTATTCCTATTTTGTGTGGTTTTCGAGAAAAATAAATTTTAAATCGTTGAAAAGAAAAAAATCGTTTTTCTCAATAACGCGTAGTACTATTTTTTTCTTTTTTGGCTTGAAATAAAATGGCTGAATCTAATCAAGACTAGCCGTAATAAAATTTCACCATGCAGAAGGTGTATTGAACCTTTCGTGTACAATTCTCTGCAGTTATCTTTTTCAATTTCACTATTAAAGATTCTCAATCTTAAGTTTTTCAATAATGTCATTAAATATATATATTCAATGTCATATGCCTCTAATTTAAAATTCTTTCATTTAAATGTTTCTATTAAAATCTCCTATCTGCATAACATTAAAAAAATTTTCAATCGAAAATAGTTTACTTTATAAGATTTTAAATTAAGCACTTATTTTTATATCTAGCATCACGTAAAATCTAAAACTTGTTGCATAATATAAAATACAGAATAAATGAAGGTAGAACCATTTCTTATTTACAACCCGTACTAATATATATTTTCATTTGTTGCAAAGGAATTGCAATTCGCTTCAAATAATTTTAAAATTCTTATAAATAAAAACGAACCAAGAATGGTTTCTATAAAGTAGTTTATTTTATTCAGTTCATCAATTTTTTCGCTGATTGTAAAATTATATTTCTAGCACAAATGACAAAGTGCAGTGCGGAATTCCTTGAGTTCCAAGTTGCCATGAGCTTAGGGAAGATAAATTATTCCAATCTCGCCCCTAAGTGTCGCGCAGTCATGAATAGGAGAAATTGGCAGTGAGAGCGAATAATAAATGAACGAGTCTAAGATCCAAAAGTCTGAATATAAAAAAAGTATGTGCATTTTTAAACCCAAAAGAATTTGGAATATTCGAAAATGAAGAAAAAAGTAATTTAAAATAGGCGTGCGCCTAAAAAAAGGTTTTCTTAGCCTATTTATTGAAACGTTATCTTACACGTTCAAACTTCCCACTCACATACTTTTTCCACCCCTCCTTCCTTACCTACCCTCCCCCCACTATACGCGCCGCGCCCCCCCCCCCCCATCCTTACCCAACTTCTTCCTCATCTACATCCCCCTCCCCTCACTTCTGCAGCTAACACAACTCTTTCCTACTTCCATACCTCATACCTCACTTCCCCTCCCCTACTCATCTGACCTACCCTATTAGCTCTCTACTCACTTCTCTTAAGTCCCCACCCTCATTTCCCTGACTTTGCTAATAATACTTTTCCCTACTTTCCCACCTTATACTTCTCTTCACTTTTCGTCCCCTCTTTTCCCGCGTAACGATTCTTCCCACTTCTTCTAACTTTCCCTACCCCCTTGTTTTCCCGCACTTCCTTTAATTTCATTTCTCAACTTAATTTCCCTAATTTCCCTAATCCCTTTCCCGCAATTACTTCTACTTTCATCAGTTTACACATCTTCACTCATTTCCCCTTACAACCCATACTTATCCACCCATTACTTTCCTCCACTTTTCCTTACCTCATTTACGATACTTCCCTTCTTCCATTAACCCTTACTTACACTATTTTTTTACCCTTCATTCCGCTCACTATCCCCACTTTACCTCCTTTCATTTCTCCTATTTCTTCTACTTACCCTACCCTCATTTCCGCTACTTCCCATCATCCCATTTCCCGTCAATTACCCTTGTTATCCGCCCGCACTTATTCTATCACGCATCTCCCTGTTTCCCTTACTTCCCCACATCTACTTCCTAACATACTTCCCCTATCCTACTTCATATTCACTCATTTTTCCTCAATCCTCCTACTTCTCCTGCAATAATTTCCCCTCACTTCCTCTCTACTAATTTGCCCTCACTGACTCATCCCTTTATTTCCCCTATCTCTCCTCTCCTCATTTCTACTTACTTCCCCTCACTTCCCCTCCCCTGAAGAAGGAAGACGGACGGATGGTCACCTGACTGATACTATAAGGGTTTCTGCCCGGGGCTACGAAACCCTGAAAAGTGTATTGAAATAAAAAAATGCAATCGAATTAGATTTTAATAGGTCAGGAATTGAATGAGGAATTAATCTCTTGAAGAAAATATCTCTCCAATAATTTCTTATTCGTTTCGAACTCACGAAACTTTAATATTTTTCTTTTATTTCGTGAACGTGAAAGTTACTTCAGTTTATTTGTCGTCTCCTTGCTTCGTCGCTTTACATTTTAAATTAAGTTCGCCCGCAAGGATGCCAAAACAAAAGAATAAAACGTGCACGATGGTTTAAAGGTCACTTGACAGGATATTGCGAAAAGGTAAAAGGTGACGAGCGAGGAAAATCTATATTAGAGTGATTTATGCTACGAGGTAAACAAAATTACTTCCGAAACTGAATACGCACTAGTCTTAATTTTTTTCAATTTTTTGAAAAGGCATATATCAAATTTTTATACATTTTTTACATTGCCATCATTCATACATAATTCAAAGACATTTTTTAAACTCATTTTTAAGGATAATAATAATTATGTCTTACTTTTTCCACATTTTTCTATGAGAATTTGACCTAGTCCGTGAAATGCTATGTCACTATGCTACTATATACTATATACTATATGTACTATGTTGATATACTATGTGATATTGACAAAAAAAATTGAGAGATCGATAAAAAAGCCGAAACTCAAATAGGGGACCTCTAAATCATATCCGATTTTGATTTTTTTCTTTGTTAACATTTTTCAAATGGCTTCTAATGAATGGAACCATTATATTGATAATTAGGTTGAATTTATATTTTTAAAACTTTAGAAACATCAAATGAGAACACATCATTATTATGTTTCATTTGACCTAATTTTTATTAATTTGCATTGCCATTTGCCATAATATTCATGTGAAGACATTTTTACTTATCCGAATTCTCATTTGTCATTAGTTTTATTTGGCCTAAAATGCCATTCAAACTAATTTGATATTTTTTGGAATTGTCATATGCCATAAATTATATTTGTCATATTGCCATTTTATTTTCCATTTCATCTAATTTTTATTCATCATAACTGATATTTTACCTTATTTTTATTTTCCCTCATTGTTATTTGACGAAATTTACATTTTCACATATTTCAGTTTGCCATAATATTTAACTTTTGAATATTAATTAGGTTGCAATAGGTAGAAACTAGGTTGATCAGAATTATTGAAAATGGAAATTCGATCAAATTAAAATTAGGTCAAGTGACATTTCTGAAAAATTAAAACGATGAATTTAATTAATTCTGGTTGAATAAAAAAGGTATTTGTGTACGAGTAAATTAAAAGTAAAGAAAAAGCTTCTTAATATAGTTCAAATTTTAGAGAAAAATATACTTTGTTCAAAGCTAAGGGTACAATTTGAGCTGACCTTTTTCTTAGGGTTTTCTTTGCCTTTGAAGAATTTGAATTTTGTAGAATTCAGTATAGAATCGCATAGAATCGCATAGAATTGAATAGAATTCACTAAAATGAACCAAAATGTATATGAATTCTGTAACTAATTCGAAGACTATAAAGGAATTAAAAAGTTGATCAAAGATTTCAAGCGTTTTCTACGGATTTTAGCAGATTTCAAATATTTCAATGGATTCAAAAATATTTCCTGAAGTTAGAAGGGATTTTGATGAAATTTCAAGCGATCATAAAGATATCAAGGGAATTCACGAATATATTGGCAGTGTGAATTATTTTATATTTTTTTATTATTATTATAATTTTTATAAATTATTATTAATTATAATAATATAATAAGAATATAATATAATATTATTATAATATAATTATAATATAATTATAATATAATTATTATCAATTATTAGATTATATTATAGAAAATTCCTTTCTTCGATTCCAGTTTTTTGTGTTAGTTAATTAATTATACTTGGAGTTCCTCTGAAATCCCTCTAATCTCGTGACATTTTTTTAAATTCTTCAAAATCTTCGGAAACTTTACAAAATTCTTTGACTTTCTTGAAATTTTCGAAATCCCTTCAAATTTTTGGAATTTTTTCAAATAACTTGAAATCTATCAAATCCTTCAACAGTTTTTTAATTTTTTCATATCCCTTGAAATCATTGATATCCCTAGGAAATCTTTGAAATAAAATCTATTTTATTCCCTAAAGTTTCTAGAGATTCGTTGAAATCCCCCAAAAATCCATTAAAATCTTTTGAAATCGTAGAAATCCAATAAAATATGTGGAGATTACTCAAAATCCTTTCAATATAAATAAAATTAAACTTATTCATTAAGATTCCCTAAAAAAGGTCGTTAGAATCCCTCGAGATCTTCGAAATACTTAGAGATTCAATAAAATCTTTCTGAATCTCGTAAAAGTTCTTGAAATACTTCAAAATTCCTCAAAATGAATGGAATGCGCTAGGAATTTTTTGAAATTTAATTTGATTTTAATTATTTTTTAAGGTTCTGTAGCAATTCCTCAAAATGAAGATGAAAATCTTTGGAAATCCTGCAAAATTCCTTCAAATCCTTTGAAATTTTCGAAATATTTTGAAATTCATTAGAGTCTGTGGCCAACGGCCATACCACGCTGAAAAACCCAGTTCTCGTCAGATCACTGAAGTTAAGCAGCATTGGACGCGGTTAGTACTTTGATGGGTGACCATTCAAGAATACTGAGTGCTGTTGGTACATCGTGGGTGTGGTGAGCCCACAATTGTAGTTATTTATAACTACAAGAAAACTATCCACCTAGAAACACTACCCGAATCGGGTAGTGTCACGCCTACCCTGAAAGGGAAATGGCTTAATGGTATACATTAGAGTCTGTTAAAATAGCCTAAAATATTTTTGAATCCCGTACATCCATTGACACAATTAGAAGTCCTGTAAATTACCCTACATTTTCTGAACTTTTTTAAATGTCTTGAAGTAGTTGGATATCCTACAAAATTCTTTGACGTTGCTTTAAATTTTTTAAATCACTTCAGATTCTTTGAAATGAGGCCTCGAGACAAAATTTATTTTAAACCCTAAGGTTCTCTAGAAATTCGTTGAAATCCATTGAAATGTTTTTTGAATCGTAAAAAGCCATTAAAATATGTAGAAATCATTAAAAATCCCTTGAATATAAAGTAAATTCAACTTATTCATCAAAGTTCTCTAAAAAAAAGCCTTTTGTTCCTAAACACTTTTTAAATCCCTTGAAATCTTTGAAATCCAAAAAAATTATTTGAAATCCGACAAAATTATTGGAAATCCTCGGAAGTTTTTGAAATATTTTCAAATTCTTTCGAATTTATTAAAATAGCTTAAAATCTTCAAAATGTTTTAAAATTCCGCAAATCCCTTGAAATGATTGAAAGTCTTAGAAAATCTCTTCAATCTTGTGAATTTCTTCGAAATCTCTTGAAATATTTGGAAATGCTACAAAATTCTTTGACTTTCCTAGAAATTTTTTTAATCTCTCGTAATTTTATGGAACTTTTTAAAACATAAATATTCAATCATCAAAATGCATTAAAATAAGAAGCAATTATTTGAAATCCCTAGAATATCAATTTAATTAAACTTATTAATTGAAGTTCTCTAAAGAAACGTTTGAATCTCTAGAAATCTTTAGAGTTCCTCAAAAGATTTTTTATTTTCAGAGTTTCAATGAAATGTTTTAAATATTATGAAATTCCTCAAAATACCTTAAAATTACTTGAAATGCTTAGAATCGCTAGGAATCCCTTGAAATCAATATTAAAATTTTTGGAAATATTACACAATTCTTTGAAATCTCTTGGAAATTTTTGGAATCTATTAAAATAGCTTAAAATCTTTGAAATTCTGTAATTTGTTTGGCCCTAATACAAGAAGGTATCTCCTTGGATCCATACCGGGCTACCCCTGGTAAGGTTTAATGGTCCGGAACTGGGCACTATTCGGGATACTTTTTTTTTAATAGCAAATTTTTTAAGAGACATGACCATTGCTCCGAACGCGGGCACCTTGCACTACTGGGCATGCGATGCATAAGGCGCTTCATTAGCTGCCGTTCGCGCGCTTATTTGAAACGTTAAAAAATACAAATTTTTTTATTAATTATTTATAATAAAAAATAATTATATTTTAACATGTTCAAGTGGTACGTGGCTGTTTTTTAATATATTCTGAGCATTAGGTTAGAAAATAAAATGAGACTTTAGTAAATAAACATGATATTTTTTATTTAATGAATACTCATTTTATTCTTTAACCTAATGCTCAGAATATATTGAAAACCATCCACGTACCATTTGAACATGTTAAAATATAATTATTTTTGATTGTAAATAATGAATAAAAAAAATTGTATTTTTTAACGTTTTAAATAAGCGCGCGAACGGTGGCCAATGAAGCGCCTTATGCATCGCATGCGCAGTAGTGCAAGGTGCCCGCGTGGGGAGCACTGGGCATAACCAGATACTTACTAAAGAATATTAGATGAATTATTATTTGAAAATTATCATTTAAAAATTTATCAGGTCGGTAAGCAGAAATTAGCTTCTTTAAATTCTCCAAACAAACCAGATTTAATTTGTTCCAGTATTTTTACTTAATAAATAAAACTGTTACCGAATCTGGAAAGTTCAACAACAGAATCGTTGCATTGTTTGTAATTTTGTCAAATTTCAGACCGTTTTTAGACTGTACACTTTCAAATTTACCGCTATGTCTGGCGCCATCTGGCCTCCGCGTCTGGTATTTCCGTTGACGTAATCCGCAAATCAAATCGTGATCCTCAATTAAAATCAATCTAATTTCAGTTATCAGTTTGGAAATATATTCATTTAATCATTGCTTTCTTCCTAACCACAAATTACCGGATGATCCCAGCAGTTGCTAGGAAAATTTAAGAACATGATAAAAACCTGCCTCAGCTCGTGAAAGAAATACCAATTTAATACCACTTTTAAAACCAGTTTCAAAAAATGTTTGGTCTTTTTCTGGTCTGTACCCTTCAGCCTATACCTGCATCATTTTTAGGGCATTGAAATAGACACCACTCTCTCTCTCTCTCTCTCTCTCTCTCTCTGAAATAAGGATTGCTGTTTGTATCAACAGGACTGAGGTCTTCTGGGGACCAGAAAAGATCAGTTTAAGACCACTTCAAGACAGGCCTATACCTGCCTATACTGTGGTCTTAAGTTGGTCTTTCTTTTCACGAATTTGTTAACTTGATGTGACTCTCAATGTTCACCACATTCATTACGATGAGCCTTTAAAGTCAAGTCGTGTTACCAATTTCTCACCTAAAGCAACATTTTTAACCTTTCTGTGGCCGGATTACCCAACCGGGTTCTGGCTGGAATTGAAGCCGGAATCGGACCAGTTTACCGTGATGATTTGAGCCGGATCCTAGCCAGTTTCCTCAGCCGGCGCCCGTTAGAACAACAGAAAAAACCAAGTGTGAATTACACACTACTTTCAGGGTACCATTTACCTGCAACAAAAATTACCCATGGTAGTGTAAATGATACACTGCAACAACCCAGTGAGCAAAAAAATTAAGGATGTCCTAGAGACGTCTTCAGGACATTACTAAGACGTGTTTTAAAAAATGTCTTTTGGACATACTAGGGATGCTCTTGAGACGTCTCATGTCAGTACAAAAGATGTCCGGAGAACGTATTACGTCTTCAGGACATCTTTAGGACATCGGACGTCTTAGAGACGTTGATTAGACTGACATTGGACGTCCTAGGAACATCCCAAGGACTTTCTTGGGATGTTCGTGGTTTTGTGCCCACTGGGAAGCGACTTTCTTTATTATCTCCATGTCCTAAGGTAATGTTTCGCTGTGATGTAGGGTACGATGTGCCAACCGATTGAGGTGCGAAGTGTCAGCTACTCGGGGTACGAAATGCAAGACATAACAACTCTGCATTTCGTATCCCAGGTCCGAGAGATTTTCGAATCACAACCAAGGTGGAGTAAACCTTATTCTAATTCTACCTGCAAAAAAATTTATCCCTACCTTGTCACTGTGCTGGAGCTATCTGGAAGGGCTCCGGCCGGATCCCTGATTCGATTTCTACACGATCCTTTTATTCCTTTGATCCGTTGATTTCTAGGTAATCTCGGGCCTGAGATAACCTTAAAATTTGTTTTCAACTTTAGAGTTGCTATTAAACTTTGAATTTTTTTGGCGTTATGCTTTGTTCGCGTTTTGTTACCTTCCTTTCGTTTTAAAAAAAAATCCATTTTCATGTGTTTCTTGATCAGTGAAGTTGTGACGTGTCATTTTACGATCGAAGGCGCGGTTCAAAACACATCGCGAGATATATGTACATAATGACATATATATATGTCATTTCGTTGACGGGTAGTAAAAGGTAACTCGCTTTTACAGTATCAGTGCCAACGTTCTCGTGTTTATTATATTGTCAAACGGTCGTTTTCGTCTACATTCGAATCACCATAGTGTCTTCACTTTTCATGCTTCATAGGGTGATTACATCGATTTTCATTGGGTATTCTAAATATGGGAAGATGTGAACCAAAAGGCTACTTTTTTTCTCTAGGATCGATACAAAACAAGTAATTTAGTATTTTGAATCTTGAGAAATATGAATAAATTTTGTGGTGCAAATCAATTCTGGAAAATAGCAAGAAACTGAATTAGTTGACAAAGAGCAAATGAGAAATATCGTACTTTTTGCTACTTATTGAATACATATTTATTCAAAATATATATACCTAATGAGAATTTGAAAAGTCAAAGTAGTCATAAAACTTAATCAGAGGAAAGAGTAGAATATCTGTAATGTGATAATAAATTTCCACGAAATATGTACTTCCCAGTATTTTCAAGCCAACAGATTGAAGGCTACTTTTTCTTATCAGTAACTGACTGAGCTGATAAAAGATGTACTCACGATTCCTTCCCTCAGCGTTCGTAAATCTAAAAACCTTGCTACATCGAATTAAAAATCTGGCATATTTGCTAGAGGAATTCTCTACTGAGAGGATTTATACCTACTAAATGGGTCATAAAAAAATTTACGACTATGGAAACTTATTTCGGTGCACCACATTTTTTGACGACTCACAAGGAAATAGTTAAAGTTATAGATAATTTAAATTCTGAATTTGAGTTAATTTTTTATTGAAAATTTACTTTTATGCTTGTGTCATTGTATGATAGACCAGTTATGTATAATTTTAGTCTCATTCTAAAAAAAATCTCTAAATAGGTGAAAGTTATGAAATAAAGTATGCCCGAATGTATGCCACCTTGTCAGATTACAATGACGTAAATGAAAAAATGAGAATCAGCGCAAAATTCATTGATAAATGACACTCTAAGAGAAAACCAACATCATACTCATCTTACAGAGTTTCAAAGTGCTATCTCAATGCAATTTTCTATACCTTTGAGCCACAAGGTGCTACCTTAAAATTTAATTGTTTATTACGCTGAAGTTTTGGCACTTTCAAAGTTAAATCTCGTATCAGTTTTCTAAATATTCTTCTCAGAAACAGGTACAAAAATTTGTATCTTATCATCAGTAAACTTTTTTATGTACAGACTACCGAATTTTAAGAAGCTTTTTCTTTAAAGTAGTCGAAATTGAAGATAGCACCCTGCGCTTTTAGGGTCACCACATTATTTCATAACAATATTTCTATCAAAATTTTTACTTTAAAATAAAATAAGATAAGAAACCATCAATTAGTTACGTGACAGATTTAGAGGGGAGAATTATGATTTGTTACTTGGGAGGAAGTAAATTAGTAATATTACGTAATATTTTTAACAAATCAGCTTATAGAAAATACATGAACTCAAAACGTATTTCGATTTTTTTCCCCATCACTCTGAAGAACCATATTCATAAAAACAAAGTCTTTTTTACAATTTTTGAAAGTACTAACACACACCAAATTTATTCGACATTTTTTATCAGGCTTTGGCCTTGCACTATTTACTGAATATAGCCCTAGATTTGATGATCAACTTCTTTAGATTTGTCAACAGATTAAACTGGAAGTAAAAATATCTAAAGCCTTTAATAAAGAATTTGAATCTTCTTAATTGTTGTTAAAAATATAAAGTTAAGTGATTTAATAAAATATATGAGAACATTGTATAATCTTGTTTTATGACATTTTAATTAGCGTTCATTATGATCGCAATCGTTCTTCAAAATGTTTAGGTTATTTTAGTTCACGTTTAAATTGCGTGCAGATTTTTTTCTTTCAAATAAACTTTATAAAAACAAAACATATTAAATAATCGGATATGTGTAGGTACTAGTAATTAAAAAAAACAGCAGATACAGCGTGCTATGAGCGTCCATAACATATTTCTTATTTTGATTGCCTAATAATCGAAATAAACAATATGCTTGAATTAAAAGTACTACAAAATATAATTGATAATAATGTATAAAAATAGCTAAATTGGCTCTCATATAATTTTAATTTTAGTTTGAAACGACTTTCAGTAATCTGTATACAAATTACTTTTATTAATAGGTCCATTTGGGATTTTATGTGGTAATAAAATGTTCTTAAAAGACAAACAATCAGAAAAAAGATTCTTTGGTTCAAAGAACATTTATTTGAATCAAAGAAAAGTTCACTTCGTTTAAATAAATTTCTCTTGATTACAAGAAATGTCTTTGGTTCAAAGAAAGAGTTTTTTTCCAGTCACGATGTTTTTAAAAATGATTGTTTAATGTTGAATGTTCATACTTGAAAATCATAAAATTTTTAACATATTTTTAAAATTGTTCTATCTTGAAGATTCACAATATAAGATTCTTCAATTCTTAATGTACATATAATTTAGAAAGATGTAATTTTTCATGTTTTTTTTTAATAGTTCAATTTCTTCATTTTACAATTTGAAACTCTTCAATTTAAAATATGTATTTAAATAAAAATTCTTATACCTGAATGATTTCAAAGATCAAAAGTCAACGTTTTCAAATGTTAAATCTTTCAAATTGAACAAATTTCAAATGCAAATCATCAGAACTACATCATTTTTTAATTGTAAATTTTAGAAAATTAAAAACTCTTCAATTTTAAAAATGTTTAATTTCAAAGTTCTACAAGTTTAAAGAGTTACAGTTGAAAATTCTTAAATTTGGCAAATGTAGAATTGAGAGTTATTAAATATTTAACTTTTTAAGTTGTGTACTTTTAAATGGTTTTTAACGTTTTTTTAGCAGTTTAATTTCGAAGATTTACAATTAAATCTTCAATTTTTCAGATTTTCAGTAAAAGGTTCTTCAATAGTAATTTAATGTGATCAATAGAAAATGATGCAATTTTGAATTCTCTCTATGAAATGGTTCCATTCTGAATGTAGAAAATTAAATTGATTCAATTTTAAAGATTTGCAATTGAAAATTCTTCAAGCGTGAACAGTAAAAAAGACAGCGTTGCCTAATTTTTTTTAAATTCTTATAATTTTTTACATATGTTTCCTTATATAAAAAAGAATGATAACTCAAGTATCTCCGGTAGTAAGTGAGTCAAATGTATTTATTAAAATATGTCTCGAAATATGTGTAAAAATGACGTTACATAGGCTGGGGAAGGGTCACAAACAATTTTGTTACGACTTGTTACATGTCGAAGGGGAGGAATAAAAAATTTTTTTTTTTAATGTGTTACGCAATTCATAGATGACCCCTAAACAATGATACAGTTGGATAAAGCATCATGCTAATGATCGTTTAAACTAATGATAATTAAAAGGGACATAATTAAATAGAACTCAATTCAATTTTAGGAACAAGGAGTTATGTAAAAAAAATTTCAGATTACAAGAAAGCTCGCAGACTTTCAATAATTTCAAGATATAATTGCAATTTTTCGAGCAATTCTGGCTTGCATATTGCTTGCTTCTCCCATGTCAATATTTCCTAACAATTTATGCTTGCCTGTTTCTTGTGAATGTTTCCTTGCTTCTGACTTCTGGAAAACTACGAAGAACGTGATGATTCATGCAAAATTTAACATTAAGCAATCATTGCCAGCAAGTTTCCTTTCCTTTCGCTTAAAAATATTTTCTTTTTTTCCATTTCTGAAAAAATGCAAGCAACAAACAAGAAAATCAAAATCATGTTTACTTTTAATGGCTGTTGAAATTGTTCGTAACAGACGAGCAAATTATTAGCATGTTCGCTTTTCCAAAGTGTCGATCCTTTTCAATCTTTTCTTTTAAGAAAAGGTCTCTTTGAAAGTTTCATTTAAAGAATGTCCATTCAAGAGAAACGTGTTACGTCTGGAAAAAAGTTTGTAGATTCTTGATCGTAAAAAATGTTCCATTTTCTGAGGAATCTGCATCAACCTAGATGAGTAGGTGATTTGGAAGGTCGACACGTGAAGGGAAAATAGTGAAAGGTAGCATTGAAAAGCTGGCAACGTTGCAGAGGTAACGCGCGAATTTCAAATGAGCAGACACTGCAGCGTGTTAATGGAAGGGAGGGGATATAAAAGGGGATAAAAGGGGGGTTGAATTGAGGAGCAGAATCTCCGAATAGAAGGTGCAGTCTTCCATGGGGTGGATATCAAATTCAAAAAGAAATTTAGAAAGCAGGCGTGGGAGTGTCTGATCGTCTAATGGTCTGATTTATGATCTCCGGGGTCGAGGAACTTAGGTAACTTGATGTAGGCGTGTTTGTCAGACTTACTCGAGGAAACGATGATTAACGGAGGAAACTACGACGAGAAGAGCGTGTTATATATCTTATATTTTTTATATTTTCTTATATTTCGTGAAAACCGGGCGAGGGGAATTTTTTTCCACAGTGATTAACATCAATTATTTTTGAAGGATTCAACTAACATAAATGTGTCATATCAAAAAAAAATTAAAATTTTTAATTTTTTATCCGTTTTTTTCATTTTTAAGTAAGGTAGTTGTACCAAAGCACATTTATACATTTGCAAAACTATGAGTTACTTTTTTTATTAGTTATTAATAATTATGTGGAATGAAATCATTGAATAATATGTTTATAAGTTTATAAATATTTGTTTATGGGAATAACTTTACCTAATCTTCAATTATGTACCTTTAAAATTTTTGAAATTTTTTAATTAGACGGAAGTAATATACAAGGAGTTAATTACAAGATAAATATCTGAACTTCCAGGGGTAATTTGCAGTTCGTAATAAAATTTATAGACGAGTTTTTGATGAAAAGTTTGTGCATATATTTTACGAAACTGAAACATGTTTTGTGCTCACAAAATGCTTCTGTTTTACAACTTGAAATTCTTCAATTTTGAAAGCTTCGAAGGTAGGATAAAAAAATGTTGGTTCTTAGTTGGGATTCCTATCTTCATACATTTCAACTTCAAGGTTTCCAAATTTTTACAATTTAAAAATTATTGTTAAAAAATTTGAACAGTTCAAATTTTTTATTCGTGAATTTTTAGAAGGTTTTTAGCATGAATTATTTATTTCCTAATCCCTGCTCTTCAGTTTCGTTCGTTCACTGAATTATTTAATTTTTCGCGCTCAAACTTATAGTTAGGAAATTTCTAAAAGTACAATTTTTTGTTTTCAATATGTGAAAACTTTCACTTGGAAATACTGCAAATTGCAGAAATGTCTACTAAGAGATGTGGAATTTTTCAGTGTTCAATTTTGAATGCATCGAATTTTTAATGGTTCAATTTCCATATAGCTTCTATTTATAACTGTTTAATTCTGAAATTTTAAAATCGTATAACTGAAAAAGTTTAAAAACAAAAAATTTAAATGGTTGAAGTTCAAATTCTTCCAATCAAAAATTATTAAATTTCAAAGTATTCAGATTTAAAGCTTTACACTTATTTTTACTTGCCGTAAATTAAGAACGCGTTCTAAGTGTAATTGTTTAAATGAATGGTTTTATATTTCCAAAAATTTGCCATCGTAATTGGGTGATTTCACTATGAATCCTGAAAATATTTGTTTGAAGCCAACAACTGACAACTACAATTCCCTGGCGTCGGATAATTTTCCGCGGAAAGCGGATTTACAACTTAATAGGTTAATGGGTACAGTGATCGGCCACCCTCGACAATGATTGGCCACTTCAAAATGATCAAATATTTAAAAATATTGACAATTAAAACTTATAATAAATGGCGTAGAGTGTGTCGAAAATATTCTTACACTGTTTATTATGTTTTATTTTTGAATATTTCTTAATTACGTGTATTTAAAGCAAATGACAATTATTCGGGGGGTGGGGGGCAACCATGGTATCAGTAAAGTAAACACAATTTTGTAAATGTTCAACATTTTAAAAGACTTCGCTTAGAAATTAGAAATAAAATTGTGCACAAAATACTCATTTTTCCTATATTTTGAAATATTTATACCTGTGTTGTATATATTTTTTGAAGATTTTTGAAATTATTATTTATTTTCATGGCTAAATGTCACGTTATCCGCCACTAGGTAAGAGTTATTTCTGTTTAAAATGAATATTCCTGACAAATAGTACATTCCTTGTTCTCTCAGTTTTATATTTTTATACTATCTAGGGTTAGAGTTAATCTAAAAATATTTTTTGGCGGGTTTAACATTTTTTTAAATCTCAATAATTTGTTGAGAAAAGATATATCATTTCTTCTCTACATATCATCAGTGAACACTTTTTCTAAGTTTCTTTAAAAGTGTTGCTATCAAGGATCCAAGCTTCAATAACACCTGAAATTTTGATTGAACATTATTTTCCCACTTTGTATTCTTCTTCAATCCTTCGGTTCTACAAATCATTAAAAACTAATTAGGATCTCAATGAAATTTAATTATCTAGCCTCGAGGCTCTGCAAGAAAGAAAAAGAAAAGCAGGAAAAAAGAACTTAATCCCTTCAATCTTTTAAATTGTTTTATTACCCCATAATTAACGAGCAGCAAAAGATTCTAGTGAAAACTTGTGACAGAAAGGCGGGAAAATTCAAACGTTAAAGAACAAAGACCTCGCAGACTAATTGGCTCGAGGTGCGTCTCTGTCGGAGAAAAGACATAAAAAGGAAAACGTGGCAACACCGCCAAGATAAGTGAGTGAGAAAGAGCGCAAAGTTGTAGTGGGGATTGTGCGGTTGTAGAGAGCGCCGATCAATATGGGAAATGGAGAGGGAGTGGCAGGGGAAATAGGGGAAGCTTTCAACCTGGGGATGAGTAGCTAGTCTCTCGTTTGTTGGTTCTATCGCATTGACCTTGAGCTTCTTCCCAGGGAAGAAGCTTTCTCTTTAAAGTGCCTTCATTTTTTTTGCTCTTTCTGGAATTTCAAAGTTAGCCTCAATCTTCTAACCTCAGGCGAGGTTTGCGTTTCTCTTTCCATTTTGTCATCATGATTGGATGGATCCTTTTATTTATCTCCATCTTGATTTCGAACAAAAAAGTAGAAAATTTTCCAATTTCGTGCGCGAAAATAGCTGCACTTTCGTATTTAGTGTTTTGTATTGTTATATATTCGTGAACTTCAATTTTAGCAAACTTTATTTCTGCGTTCCGAGCAATGATGCCGCGCCGCGGTTTCTATTGAGGGGTGCCGCGGGGTCGAAAGGGTTGGACGTCCTTGGTTACTCATGCGTGACAAAACACTAGCGTCACGTTGTTGCGTCAGTTTACTTTCAATGTTCACATGGCCCAGATGTTTACGTTCGAAAAACCTTAATTTGATTCTAAGGTCAGAACCAAAACCGTTCACAAATTGAAGTTCGAGTGTATTTAACTGAAATCAACTAAAATTTTCCAAAGTAGATGATGCATTTATAATTTGGAAAAAGTTTTTGATCTTTTACTAGAAAATTTTATTTATAGCTTTGATGTGAATGAAACAGGCCATTAAATTTAAAGTTCTCACGTTTCGCGAGCCATTATGATCTGCAGCTAGAAACGCTGAGAGAGGATTCAAAGTATCCACTACCTTTTAAGCTAAAAGAGTCCCAAATAGATTTCCCTGACCTTCTTTTACTTGCTTTTAAACAGCCAGGGTGCATTTTATATTTTAAATTTCTTTTATTGTCTCGTAGAATTCCAGGATCATTCGTGCTAAAAACTGCATTTTGTCTTCCCTCTTTTGGGATAAAATAAACTTCAAGTAGGGCATGCATTTAAGTCAATAAAGAATAATTTAAATATAATTGATTAGGTCAACTTGTCCTATTTTTAGTTATGATGAGGTTATTCATTTTGAGCTTTTTATCCGCTTCATCAAGTATTTCTCTTATTTTTCACTCACGAGCAATTTCCTTGAGTCGAATCACGGAGCTAAAAAAATTGTTGAGTGGATTTTCAGGTTCGTGTCCGAGTAGAGTTTTAGTCCGAGAGAGCTTTCGTATTTTTTCTTCCTTTAATGAAACTCTGCAGAGGTAAAGTCTATTTATCGCAACCTGGACCTTCGTTCCCTCTAGTCCTTCAATTCTCCCTGCAGTCCAAAAAGTTTTGTAAATTCAAGCTTGACTCCGGTACAGTAAACTGTTCAAGAAAAAGTTTTCAGCTAACGCCAACCGAAGTGAAAAAAAATTCGCACACAGCTTGTAGAACACTTTTGTACATTGCTTGTCGTATTTCCTTTATCTCTTCAAGTTTGTATAACTTTATCACAATTGAGTTGATAATTTTAGAAACTCTTGAAACTAAAACTATAATTAGAATTTTAATTTTACTTAAATCTCAGCATCTAAAGTTTAGTCATACGCATCGGAATAAAAAATATAATTTATGATGAATATGCTTTAAACGTACTGTATATAAAGTAATTAAATAAAAAAAAATCAGCTATATCTAAAGTAGATTATCAATAATTTAAATGAAGTGTCTCGTCGTCCCGAATTCATTTAATTAATAGTTAGAAGACTATACGTGTAAGTTAATTTAAATTAGAATTAAATATTTTGCTTATCAGTAATTAAGGGGCACTTCAAAAACTACGTCTCACTGCCAGAGGGTGGGTTGTGGTAACAGGTTTTGTGACAATTTTTTGAAGTAGAAGGAGAGGTTAACATAGAATGTAACATCACACGTGGAAAATATAATTCTGGATAACAATTTTTTGAAATGCTTCAAAAAACGAAAATTGGAGAAATTTATCAGAAAAAACATTATTTTTTTGACTTCTTCTAGACAGAAAATGACTGATTTTATTTTGCAAGTTCATCATCTGAATACAGATTTTACACAATCTCTGCTATTCGCATATTTTCCCCGTTTTTAAGGTATTCATTTTTTCCCTCCTTTTTTCAAGAAAATTTCTGCTGTTACATTTTTAATCAAATGGTCGAATTTACAAAAAAAAATAAATAAATAAAAAAATAAAACTTTTGGTCAAAAATTCTACTATCTGGTTGAAGACTTAACTACGAGAATTTTACTGAAAGTTCGTTTTTCCTTAGATGAAAACTAATTTCCCTAACTGAAATTATAAATAAATCCAGTCTTGGTTGAAAATTGCTTGCTTTAATGTGAAAATTCAACTATTAAATTTTTCACATAATTTGAATCTTTTTTGGTTAAAAATTCAACTACTTGGTTGAAAATTTTGTTCTAAATTCGCCCTTTTTAGTGGAAAATTAATCATCATGATTAGAAATTCAACTCCTTGGTTCAAAACTGGATTTATTCGTCAAAAAATTAATGTTAGTAGTTGAAGGAATCTCTTTGGTTGAAAATTGAACTAATATGTTTAAAATTTATTCTTTCTTTTGCGACAATAATTTTTTGAACTGCAAATTTGACTGATTCATTATTAGTTGAAAAATTATTGTATCCAGTATGAAATTGTAACTGTTTGTGGTTAAAGTTTAATCTTTTTTATTTGTAAATTCGACTATTTGATTCAAAATTCATCTATTTTGTGAAAAATGCAACTATTTTGTTGAAAATTTGTCTTCCTCACTTGAAAGTTTAATTATTTGGTTGTTAATGCAGTTATGGGGTATAAAATTAATTTTCTTGTTTCTTGAAACTTCAATTATTTCATTGAAAAACTACCTTTTATGGTTAAAAATTTATCTTTTTGGGTTTACAAATCAAGTGCATTCTAAAAATTCGAATTTTTAACTTGAAAATTCAACTTTTTTGTTTTTAATTTTAATTTTGATTTAATTTTAATTTTATTTTACCCGTTTTTTCATTTTATTTTAATTTTAGGCGTTTATCAAATGAAATGGAAGAAAAAATGTTGACTTAAGGGGGGGGGGGGGAATGTTCGTATGTGTGGCGTAACCCATGGAACATATGCAATTACAGTTTCCTGTATTGTGTGTCTGACTATAAGGTGCCATATCTACTGAATACGTTTTGGACTCAAATTTTTACACTATATGATCGCTGAATGACCTTAATACCGTCCGATTATCTTTATGATCTTTACTAAATTATCTGTACTTTAGAAATGAAAATAAATTGTTTAGCTGTTGCCTTTATCGCACTCCTGACTTAGATAGGTCATTACTACTGAATATGCTTTGAATCTAATTTTCTTTATTATGTACTGTATTATCGGATCATTATCTGAATAGTGTCTTTTCCTACTGTTCCTTATCTGTATTAGTTGCACCAAAAATATTTGAATGAAATCAATCAGAATTTTTCTTTATCGTATGTCTGACGAGAATATACCAATACTACTGAATGTGCATTTAAATTTAATTTTTTACACTCTATTATATCTATACAATCTTAATCTCGTCCGATCATCTTCAGTGTCAGCACTAACTTATTTATACTCAAAATTTCAAATGAAAATTGTTTACAGTTACTTTTATCGAATGTCTGACTTAAGATGAATATTACTACTGATCATGCTCTAAGCCTATTTTCCTTCATTAGATAACGTATAGATTATCTGCTTATTAGCTAAATGGGATCTCTTTCTAATGTAACTTATCTGTTCTCATTGTACCAACAATGTTTAAACAAAATAAATCAACAGTTTCCTTCGTCGCATGTTTGATTATAATACACAATTACTAATAAATATGATTCAAACCTACTTTTTTCACTATACATATTTTCTCTATATTATTTTCATATTATTTAATTATCTCCTTTATTATCTGTAAGCTTGAAATGTTAAATAGAAATGTCATCATCTACTTTCAATGCATGTCTGGCCAAAAAAGAACTTTACTACTGAATATGTTTTAAACCAGTTTTCCACTGCTATATTATTTTCATATTATGCGAATATTTTCTTTTATTGTGCTATATTATTTTTACCTTGAAAGTTATACAACAAATTTTTTACCAGTTCTCTTTAACGCAAAAGTTCTCCGCTTTATCTTTGCCCTTCATTTATATATTTAGAGGAAGTTCATTTCTCTTTTTATACCAACTTCTGAACTGTTTTTTTAAATCTTTTTTCATGTATCTCGATCCCATCTTTTTCTTCAGACTCAGCGAATCCATTTTATGATGTTTTCGCTTTTTTCTTTGGCCGAATGAGATAGCCTTAGGGGTGACGATTCCACCCTCCCATCAATATCACCGGTGATGTGAAACGTCCAATTTCACCTTGAATAAGGTCACCATTTATTAAAGATCGTTTTCGTAATCTGCTTGTAAATTAAATTGTCATCGTATCTCTACCCTAGGGGTGACGCGATTGTTATGTAACCCATTTTGTCCTCGAGTGTTACGCAACACCGAAAAATTGTATAGCTATACACAAATTAATGGCTTTATAGGAGAAAACAAATTTCAAGGTTATGAAATGGTCTTGATAAATCCCACTTGCTCACTCAAAGTTCCGGTACGAAAGACTTGAACTTCCCCTAGCAAATTCGTATCCTCATGTCTCCACTCTGCACCTTTTCATATATCACCTGTCCCTTTTTCCCTAACTTGCTCCTGTTTATTCTAAGACACACCTTCTTACATCAAAGCATATTACGAAGACACACTTCCTGGAAATTTATATCACCCCAATTTTTTCGCGAAAGCCACCGAGGGATTCGGAAGAGGGTTGTAGGTATGATCTTCACGAAATACGAGTTGCTTACTTATTTATATTTGCATCACGCGGTGTTCTTTACTTGCATTTATTTTTGCATATAGTCAAAACAAATCCTTGGCGTATGCAAAAATACAGAATTCTTTGGAAACAAGAAAATTGGACAGAAGGGGATATCACTTTTGCAAAGAAGATGAACTATAGGATAAGGGGATTGTGTCATACATTTGGATGGGATAGGAATAAAATTGAGCACAATTGGATAGCATATTAGCTTATTAGTGTTTAATTATAATTAATTGTCACTGCAAAACGTGCTACCGCCCAACAAAAATTGGACCATGTTTATTCATATGACGAAATTACGTGGGGAGGAGTCACTCCCTGTGATAGTAATTAATTAAAACCTAAATAATAATACATTATATGTATCTAAGTCTTCAAAAAAATTTTGATAATGACATCAATCTGCTCTATTCACTTAATGGACTTCATATAAATGAATAGAAGAATATAATAATAATAAAATGCATACTACTTAACCCTATTTTATAGAATTAACTGGATGCCTTTATACAGCAGCAAATTCTATTCCAGCATATTCCAGAAGATTTGAGAAAACTGCAAAATATTTGAGAACAATCTAGAAGCATCAAGAATGTTCCACAATTTATAGAGAATTTTGTAAATAACAAAATATTGCCGGAATTATGAAGCATTCAAGAAAATTTCAGAATATTCCAGTGTCCACTATATTCTAGATAATTTGAAATTATTATAGAATATTTTGGGATGTTCTAAAAAAGCCAGGAACATTCCAAAATCTTTAAACAATTTTAGAAATTTTATAAAGTTCTACACCAAAGAAATCCAGACCATACCAGAATATTCGTTAATATTTAAGAACATTTCAGATTATTCTGGAATATTCTTTAAAAAACTAAACACATTTTAAATAATTCTAGAAGAATTAAAAACATTTTACACTGTTTTGAAGTTTTTGGGAGTGGAAGAAAATCACAGAAACTTAAATATCTTAGAACAAAACATGAAACTCAGAGATGAAGGAATAGTACGATAAATTAATAACATTTCAAAAATCTTTTTAAAATATATGCAAAACAAGTAAAAATATTTCAATTATGAAGAAAATGACTATTTTCTTGATTAATTTGATTTTGATTTCAGAATATCAAAACATCATCTCATATTATAATATAAAAAATTATATGGAGCGTTATAGTGATCATTATTAACTTTTATTTGAAATAAAAGTTGATAAATCGATTTTCAACTATACTTTATTAAATTATTCAAATTGTATAATTTCAATTTTAATTATTTGATTTAATTTTTTTCAATTCTAATTTTAATTAATTTCAATTAAATAAATTATTTAATCAATTGTGCTTTGTATCAATATTGGAAAAAGTTTCATAACCAGCCTTTTCACCACTTAACTGTTTTTTTTATTGAAAAATCGAAACATGTGTTTTTGACATAGCGATAAATACTTTTTCCACTGACAGAGTATAATTTTTTAAAGAATTGAATTGCGTTCTCTATTCTTTCACTGGTTTCTTCGATTTCCCAATTTCTTTGCTTCGAAACTATCTAATGTTTGCTTATTTATAATCGAAAATATATTTTTCGTGTTTTTATGAGAAGTTAAAATAAATAATCAAGTTCACTCCTTTTACCAAAACGAGCAAATAAAATTTTTCGCAGTGTTTTTGTCTTTGACAGTTGATATCAATATCTGTCCTGGATGTTTGTTAAATACGACACACTTTGGAACTCGTGCAATTTTTATAATATATTGCAAAATAATTGCTGTAAAAATTGAAGTAAAAAATTTAAATATCAGTTGTGGATTTTCGTTTTATGAATTTATACATAATGTCCTTTGACAACTTTTCGAAAAAGCTTAAAATGTGAATATTCTCTTCATACCAGAAGAATATCATCTGAATAAATTTTAACAGTAAAGTATAAAATATTCGATAAATGACTAATATAATTCATATGATAGCATTGCTATCTTTAAAATGAATGTTCCAACTTTAATTTGGTACGTAATATTTTCCCCACTTGTTCATCATTTATCATTATTATGACTTCAAAAGTTTTTTCTATCCACCTCGCACTCGTTTCCCATAAGTAATTTACTGAGAAAATTTTAGTATAAAAATATTATTTTAAGGAAAAGTGGAAAATGACTAAGAATTAATTTGGCCAACTTTTTGGCAATCTTCTTTACATAGAATTTTATATATTAAGGAATGTTCTATACATTTTAAACCGTCCAAGAATAATCCAGAATATTCCAAAAGATTCTGTATTCGCGAATAACATTGTAGATTATTCTGATTTTGATTCTGACATAAAAATTTCTGGAATAGTCAAGAAAATAAACGTTCAGAGATCTTCATCATTTTCAGAGATATTTATAAATAAATAAGAATACCATGAGATTCCAGAATAGTCTATTAGTCTATTAGATCCAAAATTTTTAGAAATTTGTTTAAGAGAACTTCTTGAAGTAAAGGAATACTCCATACAATGAAATTGTACATTTTTCCAAAAATTTAGAATATATTCAAAGCAAATAATTCCTGATCTATGCTAGAAATTTCGATACATGAAAAAGAACATTTTTCATAATGAAGATTGTGAGCCTTTATCGGCTGATGAAGTCTGACTCCCCTAATGAATTATTTACTATTTCTTAGCATGCAGAAATCTATTCTTAATTTTTAAAGACATAATTTATGACTCCAAGGTAATTAATTTCCGACTGAGCTGCTTGTCACTTTTTGCTTTATAGGCAACCTGAAATCTCCAACGTCTTTTTCGCCAGCATTACGTGATTATCGCGACCCAATTTTGGATCTAATCGAAGCAAACACGCCCAGAGTGGTTATACCATTTGAATTCCCGCCCAATTTCATTAAGAAGGCCGGTGTCCCGCCTCGAGTTCAAATCGAATTTCTCGTGCGAGAGCTCGAATACGACTCGTGTCGTAACTTCTCAGTGGTGGGCTAAACTGATAACGGGCTTATCGCGCATTCAAGTTTCGGGGGAGTTAGTGCTTTAAAAAGTAGTTTGCATCTAAATTCGTACTTTTAGAAAGCAAAGTGCGAGCTTTGAGAAGAGAACGCGAAACGGTGAAGTTGTCCGATCGCATTAAAATCCGTGCAAACGGAGGAAAACAGGAGTTATAAAGAGAGGTCTTTGATTTCATCGCTTGCCGTCGAAAAACTCGTTCTGCTTTGAGAATGCCACTGAAGTTCACAAAGTTTTTAGACGGAAATATGAAATTTTTTGAGATTACTCAAATCAATTCTTGGTGGTTTATTATTGCAAAAATAATTTAGCATATGACTTTAGATGGTAATAACTGAGTATAACGTCGTATCTATTATTTTAATAAAAAAGTCTATATTTGATATTCGGAAAATATGCTAATTTTCCACAAAACACTCGGTTTTCGGATCTCATTTCATTAACAATACCATAAAAACTTCTATCCTAATATCCTTATCGAAACATTGCGTTTTGTCCGCTCACGCACTCTTAAATATATACGCAAAGCATCAAAAAAAATTTTTAACTTTCCTCTAATCAGCCAGTTCTTGGATTTTCTTTCATTAGCTACTTGTCTTGGATATCCAACAACACAAGAAGAAGTTTTATCCCAATATTCTGCCGTCCTGATGAAGAAACTGTATAACTGAATTTTCGTCAAAAATGAGTTTTTTGTTTGGTTGGATTCCTAATGAAAAGATGGATTTAACTATGCTAATCATTAGTAAAAATTGTAATTAAATCTCGAGATAATCAGGTCTGAATTAGCATATATACAGCGATTTTCCAGAATTCCTGATGAAGAAACAATACATCTGCAGAAATTCTAGCATATCTACACGAATTCTAGGATTTGGGATAGTGCTGAGTGGTGCTGACCCCTCAAATCCTGATAAAAGAAACACATCTGCGCAGATGTGTTTTTACTCATAAGGATAATCGGTCTTTCTACAGTCCGATTTCCTGAAATCGAATAGGACAAGTACATGTGAAGTTTCTTCATCCGGATTCGAGGGTAACTTTAAACCACCGATCCTTCTTCTCAATAGCACATCTGCATTTTTTATCTGTCAAGCAAAAATAATTCTAGTGGATTAATAATATAATTATTATTAATTATCTGTATTCATTATAGGAATATAATTTATACATTAGTATCCTCTTAGAGACTATCGTAACCATTTGGTGATATTAGAAAAATGGTTATTTCTTAAAATAATTCCGAAGCTTTTAATTTTGAAATTGTGAGATAATTGGACAATGTTTTTAAAAAAATCAGTCGCATGATTTTGTCTTAAAGAAACATATAAAAAGTTATGAATATTGTTGTAAAAATACATTTAATTCTCTGATTTTGCCCGAATAATTTAAGTAAGGGATGAAAAAATTGATCGAGTCCTTTTTTTGACAGTTCAAATTTTGATTTTCCCACATTCTTTCTTTGAATTTTTAATTATGTGTACGGTGATATACATAACATATGTAGGAAACAATTTTCAATCAAATTTTATATATAAAAAAAACTGGGTCCTCTATAAAAGGTGTTTTTAGCACTATTTGGATCACAAAAACCTCTATAACAGAACCAGTTTTTGTTTGACAGAAATGTTTGTGAGAAATTTTTTACTACATATTTTATGTATAATAGTATAATATATAGTATAATAGTGTGTGTATACGTTTAAAAGTGCGTAGGTGAATGAAACTTTTTTTTCGTGTTTTCGAGCATTAAGTATAAGTAATCATTCAAATGAAACTTGAAAACCGGACGTTTAGAAGACAATTATAATTTTTTTTCGAATTTTTGTAATACATTTCAGAGTCTTCCTATAAAGTTATTGGAAGGAATATTTTTTGGTATTATCCAACATTCAGTATTAAGCAATTAGCAAAGTAATATTCGAGAACGAAACAACTAGAAAAAAGAAAAAAAAAATTCCGAATTTTTTAGTACATTTCAGAGTGCTTGGGTATGGATAAAACACAGTCTTCCGATAATGATATTAAGATGAATCTTTTTTTCGTGTTGCCCGAGATCAAGTAAAAGTAATTAGTGAAAGAAAATCCGAGAGCCAAGCTTAATTCATTGAAATAATAATTATGACATTTAAATGAGTTATTACAATCTAAAATCATATATTGCATTATTTTTGCACTAATCCAACAACCAAAACTTAATTTAAGAAAATTTTAAAAATTAAAAAATTTTGTTTATAAACTTTGCGAACTTCAGTGATATATTTGGCAAACCGTATAACGAGGAAATAACAAACATTTTCTGTGCTTGGTAAGCAGTTTAATACATTTCCGTGAAACTGAAGTTGTTTTCCTCTCGCGGCACAGTGCACATCAGCAGCGCAAATATTAACTCAAATTATGAAATATACAAGCAAAAATAGAACGCGACGCCCGCTTATTACACGCTCTTTGTTTTCATTTACTAATTATCAAATTAAAATATATTCTTTAATTTAAAGTACTATGAAAAATCACTGCAAAATAATTAACACGCGTTCATTATATCTATACCATTAAGCTATTTCCCTTTCGGCGCGCCTCTAGGGGTAAGCGTGACACTACCCGATTCGGGTAGTGTTTCTAGGTGGATAGTTTCTTGTAGTAAATAAGTACAAGTGTGGGCTCACCACACCCACGGCCGCCAACAGCAACGCAGTAGTATCAGACGGTCACCCATCCAAGTACTAACCGCGCCCAACACTGCTTAACTTCAGTGATCTAACGGGAACTGGTGTTTCCAGCGTGGTATGGCCGTTATATGATATCATTAATTGTGATCATTATGTGCTTTCTCATAGAGTATTTTTGTTGTTGTTGCTTATTATCAGTTATTATTATTTATTGTTTACTGCTAATAGGACATATAAACTTTTTATATAGTTCGATTGATTTATTTTATCAAGAAGAATAAATTTAATACTTAAAATATTTGCACATTTTAAAAATTGAGGGTTGTTTTTCTCTTATATACGTAAAAAAAATTTCAAATCTGTATATATATCGTAATGATTTCGATTGAATCATATCGATTTTTCTCATCATAACGAATAAATTTAGTACTTACAATATTGCTATATTCCCATAATAAAGAAAATTTTTCTTTCACTCTCATTAGAAAAATGTGAAAAATTGTACATATAACCTCATTTGTTCATAGGCTGTTTGTAAATACATCACTCGATTGATCTTATCCAAATTAGCAAATTGAGCACACAGTCACAGTTGCAATTGAAGACTCTTGAGTTTTAGTATGTATAAATATAAATTCTTTGATTTTGATGATATCGGTGATTTTGGAAATCAAAAGTTATATTTTCAATTCCAAATTGAAGAAATTTCGAATGTAAAACATCAAAATTAAAAAAAAATGTTATTATGAAACTCAAAACTTGCATAATTTTTCATTTTTGAAGATCTATAATTGACAGCTTTTGAATTTTAAAGATATATAAATGAAAATTCCTAAATTTGGAGGAGTTTGATGACTTTGAAGATCAAAAGTGAAGTTTTTAATTCTAAATGTTCCAAATTAAAGAAATTTCTAATGTAAATCATAAAAATTGCCAAATTTTCAATTATAAAACTTAAAACTCTCGAATTTCAAACATATATAAAAATCAAAATTCTTAAATTTGAAGGCGTTTGATGATTTTGGAAAATGCAATGTCACGTTTTCAATATTAAATCTTCTAAAATGAAGGGATTATGAATGTGAAGCACCAAATTTACAAATTGTTTCATTGTGAAACTCAAAGCTGGCATATGTTTTAATTGTTGATTGTCCATTTCCTCAATTTTAAAAATGTATATTTTAAATTTCTACAATTTTCAAGGTTCAAAATGGAAAGATCTTCAATTTTAATGATTTGCAATTTACAATTCTGTAATTCCGAAGATTTGCGATTCAATACTCTTGAATTTTAAGGATGCATATTTAAATATTCTTAACTTGTGATGATTTTAATGATTTTTAAAATCAACAGTCAAGAGCTTTTAATCCTTAATCTTCCAAAGTGATGAAATTACAAATTTAAGGTATGAAAATTACAGACTTTTGAATCGTAAAACTGAAAACTTACATAATTTTGAACTATAAAACTTGAAACATGCATAATTTTGAATTGTAAAACGAAAAACTTGCATAATTTTCAATTATAAATTTAAAAAATCAAAAACTCATTAATTTTTAAGATTTGAAATCTAATGCTCTACAATTTAGTACAGTTATAATTTAAAATTCTTGGATTTTGAAAGTATAAAATTTGCAAATTATTATATTTTCGAGATTTATATTTTAAAGATATATAATTTTGACGTGTCTTTTTTTGGAATAGTTCAATTCTAAACACTGACATTGGAAACTCTTTAGTTCTTCAGTTTTGAATATTTTCAATTAAACACTCTTTAATATTTAATGGGGGCTATTTATTTATGATAAAAAATGATGAAATTTTGAATGCTTTTTGAAAATATTTAATTAGTGAAGATTTAAAAGTGAAATTGATTCAGTTGTATAGATTTGCAATTGCAAATTCTTCAATTGTGAACAGTGAAAATGATATCATGGATTTGTTTTTTGAAAATTCTTATGTTTTTTTATATATGAAACGTATGTTTCCGTATATAAAAAAGCAACTTTGCACGAACTTCAAGTTACTTAAATCAGTTACTTTTGCTGTAATTAGGTGCTGTTTTAGGGAACTTCCCCAAAACTGCATCTAATTTTAAATGATTCTTATACAGATGAAAATTATTATAATGTTGATCTAACGTGAGGATAATTTGTTAATATAATTAAAACTAAAGAATGTCCATCTAATCGCAAACACTTCAAGTGGAAACAAAATTTTATAAGATTTCAAAGTGACGTATACTAATAAATCGTCAAACTGGGTGGTAGAAAAAAAAGTCAAAAGACGAAAGGACGCGATAAGTAGGCAGAAACAAGAGCTTCGATGTGGACAAGGTGAAGAAATAAATTTCAATATAATTATATATAAATATTCAAAAAATGTAAACTGAAAAAGAATTTTTTCTTTTGGTTGAATTTGGATGATTTGTTGTGTAGACCAAACTCGTTTGCTTCGATCAGCCAAAGTTTTTAGCTAATTCGTCGTTTTAATTTTACGAAGTCTTTTGTTGAGACAACCAATTATTTTTCCGAATGTGGTAGAGAAAGAAGAAAAATTTTCCAATTGGTTTGTCAGAAAGAATAAAATTGATATTTGGTGATAGAAAAAGAGGGATGTTTGTCAGAGGAATGGGAATCCTTCTTGTAATGCCGAGCATTTCGGCCTGTCAGTGGCAGCCAGGACATATTTGACTAAACCATCCTGGACCAGCGTGAGCAGGCAACCATTTGGCATTTCCAAACATCCAACTTGTATGAATGCAATGCGTCATCTGCTCATCGTCCTGGATCATATATCAAAGGTGTTCCAATCTGTTATCTTCAGATTCCCAGAGTCGTTTATGCGTTACTCTATTCGTGCCTAATGCACCTGCAGAATGACTCAGAACCCTAATTTCAAAAGAGCGTAAATGTAATGTACCGTCGAACGGGGAAATTTCGGACATGCGGGGTGAATTCGGACCGCTATAAATTCTCTAAATTGATAGGACAAATTACTCAAAACTGTTCCGAAAATCTGGAAATCCGAAAACTGGTTCTAGATTCTGGTTAGAACCACCCACCTTAATTAATTTACACTATCAATTTAGTAATGTCCGAATTTACCTCACAAGTCCGAAATTACCCCGTTTGTCTGTACCTTATGAGATATGCATAAGTTTTTGAGACAAAAAAAAATATTCCTTACGAAGAATGTGGCATTGTCAAAGAGTTGGGAAAACTCATGTAGAAAACGTCAGATCATTCCAGAATATTCCAAACAAATGAAGAATGCTATTAATATTGTAGGGAGAATTTTATAAAAAGTAAATTTCACATTATTGAAGAACCGCAAGATCTAATAAAATATTTTTCAATTAACAAGGTATTTCAAAGTATAGAAAAATATTCCAGAAGATTCTACAGTCTTCAATAACATTATGGAATATAATATTTCAGAACATTCTAGTATATTCTAAAACAGTTATCAACATTCTGTAAAGGTCAAGAACATTTAACAACGAACCGTGTATTCTCACAGAAAGTCATGGGATATTACTTTGATCTTGAAATTGGTGCAAAGTGATACGAATTTAAATAAAATAATCCAGCTTTATTGTCAAAATTATTTTACATTTAATAGTCAACATCAGACCTCGGACTCACGCCACGATTGACACTTTTTGACAGTTTTTTTAACGATGCAACAATTTTGCTACTATTTTGAAAAATGACACTAATGCTACTATTTGCTCAAATTGCTGGCTAATGCAACTATTTTTTCACTTTGGCTTTAAATATATTTTCAAACATCTTTGTCAGGTTGTCCAAAATAACACATCCGTCATCCTAAAAATATAAATTACGAAAGATTTCAGTATTTCGAAGATTTCGAAATATTTCAAAGGATTTCATTAGATTTCAACTGATTGCAAGGATTTCAGACTTCAAAATTTTTGTTGTATTCTGAAAGATTCCAAGAGATTTTAGAGAACAGAACGATTTTAGGAAGTTTTACCTGATTTCATCTGATGTCGAAGTTTTCAAAATTTTTAAAGGAATTTAAAGAGATCTTACAAATTCCTAAATAATTTACGGAATTTTAAAGTATATCAAGGAAGTTGTATCGATTTTACCAGACGTACGCGAATTTATACAATCTCCATGGACAATACAAATTAAAAAAATTTTAATAGAATTAGAAGGATTTGAAAGATTTGGATGCATATAACGAGATTTCAAGAATATTCCAAAAATTTAAGGAATTTTAAGGAATTTCAAAGAATGTTTAGAGATCTTTCAAAGTAAATGAAATAGAAATAAATTTAAGGCATTTCTGGGACTTGGTGGGATTTCAGAATATTTGAAGGATTTCTAAGATTTCAAGAAATTTGAAAGCTTTCAAGGTATTTTAAACAATTTTAACGGACATTCTTTCAAGGAAGTTTGAAAGACAATTACAGATTTCGAGATGTTTTATGGGATTTTACTAGATTGTGGTTACGAGGGATTTAACCAGATATAAAGGATTATATGAATTTCAATCTCATTTTTAATATAGTAATAAAATGACTGACGTCACTACATTTTTAACAATAAAATTTTTAATAAAATATGGTCTTCGCAAAAAAATGTATTCCGTTTATCTGACCTTTTCCTGACTATACTCATCTTCATAAAAGTTTTTAAATACAATAATATCATGAAATACCTCTTTTTTGAAGAAGCGTTCAAATAAAACTATTGTCGCTTTTTCGAGCATTAAACTATCAATGAAATTCTAAACTGAAATCTTAAGTCTTTATTTCCTACAAAAAAGTTTTAGAAATTATTTCACTCAATTTCTTGCCTTGCCATCAGAAACGATATTTTTGAAAATTATTATCCTTTAGTTATAAAAAAATATATACTTTTCTTCATTTTATATACTTTTCAGCGAAAAATTCCCTCATACAGTGCGATACCGTCACACTAAATCTTTATTTTTACGAAAAAGAATAATTTTTTTTAATTAAAACTTTTTTATTCTTATTCAGCATCCCCATATCTCGGGAGTAGGTTTTAATTTTTCGTTCAAATTGGAAGTTAGATTTTTATTCGCTATCCAAAGACGATTTTCAAAACCCGTGAAATTTTAACCTCTACATTACTGACAATTAGTTAGCTTTCACTGATTAAACTTATTTTTTTCGAACTAGTTTTAAGTTTCTGTTTATTTTGAGATTATCAACTCCGACATTTTATTTCTCGAGCAAAAAAAGGTTCGTTTTCCTTCAAAAATTTTAATTAAAAATTGTGTTCTTCAATAAACATTCTTTCAATCAAAGACTAATAATTATTGTTATTAATTATTTATACGCGAAATAGTTTATTTTAAGAACTTTAATTTCGGAGATCAAAGAAATAGTCTTTTATTTATTTTTTTAAGCATTAAAATTTTTTCCCCACTACCCGTGCCGGAACTTGCGACTTACACGTTTGTTCAAAAGAATCTAAGTTGGTCTTTACTCGATTGGTGACGTCACAGCGAAGTAATGTGGCATTTAGTCTTCTAGAGAACTAAGTAATGACATGTGCATCCCCAATCTACCCCTTCTCCCTGAATCTACTATAACTTAATTTTAATTCACAAAATTAATATTTTTATATTCCAAGTCAGATTTTTTTAATCTTTCGATGGTAATTTCGACCCTTTTCAACTCTTAACAGTTTATTAATTTGAAATCTTAGAATAATGATCAAATGATATTTTACTTTTGGACTACAAAGAAGATTTTTCAAAAGCTTTCAAACCATTTAATCTAAAAGTAGGTTAAAATTATGATTCCTGAGATCATTTTATGTTTATTTTATATTAAAAAACTTCCAATTTATTTTTCCAAAATGATTGATCGTAAATCAGTTTTTCCGCTGCAACTAGAAGCTGAAAATTTAATAAAGTTTTCCAAGGCAAGTTTGCTCGAAGTACGTGATTCTTCGGGAACGAGTTGTGGAGTTAAGATCTTTCCCACACACTATAGAGCTCTAACGGGAGCATCCTTATCCCCGTCTATTAAAAATGCAATCACCTCAACCAGTGTGGAACGAGAAAGTTGATGCCCACGAGATGGTAGTCTGACAAATGCAAGATCTTATAACCTCCGGAGAATCAAGCTCAGTACTTTGCGGTTATTAGTAGGCCAAGCGGCCATCTTTTCCTGGCCAAGACTCTGGAGTCCCACTTCCGGTCGCTGATTATGGTTCTGCGAATGATTTCTTATCGTTTGGGATAAGAATTGGTCGATTTCGTCTATCTGGTTTCTGCGCACGCGACAAACGAATTAGGAATGGCCATTAGAAGGTTGCAATTTGTGCCCAACTCGGTTCCTCCGTATGGTTGAATTTTCAACCAAAAAAGATTTAATTTCAATTGAAAATAGTTGCATTATCAAACAAATTGTAAAAATGCTACACAAAATGATTAAATTTTTTACAAAATACTTCAATTTTTAAACAAATAGATGTGTTTTTAATCTACAATGATGCATTTTCACCCAAATGGTCGAATTTTCAAACAAGGAACATGCATTTTTGATCAAATAGTTGAAGTTTCAATAAAAATAAAAAAATTTGCACCAAAAATGAAATCGTTAAATTTTTTAAAACAACAACAAAATAAATTTTGAACCAGTTGAATTCAACGAAAAAAGAAGAATTTTTAACAAAATAGTTCACTTTCAAACCGAACAAAATGAATTTTTAACCAAATAGTTGAATTTTAACTAAAAATGAAAAGCTTTCAACCAAAAATGAAATCGTTAAACTGTCAGTTTAGAAAATCAATGTTCTACAAAAATGAAGAATTTTCAACAAAATACATGAATTTAAAAAAAAAATAGAGGAACTTTCAACGAGAAAAGATCAATTTTCAATCCAAAATATCATTTTTCGACCAAAAATTAAATAGATACATTTTTAGTTGAAAAAAGTAATCGTCAGCCTCAAAAAGCCGAATTTTTAACCTAGGACATGAACTTTCGTGAAATAATGAATCTTTAACAAACAAAAAAAATAGAATTTTCAACAAAAGAGTTCAACATTGAACCAAATAGTTGAATTTTCTAAAAAAAAAAAAAAAAAATTTACCAAGAAGATTAATTTTCTACCAAAAAATACAAATTTTCAACCACATAGTTGAATTTTCAACCAAAAAAGATAAATGTTCAATAAAATAGTTGAATTTTAAACCAAATAAATTAATTTTCAATCTCCAAAGATGCACTTTTAACCAAACGTTCGGATTTTCAAAGAAAAAAGATTCAATTTCAACCAAAAACAGTTGCATTTTCTAACAATTGGTTAAATTTTCAAGCCAAAGAGACACATTTTTGAGAAGACAATTGTATTTTCAGCAAAAAAGTTAATTTTCAAACAAATAGTAAAATGTTACACAAAATAATTAAATTTGTTACAAAAAAATTGAATTTTTAATCATATAGATGTGTTTTTAATCTACAAAGATGCATTTTTACCCAAATGGTCGGATATTCCACAAACAACGTATTTTCAACAAAAAACATGAATTTTTGATCAAATAGTTGAATTTTCGGTTTCAAAAAAAAATTGCAACAAAAATGAAATGGTTAAATTTTCAGTTCAGAAAAATACTTAACAACAAGAAAGAAATGAATTTTTAGCCAGTTGGATTCAACGAAAAAAGACGAATTTTTACCAAAATAGTTCACTTTTGAACCGAACAAAATGAATTTACAACTAAATAGTTGAATTTTCACTAAAAAAGAAAAGCTTTCATCCAAAAATGAAATCGTTAAACTGTCAGTTTAGAAAATTAATGTTCTACAAAAATGAAGAATTTTCAACATAATACATGAATTTTCAACAGAATAGGGGAATTTTCAACGAGAAAAGATCAATTTTCAATCAAAAATATCAGTTTTCGACCAAAAATTAAATAGATACAGTTTTAGTTAGAAAAAATTAATTCTCAGCCCCGAAAAACTAAATTTTCAACCAAGGAGATACATTTTCGAGAAATGATGAATCTTTATGAACAAACAGAAAAAAAAGAATTTTCAACAAAAGAGTTCAACATTGAACCAAATAGTTGAATTTTCTACGAAAAAAAAATAATTTTTTTATCAAGAAGATTAATTTTCTACCAAAAAATACCAATTTTTAACCATATAGTTGAATTTTCAGCCAAAGAAGATAAATGGTCAATAAAATAGTTGAATTTTAAACCAAATAAATTAATTTTCAATCTCCAAAGATGCATTTTTAACCAAACGTTCGGATTTTCAAACAAAAAAGATTCAATTCCAAACAAAAACAGTTGCATTTTCTAACAATTGGTTAAATTTTCAAGCCAAACAGACACATTTTTGAGAAGACAATTGTATTTTCAGCAAAAAAGTTCATTTTCAAACAAATAGTAAAATGTTACACAAAATAATTAAATTTTTTACAAAATACTTGAATTTTTAACCAAATAGATGTGTTTTTAATCTATAAAAATGCATTTTCACCCGAAAGGTCGAATTTTCAAACAAATACAATATTTTCAACAAAAAACATGAATTTTTGATCAAATAGTTGAATTTTCAATTAAAAATAAAATGGCAACAAAAACGAAATGGTTAAATTTTCAGTTTAGAAAATTACTTAACAACAACAAAAAAGGAATTTTGAATTAGTTGAATTCAACGAAAAAATACGAATTTTCACTAAAATAGTTCACTTTTAAACCGAACAAAATGAATTTTCAGCCAAATAGTTGAATTTCAACTAAAAAAGAAAAGCTTTCAACCAAAAATGAAATCGTTAAACTGTTAGTTTGTAAAATTAATGTTCTACCAAGAATAAATATAATACATGAATTTTGAACAAAATAGAGGAGTTTTCGACAAGAAAAGATCAATTTTCAATCAAAAATATCAGTTTTCGATTAAAAATTAAATTGATACATTTTTAGTTAAAAAAATTGATTTTCAGCCCCAAAAAAAAAAAATTTTCGACCTAGGAGATGAATGTTTGAGAAATGATGAATCTTTAACATACAAAAAAAATAGAATTTTCTACAAAAGAGTTCAACATTGAACCAAATAGTTGAATTTTCTACAAAAAAAAAAATAATTTTTTTACCAAGAAGATTAATTTTCTACCCAAAAATACAAATTTTTAAATACATAGTTGAAGTTTTAACCAAAAAGACGAATGTTCAATGGAATAGTTACATTTTAAACCAAATAGATGACTTTTCGATTTCCAAAGATGCATTTTTAATCAAACGGTCGAATTTTCAAACAAAAAAGATTTAATAACTACCAAAAACAGTTGCATTTTCTACCAAGTGGTTGAACGTTCAAGCCAAAGAGACAAATTTTTGAGAAGACAGTTGTATTTTCAGCAAAAAAAGTTCATTTTCAACCAAAAAATAAAAAGAATTTTTGATCCAAAAGGATAAATTTTGAACAAAAAAAATATTTCAACAAAAAAGTTCATTTTTCACAAAAAATGTATTCTTAACAAAGTACATAAATGTTCAGTTGAATTTCCCTCCAAACAAATTTTTTGTTACCGAAAATGAAATAGTTAATTTGCAGTTCGGAAAAATTCTTTTCACAAAAAAAAAGTCAATCTTCAACGAGTTGAATTTTCTAAAAAAGAGACCAATTTTCAACAGAATATTTGAATCCTCAACCAAATAGGTGAATCTTCAACAGGGAAGATTAATCTTCTACCTAAAAAGACGAATTTTCAAGAAAAGGGTTAAGTTTTCAAGCCGTAAAGTCGAATGTTTTAGAAAAAAGTTTCCTTTTAAATAGAACAAGATGAATTTTTAATCGAATGGTTGAATTTTCAACAAAAAAATATAAGTTTTATAGCAGAAATGTAATCGTTAAATTTTTAGTTGAGAACATTAATTTTTGAATGAATGATTTTTCAACCAATTAAATTAAACCAAAAAAGACAAATTTTTAACCAAATAGTTCACTTCTCAACAAAAAAAATGAATTTTTAAGCCAAAAAGAAAAAATGTTAACAGAAAAGTTCATCCACAACCAAATTGTTGCATTTTCAACTAAAAGGATGAATGTTTAACAATAGCAAAATTAATTTTTTACAAAGTAGTTAGACCTTACACAAAGGAGTTGATTTTTGAAACAAAAAAGATAAATTCCGAATGAAACATGTAATATTCGATATTTAAACCAAAAAATATTTCAATTTAAAATTAAATACGGTTGTACTATACTCAACTAAACAAGACAAACTTTCAACAAAATAGTGGAATTTTCAACTGAAAATGATCAATTTTCAATTAAATATATCAATTTTCAACCAAAAATGGAATATTTTTATTTTCAGTTTAAAAAATTAATTCTTTATAAATAAAAAACGAATTTTTAAGAAAATAGTTAAACTTTTGACCAAAGACATGAATTTTCATATTGAGTGAAGAATCTTTGAGCAAAAAAATAGTTTTCAACAAAACAGTTTAACAGTCAACCAAATAGTTAAATCTTGGGAAAAAGATGATATTTTAACCACAAAGGTTAATTATCTAGAAAAAAATACAAATTTTCTACAAAACAATTGAATTTTCAACTAAAAAAGATAAGCTTTTCACGAAATAGTTGAATTTTTAACTCAAAGAGATAAATTTTCAACCAAAAATGAAATAGTCCAATTTTCAGTTAAAGAAAAATAATTTTCAACCAAAAATTAAATAAATTTTCAACAAAGTAGTTCAATTTTTAACCAAAGAGATCATTTTTTAACCGAAAGTATGGATTTATAACAAAGTACTTCAACTTTCAACCAACTAGTAAAATTTATCACTAGAAAATATTACTTTTTAACTAAATAGTTGCATTTTTGACCAAATAAACGAATTTTCAAATAACAAGTAGAATCTTTAAACAAACGAGATAAAATTTGAACCAGAAATATGAAAGTAGACTTTTCAACCAAGAAAAAATAACTTGCAGCCAAAAATAGTTGGATTTTCTTATTGCCTTCTATTAATTTATTTCGCATTTACGCGTAAAAACGAGAAAAAGGGAAAGTTTCTTGAAAAAAGGGAAAAAATTCTTTAAAAGATCTTGCGCTTTAAATACCTTAGAACAAAGTGGAAAAGAAATATAAAATTGCGACTCTTACGTGGCCGTGCGGACTCACAAACCGTGTATAATCTTTCAATTGATATTATGCATCAATTACACGCAGGTCCACACTTTGATCACCTACCTCAGCGTAAAAATTAAAACAAAGCTACTAATAACGGCAGGCTCGAGGAATGCCAGAGGGGACCCACATATTAGGAATATGATGCTGCCTGTGAAACCGCACGACCACACTTGAATGTTATAATTAAAGAGTTGTGAAAGGTCGTAAATCAGAGTTTCGTTTTAGGCAAGTTCATGTAAAATGGTGAGATGTGAAATCGATATTCCATGATCTATCTATGAAATAAAAAGTGGAAGTATCCTTTGATTGTCTTTTACTGCGCGAGAGGTCTTCTCCAAGTCCGGAAATTACTTTTATCCAGTTATTTTCTTTGTTCTTATTTCAACTCCCTTTCTTCTCCTGATGCTAGATCCTTCGTTCTTTCTCTGATGCCTTTACGATCAGCTAAAAAGTAATGTCATTTTATATCATTTTATACTGTCGGTTATTTCCTCTACCCCAAATGTAAGCTGGTAATTTAGTCCAGATCTTCTAAAGGATATTCTTTGAAATGAGCTTATGAGCTAAGATTATCAAGAGCAGAGCTTGGGAACTCGAGGATGGAGGCCTCAATAGACACAATCTTGAAGAAATATGTTTCGAGAATAATGAAATCGCGGTTAGATTTTTATTATGATGTTAGTTTTTTTCAAAGAAAGATAAGAAGCAAATGGGTATTTCTGATGTTCTCAAGGAAAGCGGTTGAGATTACTCTAAATGTAAAGCGCGTCACTCTGTATGCATAATATAAAGACATTAGAGAAAAAAATTCAAGGTAATTTCCCAGTTTTTATGAAGTATAGCCAGTCATTCAAATTCAAGTTTTCATAACTGAACAATATACGTATGTAATTGAAAGTTTTTGTAAAAAATTGCAAATTGATGAATCTGATGAGGAATGAATTCTAAATTTCCGTGCCGTACATTTTTCCCAATAGCAAGTTCAGTTGCAATCACTTTTCAAATTATTTCAGAATAATTCATTTCAAATTTTACAATTACAATGTATTAGACTTCAAACTTCAATGTTTGAATGCAAAGCTTATATTAGTCAGTGACTAAAATGAACATATATCAAATTGAAGACCCTTTGTCAAAAACGGGCCTAAGTACTAAACAATCTAATGAAACAATTAAATTAAATCAAATCAAAATAAAAAATTTTTAACAATTTAAAACTATAAATTTTAAAGGATACCTATCATATTACCAAGTGACCCATTCGATGTTCATATTCGGCGGCTTTATAATTTAAAAAATGTAAATATTGTGTTGAGACTTTGAAAAATAGTTCAAAATATATAAGGGCACGTCGGTCTGGCCTATTTGAGTTTTTATTTTGTTTAAATGGTGCACTATTAATAATTTTCAATTCGGAATCTAAATGAGAACAGGGCTTCTTTAGTGTCTTAACAAAAACAGAATTGATAGATTTGCATTATTCAAACCAAATAAAAACTCGAATTGGCCAAACAGACATGCCCTTGTGTTTTAACCATTTGCAAAATTGTCTGCACGATACGAATGAATTGAAAAAATGCATGAGATACAAAAAATGCCTTTGATTTTAGTAAAAGTGGACTAAATTTACAGGAATTTCAGGGAAACAAGAACAATTTGATGAAATTAATGAAAAATTAAGTTGAATTAAGAAAAAAATTCAAGTTGATTCTTGAAAATGCCTTGCAATCTTTTAGAATACCCTTGAATCTCTAATATCCTTTAAAATGCCTCTAAAATATCAAATTCCAGTAAAAATTCCTTGGAATCTTCAAAAATTGTTTAAAATATTTCAAATCCTTTGAAATCCCTTAAAATCTCTTGAAGCTTGTTCAAGCTCTTGAAAATGCCTTTGAATCCTTTAAGATATCCGGAAATGTTTCAAATCCTTTACATATTCATTTAATTAATGCAAACAATAAAAAATTACTTGGAATATTTTTCAATATCCTGAAATATTTAAACACCTTTAAAATCTTCTGAAATTCCTTTGGAACTGTTTAAGGCTCTTGAAAATACTTCGAAATTTTGTTAAATATCCTTAAAAACCTTCTGAAATTCCTTGAAGTTTTGTAAAATTCTTGCTTTTTAAAGCCCTTGAATTTTAAAAAATACCCCAAAACCTGAAAAATTCTTTGAAATTGCTTTTAATTGTTAAAATGAATTGAAAATTATTTGAAATCCTCTAACATATCTTCAAATATTTCAAATTGCGAGAAATCTGATAATATTTCCTAAAATCTTGGAAAATGTATTAAAATACTTCGAGAGTTTTTAAAACTTATAAAAACGTTCCATATCATCCAAAATTCCAGGAAATTCTTTTAGATTCTGTGAAAAATTTTTGCAACATCTTAAAATCACTAAAATCCTTGCAAGTTCCTTAAAAATGTTGTAATCTTTCGAAAATGCCTTGGAATCTTTCAAGGTACTCTACATTATTTCATATCCTTCAAAATATTTTCAAATTCCTCATAACTTTTCAAAGCTCTTAAAAAATCCTTAGATTTTCAAAAAATACAATTAAATCTTTTAGATCCTTTGGAATCCCTCCAAATTGAAATCTGTTAAAAGTTCCTAGGAATCTTTCGAAATACCCTAAAATATTTCAAAGAATTGAAGAAAATTCAAAAATAGATATCGACCTGAATTGAGAGTCCGGATGCAATAAGAGGACAGGCTCTCAAAAACACTAAAAAGTATTGTCCAAGCGTCTCGTGATATCCAAATTTTAAAGTTCAAAAATTTAAATTTATGAAAATACGGTTATGCAAAGAATGACAATTACTAGAATTAAAAAAGTGAAATAAATTTTACCCAGAATCAATTCTTTTTTTAAAACATAAATCATCATAACTCAGCTAAATATGATTGAAACTGTTTAAAATTGAGTATACACACGCAGTATACACTAGCAATGCCCACAAAATGAAGAGAAAAAAATCATGCTGCCTCTTGTTTAATAATAATTAAGTGCAAATTGAGACCAGTTGATAGCCATGTTTTTTTAGTTTCACCGAAAAAAAGTATCGAGGGAAGTTCAAAGTTGAAAAAACTTTCAGTGAGGCATTTGTTTCACACTATGCAGGTGAGATTTTTGGGAATTTTAAGATCAATTCATTGAAAATTGAGAGAATTAGGTATTTTATAAGAAATCATTATATGTCGCCAACGATAGCTTCGTGCGCATTGAGCACTATCAGGCAGCGTAATAGTCGTTTACGGTATCGAATGCTTTTTTATAAAATACCTAATTCCGTCAATTTTCAATGAATCGATCTGAAAATTTTCAAAAATCTTTTTTGAATAGTGTGAAATACTCGAAGTTTTCTCAACTTTGAACTTCCATCGGTACTTTTTGTCGACGAAACTAAAAAAATATGATTACCGACCGGTATCAATTTGCAATTAATGATTAATAAAAAAGTATACGTTCAAATTCCGTTCTTAATTTTCTAGGCATCACTAGAGTATACTGCGTGTGTATCGAAAATTTTGAAACAGTTTCTATAATATTTGGCTGAGTTATCATGATTTATGTTTTAAAAAATAACTGAATTTTGGAAAAAAAATTTTTCTCTTTTTCAATTTTATTACTGGAAATCTTCATCGGAAAAAAAACTTCAATAAGAAAAAAGTTCTTTCTTGGTTGACAATATTTTTTTTGTATTTTTGAGCCCTCGTTCCCTTATTACATTCGGACCCTCAATTCAATAGTATAGGGTTAATTTATTTTTAAAAAAGTTACTAAAGTGATTTTTTCATTTAGAAAAGTGATTTGAGGGAAAAAGTGAGTGATAGTGACTGTGTGGCAGCCCTGATTTTTCTCGACAGTTTAGCTAACATGCTTTTTACAGAAATTTTCTGACTATTGCAATTTTTTTTTGCAAAATCCCTGACTTTTCCCTGGCTAAAAAATTTCGCTGAATTTTCTCTGATTTTCAGGTTTCTCCTGGATCAAGGTCACCCTGGGGGATCTAGTGGACGAAACGGTTACGCAATTGCGTGACCGTAAAGTGGCCACATAGTGACCATTCCGTTACTGAGTCCGCTAGGGCATATTTTCATCCTTTAGCGCATTTTTTTACACTTTCACATATAACTCAACACTCTTTTTATATTTTTACACATTTATATTGATTTATTTGTATTCATCCATATGCTAAAAAATTACAAAATAAAATCTGTCTGCGGCAAATCGACGTCTGGTTGCCGCACACCGCTTTTGATTATTTATTTATTCACACATAATTGAATACAAATAAATACATATAAATGTGGAAGAGGATGAAAATGTGCCTCACAATAAATATAATAAATTTTTACTGAAAATTCTAATCATCAAAATTAGTATATATCAGTGTTATATATTAGTAAATAGGCATATGTACTTAATGTCGAATTCAGTGGAACTGTTTCAAAAATCCTGACCCATCTACAAATCATTGAATAACTCAATAAAAAAAAATCGCTTAAAAAAAGGAAAAACAACTTGTCAATTCTCATTTTATTACGAATAAGGACAATACAATTTGATCGCGATGCGTTAGCATCCTTCGCTTTTATCTACTGACGACACCAAAGTTATAAATATTTTCGAATTTTTCGAAAACGTACACATAAATAAAACTTCAAGGTAACTACTCGATTTCCTGCAAAATAATTCATGCAGTTTTCGACGAAATACAATGGTCAAAAGTTGACCAAGTTACAAAAGGTGCTTTTAACCACGTTTTTTCACCTTCACTGCAAATTTGCATCGAAAGTTATGAACGCATCCCGATCAAATTATATTGTACTTATTCGTAATAAAATGATGATTGACAAGTTGTTTGTCCTTTTTTTAAGCGATTTTTTTTTTTGATTGAGGTATTCAATGATTTGTAGAGGAGCCAGGATTTTTGAAACAGATAGTAGTCACTTATATTTATGAAGTTATAGACGCCAATCTGTCGCTTTCGAGAAGATTGATTGTCTCGCTTAATATTTTCTTGCTAATGACGAACACACGACAAATTCTCATTTGTGGTCGAGACGATCACAATCTCCGGTCTTTTTCTAGACTCTTCTTCTAGAAGCCGATATCCGCAATCTGCGGAGGAAATTAGTATCTCCTTCTTTTCAACCTTCTCTCTCAAGCAAAGCCACCGCTTACTGTGGATACAAACACATACAGCGTCTCTAACTAAGTTTCGCCACCACCTACTGGCTTAACGAGTTTTCAAATTTTCTCCTCGTCCTGTAGCCTATCCTTCTCTAGCACCACGCTAACGAAGAAAAACAAAAGGTCGAAATATCCACAAGAAGGATTAAAATCGAATCTCTCTGTTCGTTCGACCTTTCTAACCGGTCTTAATCTGAGTGAAAAAAGAGGAAAGAGAAAATTATAAATTCTCTAGAATCAAATCAAAAAGGAAAGAAAACTGCCATCAAACGGGGTTATTTCGGATATGTCGAGTAAATTCGGATATTCCTAAATTACAAGTTTAAATTACTTAAGGTGGGTGGTTTTAACCAGAATCTAGAATCAGTTAAGGCTTGAACTGATTCCAGATTCTTGGAACAGTTTTGAATAATTTATCATATCGATATGGGGAATTGAGGGGTGTTCAAATTTACCCCACATGTCCGAAATGACCCCGTTTAGCGGTATTTAGGTTTTCCTTCCTTGGAGTAATCTTACGATATATTTATATCTTGAAACAAAAGCAGCGTCCTCTTGCCTGTTTTGTTTTGAACGACGTGAATATATTTTTTACACAAACAGAATTATTTGGCTGCAAGATTAAGTGAAGTTAGTCGCATAAGGAAAATTTGTACTGCAAAAGGATTCCTGTTGAGACAAATGAAAATCCTCTCAACCTTAAATTTAAGAGGAAATTCCATTCACGTCAAGAAACATCCTTTTGTCACAAGAGGACATTTCTCTGAGTGATTATTTCGCTCAAGTCACATAACCATTTGCCACTAAAATATGTTGTTTTTCAAAAGGACTAAAATGACATCTATCTTTCTAAAACACAAAAATTCACTTTTTTTGCCAAACCGATACAAGGAGCGGAAAAAGTCGAAAAAAAAAAAAAATTGTTTGTCTTAAAAAGTTCTACAAAAATGCCCCTTGATACTTTCTTCAATTTTGCGTTATTTTCGAGATTTTTGTGAAAATATGTATAACTTTATGGCGTCATAAAAGACAAATAATAACCTAATCAAACAGTTTCAACAACTTTCACATCAAACTTTTTCCTTTAAAGCCAGTATTTTTGACATAATCGATACTCTCCATGTTGTTTAAAAATTTTGTTCAAACTGTTAAACTGAGACCGTTTTAAATTTTCATCACATTATTAAATTGTATTGTTGAGAATAAATTAATCTTAAAGGATTTTATACATATTTTCGTAAAAATCTCGAAAATAAGGCTAGACAGAAAAAAAGTGTCAGCAGAGATTTTTCTAGAATATTGGTAGGGAATCAATTTGGTTCAATTGAATTTTTTCGCTTCGTTTGTAGTCTTGGCAAAAAATGTAAATTTATGTTTTTCAGACCAAAAAGAATCTCTATATTCTTCAAGGCTGAGCCACAGGATAGACTATCATTAAATATACTTTTTATATCAGAACAATTCTAGGACTTCAAATGTTTTCAGAAAAACCACCGCAATTTCAAAAGTTTTCAACTTTTTTGAAATTTCCACATTTTTAACTAAAATTTTGACCATTTTTGATAATTTGCGTTTTTCAATTTTTTGAATTCAAATACTCATAACATTGATGAAAAAAATTGCGGCAAATCGGTAAGATACACAAATGATTCTGTGATTTGAGCATGGGCTACCTGCTATATTTGAAATTAATCTGTCTATTATCAAACAAATTTTTTAATAGTAATAGTTTTCAAAATTTTTCAACACAATAATTAATAATTTCAAATTAAAAGCGCTCGAAATGAAAATTTGAGTGTTCAAAATTGAGCCATTTGCATTCAGATGCTCTCAAAATATAAAAAATTCAGGATAAAAATTGCATAACTGGACAGTTTCATTAGAAGAGAGTTGAAATTGTACCATTCCTAATTCAAAGCGTTCAAAAATCAGACAAATTGATTTTGAATTGAAGAAACTCTATATTAAACAAATAAAAATTGAATTTTCGGAGATGGGATATTTTCAATACGTTAAAAATTAAAATATTTTCAGACTAGAATTTTCAATATTGGATCGTTTAAAATTCAAAGAAGTTTAAATTGTATTGTTACTGATTAAAAGCGTTCAAAACTGAATATTTCAACATTTTAATAATTTTCAATACGGAGCTGTTGAAATTTGACAATTTCTAATTTAAAATTGTTATGTTATTATATTTGAAAAATTAGAAGTGATTCGACGAACTTTTCTGAAATCAGAAAATAGGACCAACGTTTGAAAAGAAGAAATTTTTAATTATAAACCTTCAGATTGAATTATTCTGAAAGAAGTTGAGAATAAAAAGTAATTTTAGATAGGAAGAATCCAAAATGAAAAAAAATGCTGCCTCGGAACGTTGAAACTTGAACGAATCCGAACTTCATTTAGAACTGAAAACAATTTTAGTTACCTAAAATTGTGATATTAAAACTTCTTTATAATAAGACCCTTTAGAATTTTGAATATTTTGAGTGAATTTGAATCGTTTAAAAATTAACACTTTTTAAATCGTGCATTATACCTCTCGAAATTAAGCAATTCCAATTTTAATCGCAAAATTGAAACTTCTAAAAGAGAAAAGTGGGAATTTAGAACTCTAAAATTTTTATGCATTCAAAATGGAAGAATTTGTTGAATTACTGAGGTATTAATTTCAGATATAAATAGTTTAATTTATATCTACTTTGATTTTAATGAACACAATTTTAAATTCTTCATTTCAAATTTTGGATATAGTATTGAAAAATTAAATTTAAATAAAAAATAATACAAAACAAGATTACTATTTTATACGATTCCAATCCATGTTTGAAATTGCACAATTTTAAGCTCTTCAAATTGATATTTTTTTTTAGTTGAGTAGGTATTGTTTAATATTTTGGAACATCCTTAAATGGAAAATAATTCAATTTTTAATGCCTGGTTTTGAAATTGTCCCATTTTTAAGACTTGTATTTTAGAAATTGTTGTCTCAATATTTCATTGTTTGGAATTTAGTCTAGAGGCATTGATTTGGAAACTGTTTAATTACAAATCCTTTCAGATGAAAATTGTGTAACTTTAAGTCTTTCAATTTAATATTGTAATAATTCAAAGAATTTAAAAAATTAGACAAATTTGTACTTTTAAAGTTGAAACCAAACAATTTAGAATATTTAAATCTAAAATTATTAAATGTATACCACAGTAAAATTGAAACCAAATAATTTAGAATATCTAAATCTAAAATTATTGAATTGAAAACTAACTATCCAGTCTTTCAATATGAGATTTTGCCATTTTAAAAGATTAAATAGTGAATTTATCCCCAAATATATCATATTTGAAGTTGAAACTATAACATTGTGAAATTTGAAATTAGAAACCTCCAAAAAATAAGAAATTTCAAACCAACTGTCTTCGAATTAAGGCTTTTGAAGCAAAAAAGCTTTACTTTTAAATCAAAATTAGAGAAATTTTAAAGATGATAAATATATTAATAACAAGTATCAAATCATTTAGTATCCAGTGACATTTGAAGTAATTGGATAGATTTTTTAACTAAAAAAAAACGAGATTTCTGTATTTCTGAAAATTGAGAACCTTTAAAGTTTATTTATTCTGAAAATTTTAAAAATTATATGCATTCTAATTGTAAGCTTTCAAAATTCGGGAATTTAAACTTGAAGCGATAAAAATTAAACAATTCCGAACTTCCTTTCAAACTTGAAGCATTCTTGAATTAGGATCTTGAAACTAAGTTGTTAAAAATAATTCATTTTCAAACTGTGCATCGCCATTTTTGAAATATTCGATTATTCTAATCTAAGGTGCAAAATTATTAACTCGAAAATCAACGATGAAACATTTCCGTGCAAGGGGAAAACCTTAATGTTAATTTTGGTGAAAATACAATTTGATAAGGTGTCAAATTGAGATGATAGATAAAGTCGCGAAAAAAACACGCGAAAAGCGAGCGGAAATATAGGAGCTCAAATGTGGACAGACTAAATGAATGAATGGTAGATTATTATTATCCATAATTTCTCAAGGGTGTACATAATTCTGTTTTTTTTACATAAGATTAAGCTTTGTTCTCGTATTTCTTTTCTCGTTAGTCACTCGAGATTGGATGCAACTAGAGTGTAGTTGAAAAGATGAAAAATTATGGCCCGAGACAAGAAGCAGCGCTGTACCATTATAAGAGATAACGTTACTCGTTTGTTCGAAGCTAACTTTCGTGGTGACGTCATCAGGAAAAGACACTTTCCTAGTCTTACCGGTTTTCAGGCCGAGAATCTAACGAAGAGCCAAAGATAAAGGCGCCATTGTCTGGTCCAGTTCCTAACAAAGAACACTCGATTATTTTTCGCCCAACGATGGAGTCACATCGTCCCTTTTGTTCGTCCTGAAAGACTGCCAGGATCCAATCCAGAGGCGGCGATGCGTTCGCTTTACTTTCTCGGGAAAAGCATCATTTGCTGTGGAACTTTAAAGAAAAACATTAGGTTGAGTGTTTTTGGGACACGTTTCAAGATAAAACGGTCTGCAGAGATGAAAAACGTCGATATGGTTTTAGTGATTAATCGTTTCATGTATGTAGTTGTGTTTTAGGAAGATGAAAAATGGGAAAAGAGCATTACTTGAGATAAGAGGGTTGCACTCAAAGATGGAAATTTTAAACTATATGTATTGTAACGTGGCATTTGGCCCTGTACAAAAAAATTATTTGTTTCCATTAAAATCACCACTCAGATAAGACGTATGGAAAGGGTTATAGTATCGAAAGCTGTCTGTGAACAGCTAGAATTGATTTGTTGGAGCTGCTTATGCAACAACATTACCTGATTTTGAATAATCGTCCGACAATGGGCAAACATAAAATCTAAATAACAATCACCGATCACAATCTTTCTTTTGCTCTCATATTTCTTATGATAACTTAGGAGCCTCAGGGCACATACTCAACGTTTACTAGCGACGTGGATAGCAGGTCGTGAAATCAAACCACAGAGGGTAGGACTCGAATGAGTTAGCTCATCACTTCATTCAGAGAACAGTGGGTTTCCAGATTCAAAATGATCCTGGCTAGACGTATCGATCAGAATCCCGTACGTTCTGCATAGCCAGAAAGATGACCTCTAAGTTCCTCAACACTATCGTCTGCTATTTCTATCACTACACTGTAAAAACTATGGTTCCATTTTAACTGAGTATCATTTTTTTGCCGTCCTATTATAATAGTAAATCGTCTCATTTTGAAGCAATCGTTCGTACTATTTTACTTTGCTAACTTCAGATTGAAAATTGATACGTACTAGAGAACTAAAACAATGCACATGGAGTATTTTTTGAATTGCTTGCAACTTCATGCTTAAAAGAAACAGAAAAACATCACGTAGAAGAAACAGAGATTTTGCAAGACCCGGACACAACTCAAAATTTACGGGTCCAGGTACAACAGTACAAAGAATATTATGAATCTTTCGCTGAAAAAGAAGTTTGCCACGAAAATATTGAAAGCATTGTTGTCGCTTTTCGTTAATACCTATTGGGTAATTTGAAAAACTCGAAAGAAAGAATCTTGCCAAATTCACAGACGTAATGAAGAATCGAGTTTCTGGTGATTAGGATTTATTGATTTAAAATGTTATCATTACAATTTCAGTAAGAATAATTAATTTTCATCCAAGAAAAAGAAAAAACTGTTGAATTAAACCATGAAATACAAATTTTCAATAGAAAAATAACATTTTCAACCAAGAAAGATTTTTCAATTAATGAAGAAAAAAAATCTCCTCTATAATGTTCAGTTTCTAAGTTAACCAAACGAATTTTTGAAAAAAAGTTAATTTTTTAACTGGAAAATATGCAGTTTCTACCATAATAATTGATTTTTTTACTTATAAAAACGAGTTTTCAACCAAATTAGTGAATTTTTAACTAAAAAAATCAACTTTCTAGCAAAAAAGAAATAGCTACATTCTCAAGAACAACAAAAAACGAGTTTTCAACCAAATTTGTTGAATTTTTAACCAAAGGAATGAACTTTTACCTAAAATGCTGCAACTTCAATAAAAAAAAATTCAACCTAATGGTTGAATTTGCAACCAGAAAGCTGATATTGTTACGAAAAAAAAATTCAACAAAATAGATGAATTTTCAACTAAAAAAGATAAATTTTTGACAAAAATAGAATAGTTTAATTTGAAGTTAGAGAAGTAAGTTTTTAAGCAAATAAAATTAATTTTAAATGAAATAGTTCAATTTTCAAACAAACAGATGAATTTCCAACCAAAAAGAATAAATGTCTATATAAAAAAAATATTTCGACGAAAAATGGAATAGTTACATTTTTAGTTACAACAAATTAATTTTCAATTAAAGAAAAAACTAAATTTTCAATCAAACAAACGAATTTTCTACCAAAAAGATGAACTGTCTATAAAAAAAATTTCGACAAAAAATGAAGTTAAATTTTTAGTTAAAAAAATTTATTTGGAATAAAAACAATAATTTTCAACCATAGAAAAATTAATTTTCAATGAAAAAATGATTTTCTACCGAAAAAGGATAATCTTTAACAAAATACATGAATGTTCAACCAAATATTTTAATTTTTAATTGAATTTTTAACCTAATAGTTGAATTTTTAACTGAAGAATATTAATGTTCAAACAAACATGATATAATTGAATTTTTAGTAAAAAAATTAATTTTCAATAGAAAAAAAAACTAATTTTGAACCAAAAAAAAAAAATAGTTTTCTGCCAAAAAAGAATAATTTTTCTTAAAGGACATGCATTTTCAACCAAACAGTTGAATTTTCAACTGGAGAAGATAAATTTTCAACCAAACATGGAATAGGTTAATTTTCTGTTGAAAAAATAATTTTTTTAAACATTAACAAAACCCCTGCAGAAATTTCAGAGTGGCCCTGGTCGGGGCCAGATCTGGCCCCAATCTGGTATCCCAGTTAGGGCCAGGCTCGAAGTGAAACGCCTAATCCGATGAGGGCCTGACCATAAGGAAGGCCCGATCTGGCCCTGACCAGGCCCCTTCTAATTTTTATTTATAAAAACATTATAAACATATAATTTTTGTGCTAAAAAAGAAAAAAATTACTTAAGAATATTAAAATTTATTATTTAAATATTTGAAAACAATTATCGCTAATTTTACAGAGAGTATAAAGTCTCTGTAGTCTGTCGCATCAACTATCCTTGTAACGTATTGAACAATAAACTTTATATAAATATTTTGAAAAATATTCTGAAACTTGTCGTTAGATTCATGTATTTTGTTGAAAATTCATCTTTTTGAATAGAACATTAATCTTCTTGGTCGAAAATTGATACTTTTTGGTCAAAAATTTAACAATTTAGTGAAAATTGGTATTTTTGTTCAATGTTAATTTTTTAGCCGAGTTTTTATCTGAAAATGTAACTATTCGATTTTCAGTTAAAACTTTATCATGCCTATTTTATGAGATAAAAATTCGACTATTTGGTAGAAAATTCAAGAATTTTGTTGGAAAGCCGTCTTTTCAGGTAGAAAATTAATCTTGTTTGTTGAAAATCCAACGATTTAGTAGAAAATTCATATTTTTTGTCAAAAAGTCGTCTTTCTGGGTAGAAAATTGTTCTTGTTTGTTGAATGTTCAACTTTCTGGTGGATAAATCAACTATCTTGCTAAAAATCATATATTTGGTTAAAAAGTCGTCTTTCTGGGTAGAAAATTGTTCTTGTTTGTTGACAGTTCAACTTTTTTGTTGATAATTCAACTAACTTCTTAAAAATTTATCTTTTTTATTGAAAATGATCTTTTTTGTTAAGAATCTTTTTGCTTTCAAAGTCACGGTTTTCTAAAATATTAGACCTTTTAGCTCAAAAACTATACCCTTTTGTTGCAAATTCAGCTTTCATGGTAGACAAGTTAGTCTTTTCGGTTGTAAATTAACTTTTGTGATCAAAAATCAACTGCTTTCTAAAAAATTTGTTTTTCTTCCTGAAAATTTTAATATTTGATTGCACTTTAATCTTTTTTCTTTAAAAATTCGACCATTTGATTGAAAAGTTTTTTCAAACGTGGAGCAAAGAATGAAAAAGTGAGGTTATAATGCCAAAAAGTTAGAGCATCAAGTCTATACGTACCTTTGTAGCACACTGAAAATAAGAGTGGAAACTTTTTGTACAATTGGTCCCAATTCTGGATCCCAATTCTCAATTTATTTAGCATTTTCACGCAAAGACGAACAATAAATGATCTTCAAAATGTTGACGCCTTCTCGACGTTCACTGTCGGAAATCTTAGAGAGCAGGATAATTCTAGTGGATAATTCTAGTTTGATATGAACACCTCACCCCGGACTAAAAACTTTGCGTAAATGATTAACGAGGTGAATTGAAAATGATTTATCCACATGATTTTACCGGTTTGTCTGGTTACTTTTCGTCACGTTTACAAAGTTGTCTTCCTTCCGTCCGTTCGTTGCCAAATAATCGACCGGAAGACTAATCGAATACATTCGAGATTAGCGCGGCAAATTCAAATCTAAATAAGTATAAACTCTAAACAGAATACAAAAATAAATACAACAATCAATACTAACTTGATAATTGTATATTGATTAACTAATTTAATGCTTCTGTAAACACTCATTTTAGACATTTTGTTCAAATGAATTTAATCTTTTTTTTTAGTTTTCTCTCGTTTCTTATATTCTTTGCATATAAGAAGTTAAATTTAACTAATTAACTTTAGATTAGTCACTGAACTGAAAATTAGTTGAATATTCACTAATTAAGACAGGGAGTAATTTTAAATTTAATTCTAATTTTTGAACTAACTCTGATTTACAGAGGGTAGCCCGATGTGGCCCCGACCAGGATCACAACAGTAGCCATGATCAGGAACGCATTGAGCTTACCTGATCGGTGCCACGTCGGAAATCAAGATCAAATTGGTCAATTTATCCACGGGAATAGTTGAATTTTGCAAAAAAGAAAAGATTTTTCAACTAAAATGATGAATTATGAACAAAACAATGAATTCTTAAGAAAGCTGTATCACTAAGTGGATTTTTTTCTAAGGAAAGAGTAATTAGGGCGCGAGTAGCGTGCACAATTTTCTAGTTATTTAAAATTTACATTTCTGAAAGAAGGTATTCCTTTCTTTGAATTTAAAAGCAATCATTTATTCATAAAAAGTAAAATCAAATTATTTATTTATTTTTCACCCTGAAGGACCCTAAAGCCTATTTTTTTTAAAATTTAAACGCTCAATAAATAAATAATTGTTAAACTCTTATAAATTGTGCAATTCAGAGACTTAAAAAAATATGTAAATCCACGCTATCATTTTCAATTCTCTAAATAAAACAATTAATCAACGAATTTAAAGATTTTCAAAATTGTCTTAGAAATGTATAATTCTTCAATTGTTATTCATAAATCAAAAATTGTTTTGAAATCTATTTTGAATATTCTCTTAAAATTATTATTTTTCGAAATAAAAAATCATTTAAAACTTTTCCAGGAATCCTAAGAAAATTGGTGTATTATCTTGAATCCTCTCAAAATCCTTAAACAGCTTCAAAAATTTATTTCAAAGTGTTGAAAAATCTACATTTCGTTTTAAAATTTTTAGAAAGTTTTCAAATTTTTCAGATGTTTAATCCTGGAAAATTAAAAAAATCACTTAAAATTTTTCAAAATAAAAAATCACATGACACTCCTAAATATAACCTAATCTAATCAAAAAGTGTTATAATACTGTAAAAAATTGGATGTAAAATTCTAAGAAGGATTAGACAAAAAATATGAATCATTTTTAACGTAAATTACAGAAATATAATATGCAAATTTCCTCGGACTGTGTAAAGTCATATGCACATAACCTGCTGCTTTCTCCATGCCTCGTGTAAAAGTAACATTCACAAATTGTAATTTTTCATTTTTGTGTAATTTCACAGAATAGCTGATATTTTGTGAACAATTTTTCGGAGTAGAATTTAAAGATTTTCTTGTTTTGGGGCAGATAAATCGGAGACTTTCTGCGTAAAATACAAACATCATTACTTTCCACTAAGGATTCGTCATATGGCTTACTTCGTCTTCTATTGTTTATATCTTCTTTTTAGTGCTTACTTCTTCTTCTTAGTCTCCTTATTCTTAACTAACAATAAATTCTCAGTGCTAATCAACATATTATTTTAAAACAGGATTTATAAACTTCTAACATTGTATATATCCCAGATTCTATATTTTAGTGACAGTTCAATTTGATTCTCATTTCAGTCTGACTGTCAGTGTCAGTCATTTGTCAGTACAATTTGTAGGATTTTTGGAAATCAAAGAAAAAAGTTAAATAAAACTTTCTGTCAATCAGGCTCTTGTCGTGTCAGTCAACAGTTATCGAATGTGGTGACCCGTATGGTAGAGTGGTCCAAAATTGCATTGCAAAATTTTTTCACTCTAGAGGGAAAGGTTTCCCCTCATTTTTTGAGGTTCTCAGAGAGAGAAATTCCATTTTTTTTTCAAACAGCCAATATTAAGACATGCCCCCGGGCTTTTTGAAGTTAACGTGCGACTTTAAATCAGTTTCTGGAAAAATATTAAAAGCAATTAATTGTTATTAATTTTTTGTGAAGTGAATTTCAGTCACTATACTCATAAAATGGGTAAGAAATAATTTACACTCCGTAAATTTTTTATTTGGCGCTCCATCCTCTATGTATTGTGCCCGGAAAATGACCCGCAAAATGAAAAATAGCAGTTTCATGTGAAATTCATGATAAAGACGATATTTTTTCTGATTATCACAACATGAATTTTTTGTATTGTATAAGTGATAATTTTTTTGATATTTTTAAACTAATTTTGAATTGTTCAAACAATTATTATTGTTTTTTAATTTGTATTTCCCCTGAGAAAATGATAAGTTAGTATTTTTCGGGATTAATGACATATTAATTAAATGTTGAGAAAAGTATTTTTCGTTGAAGATATTTTTTAATTGTTCAAAAAATTTCCATTTGTTTTGATATTTTCCCATCAAATCATAAAAATTTATTATTTTCGTGAGCTAATTAGATACTTGATAAATGACAAGAAAAATATTTGTTTAAGACATTATTTAACGTTTAAAAAATTAATAGTAATTCACATCTGACTTTTCATTGCAAAGGTGGAGAAAATTCTAGCTTTTTTTAATCTCTTAATACCACGTCGTTTATTCTACAGAAGTTATACATCAATTGTTTGAAAAATTATTATTTGCTTCAACAATTTTTTTATATTATCAAGATACAAATTAACCTTCTTATTAATTCTACAAAAAAAAGAAACTTTTTTTAATCTAATAAAACAAATTGGTTTGATCAACAATTTGATAATGCCTTGCACAAAAAAAAATTATTTGCAATATCCATTGAGTATATAAATAGTTCAAGAAAGTCCTAAATTTTCATTTCTTGTCATAAGAAGAATTGTTCACACAATTCCAAAATGTCTTCTACAAAAAATATTCCCCCTAAAATTAATTGTGTAATTAATTTCCGGAAATACGAACTTTTCAGGATTCGGTATAAACCCAAAATGAAATAAATATAAACTGTTTTAAACATTTCCAAAAAATAATTACTTTATATGATTTAGCCTATTTTCCAAAAAGACATTTCCTCATTTTTCCAAATTATCTTTTTCCAGCTGGCTTTAAAAAATCTTGATCACATGCAAGGGCTTTTGCATGGTAAAAATATGCTACGAACAAAAATTGACAAAATACAAAAATAATTATTTTTTGAATCTAGTGCATCCCTTTCTCGATTCTTCCTACTTGCTAATTTGTTTTCTATTGTATTTTTACTAGTACTAAGCCCTCGAATGTAGAAACGTTTTTTTAAAGCCAGCTGGAAAAAGATAATTTGGAAAAATACAAAAATTAGTTTTTTAGAAACAGGCTATATTTTTGTTTAAAAATTCTATAACTTTTCAATGTCGTGCAGGACAACTTTTGAATAAACTCGATGTCAATTTTTTTTAATACAGTCGATTTTATTTTATTTCAACCCTCTACTGTTCGAGAACTAATTTACTGACAATTTCTTGAACAATTATTAATCAGTGCAAGCCCTAGTGTAAATATTTTTAATACAAACTACAAAGATCTACATATGAAAACGTTGCTTTTATAGATGACCATATCAAATGATAGATTTTGTATTAGAACGGCACAGAAAACTACAAAATATCAAAAATCAAGATTTTCAAGAAATAATAATCAAGCTTTATGATTTTTCATCAATAATAGCAAGTTTTTTTTTAAATTATGAAAATCTATAACAGCAAAACACAATCTTAATTTTTTGTAGAAAATAATGAATTTCTACAAACACTCATAAGTGTATGGAATTTTACAAAAATATACGTGTATCTTTCGAAGAAAATATATAAAAATCTACGACTGCAAAATAAAAGTTTTGATTTATTTTTATTTTTCATCCTAAAATTCTGGAATATTTTACATACAATAGGAAAAACACTCAGAAGGCAATGTTTTTAACTTGGTGAGAGGCTACCTCACGTTTACATTCTCACAATATGACCTTCTTATTATTGTGCCAATAGAGTCAAGAACGTCACACCATCGCGTCCTTTCATCAAACTTTTCTATTTTTCACGTTTTATATTTACAACCTTTTTTCATTATTATATAAAGTACTTAGTAAATTTATTTACTTGTATCAAGCAATTAGTTTCTTTCCTCTATTAAGTTAGGAAATATCTGGACTAATCGAATTAGTAATTTTCTACTAATCTTCGTTAGCTTACATTTGGCTAATTCAATATGTCAAATTGTACTAGTAATTACTTAAATTTTATTAATTTTGATTTAAGGAAGCAATGAAGTATCTTCTGCGTAAGAAAAGAATCTATTAAATTTGAATAAATTTCCTTAAGGGATCCAATTCATACTTATTCAAGCTGATGTTTATGCAAGGCAAAGCATTTTTACAAAGTTCGCTGAATCATTGCAATTTTCTATGTAAAATTAGAAAAAAGGAATCACCAAACAAAATTTGATAATCGTTATTTAGAACTCTGTTGAAAAGTAGCGCATGTTGACCCTGAATATGCATAATTAATTTATAGCTCATTGATCGATTATAATTTTAAGATTCTAAGAAATGTCTCTTTTTCTTAAATTTGTTCAAAGAATCAGAAGGCAGCATTTTTAAAATGGAAACAGACTACTCGTAGGTCACGTTAACAATTTCTCAATATGACCTTCTCATTGTTTCAATAGAATTAAAAATGTTACACCAGCGCGTCGTTTTATTAAAATTTTCCAATTCTCACGTTTTCCATGTTTTCCATTTAAGAGAAAAAAGCACATAAACACTCAAATATACTTCTTTAGGCACTCAAGTTGATACTCATGTCCACATTCCAACATTTTTCCTAATAAGAAAAGAGCAAATCATTCAACTGTATGTTTGTTCTGATTATAAGAAAATATAAAGAATTATTTTACATAAAAGCAGTTATTATTTCTGCCTTGTATTAATGTATATTGCTATTTCATCAAATTTTAGTAAAGACACTCTTCAAAGCCGTGTGAAAGAAAAATTTGGTTTAAAATATTATTTCTGGTGCCCAGGTGTGAAATTTTTCATCTCATCTCTGTTATATATTCTTTCTCTTATGTATGGGGAATGTCCCAGAATTTTGGCAATCCTTACAAAAAATGTTTGGGGGTACAATTATGGTCTTATATTTGTCATTTCTTGAGAGATCATACATTTTATGACTTTTACTAGCACCAAATAATATATTTTTTTAAACCGGACACTAAATGATAGTTTTCTTCTTTGTATGAGCTACCATTTCTATCCACAAGATATTTCTCTAAAACGAATATGTATATTTAAAAAAAATCTAAAACCACAAGAATCTCAATTTTCACGTGAATTTGATGATTTTGTGAAAACGTGATAATATAATTTCTCAAGTTTAAGTTTTCATTCATTTGACTGGAATTCAATTTAATTTTGATTTAATTATTGATTAGTTTATTAAACAAGTAATAATAGCCCACCCTTATTGGCAACAAAAAAAATTTATGAAGGTATATGTATATCATAGATTTTTCGATTTAATTTAAAGAGCATATAAATACCTTCGAAATGATGGGTGTCTTCTATTCTCGAATAGAAAAAGCCTATTTTCTTATAAAAAAAAACGAAAAAAAAATGCAATTGAAAGTTGTCAATACTTCTTAGAAACAGTGATGAAATTTAAAAGTTTTAATTGAAAGAGTTGAAAAGCATGTCTTTGATATAAAATTTCCTGTAGAATAGTTAATGAAATGTTTTTTGAATACAAAATAGTTATGCCATTAAGTTCTGAACAATTTTAAGGGATTATTATGGTGTGCATATAATAAATCATTTTAAGGGAAGTGTGAAATTTTAATAATGTGATTTCAAAAAGAATTTCGTGTTCATGCTAAATCAATTTATTCATATTTCTAGTTTTACATTGTTCCTTAATTTTTGATTTTCTGTCAATGTTCGTGTGTGATCCTTCTCATTATATTGTCAATGGCGTGGATGGTCGATTTTCATTATATCTACATGTTCGGAGAGGGAATTTAGCATTGATATAGTTTGTGTTATGTTGACGAGAGGAATGATCTTTCCTCCCGTTCTTTACTTGATTCTGTAAGAAAAAATATAAAGTTTATTATTATAAACATGTAAAAATATAATATCGAAAACTACTAAGCATGTTAGCATGAAAAAACAAAGGATGAAGCACGTTTCAGATAAGAATTCCGGGGTAATCTCGCAACGCAAAAAAATGAGGATCGGCAAGGGTCAAATGAATAATTATTGATCTTTCAGTGTGCCCTTGTTGATGTTTTTTTTCATGCCAAGATTACCCCCAGCAATTTTGCTTGAATCACTTTTTACCATTTGTTTTTTCTATGATACAAAACTAAGGGTGCAAAACACATATGTGTCATTATGAAAGATAAAAGCCCATTTGGTCGGTATAAAATTACGTTCAGAAGAATATATGCAGCCGGATAAATGTTTGACATTTTAGGCCCAAAAAAGCCTATACTTTCAAAAACAATGCCCGGTTCATTTTTGAAGTCGAAACATGAAAAAATACTTTTCCTGAAGAAGGCATTTGAATTGGTCTATGCCATACGCAGATGTGTTATATTTTTTCTTGAAACATGAAACTTACCCGTTTCCCGTCGCTTCGTCTGTATAATATCACCAGATAGAGAATAATTAAGCATGATTTCCCATCATAAACCCAAATTCGAAGTTTTTTACCCTCGTTCACAAAGACGCGAATATATCGAAAATTAGAATCCACCGAATGGGCCATTTTCATTGATAACGACCAATATTAGGATTTTTTTGTGCACCCAAAAAATTTGGTATTGAAAAAAAATGTATATTTCAACAATTTTAGAAAAGATTATATCAACATGTGACATTATGCACTGAAAGTTTGATATTTAATTAACCTGGCATAAACAACTTTTATAAAAACACAAAATTTCCTTTAACCAAAGAAAAACGGAACGATTTTCGCAAAATTCTATAATAAACTTGTCTTAGATTCTATTTTAGTTTTTAAAGTACCAGCTGGACGAGGAATTGCATATACTTATTGCTAAGGCAAATGGAAAGTGTTGATCGCATTTTCGTATACCCCAACGTGATACCCTTCCAAGAATATATCTTCCAGAGGATGAATGATGGGATGAAGTACATATTGATAACCGGTCTCTTCTGTAAAAAAATGTGTATAGTTATTAATAATTTCGAAGTTTACGAAATTCATTTACTTCGAACCACTGAAATGTAATACACTGCAAGTCTTCCAATAACTTCCACGAAATTAAATTAAAAATTTTATTTTTGCATTCCAACAAAATTCAACATTTGAATCAACTGTATGCTCACTATAGAGCGGTCCACGAATTTGACTTTCAATTTTGGTAATCCCCCCAATTTTTTCATTTTCCTGAAAGAGAAAGTCACTATTTTTGTTTTTAAAATTAATCAACATTAACCCGTGTTTCGGGCTTTTGAAACTAACGTGATGTTTTACATGGGATGAGCTCGTTTTCGAAAAAATAGAAAAAATACTTATTATTAACTTTTAGTTAATCAAAGTTAAGTCACTTAACTTAAACTTTGATACTCTTGTGTTGTGCCCAGAAAATTCGACAAAAAATTAGAAATAGCAGATTTATGTCAAATGGTATTTTTTGACATTAATTATTTTTATTCGATGAATGACAAGTTCCCAAGTATTTTTTAACTAATTTTCAATTTTTAAACAAGTATTCTTCGTTTGAGAATTTTCCTTCCCCGAATTAATAGTGAAAAGTTACTGTTTTCTAAAATAAATTATATAGTTGTTGAATGTCAAAAATAATATATTTCTTGAACATATTTTGCAATTTTTCATACAATTTTTATTTGTATTATTTTCTTCTCTACTAAATCGTGAAAAGCCAGTACTGAATAATAACCGACCTTTCCTGTAAAAGCGCGCAATTATTATACTATTACTAATTGTTCAAATAATTGCAAAATGTCAGTATAATAATATATTACTCTCAACATTCGTTAATTGTGTCAATTCCAGAAAATAATAGCTTTTCACTATTCAAAGGAGAAACAATTGTACAAACAAATTGAAATTTTTAAAATAATTATCTTGACATTCATCCACTGTTAAAAAATACTTGGGAACTAGTCGCTTATCGAATGAAAACAATTTGTGTTAAAAAAATTCCAAAAATACCGTCTTCGACATGAATTCCAAATCAAAATGCTATTGAGCATTTTTTGGGGCATTTTTCAGGCACAATACAATGGGTTGGGGTGGTAAAAATTAAAAGTTATTGCATGAAAGTTATTTCTTAAACATTCTTAAACAAATGATAGTAACAAATACTTCTATTTTCCAATAATGTAATTGTTAATTTTAATGTTAATGTGAATGTTAATGTTGATATCAATGTTAACCGATTCGAAAAACAAAAATACGGATTTTATTTTTCCAGGAAATGAACAAATTGGAGGGCGGGTGGGCGGGCTCGATCAAGAAGAATCGATAGTCGAATTATACAGGTGTAAATTTTCACCAGCCTAATGCTCACGATTATGTTAACAAGGAATCATATTCCAAGAAAAATATATTTTTCAGTGTGGACCGCCCATCAAACTCTCTATGATTAGAAAAGAATCTGTGAATTACATTTTGTTTGTTTCCACTTTGTTTGTATTTATACGTATACGGTGCTCATTTGACTATCACTTCATTTCCAAATAATTAATTAGCAAATTAAAAATACCCACAATAAAAATACATGAATACGATTATCCCAAAAAATTCGTCCTTCAACGAGTGTTTTTTATTCTTGCATCAACTTTGAATTAGGTTAATTATAGAAAATGTTTAATGCAATTTTGTTGAATTTTAGACATGAGCATAACTTCCTTAATCTTCAAAAAAATGTATAATTATTGTAGGTCAAACCATTCATCTCGAATTGAGGAGTCTTTCGTAACCTTAAATCAAGCTTGAATTATGTAAATGAAATTTTTTTTACTATAAATGCGATTTTCAAAGTATTATAAATGACTAAATTCCTTAACTTTGAATAAAATGTATCAGTATTATAAGTCAATCGATTCTTCTCGAGCCAAGGAATCTTTTACATTCTTACATGAAGTTTGAGTGAGGGTAATGTAAAAAGTTTTACTATAAAAATACATTTTTAAAACATTTTAAAGTGCTAAAAAATAATTTAATTAATTCTTTTAGGAACCCTTGTATTAGTTTTGAGACATTATTTATTGAAGAAATCCCTCCGAATTTTATAAATTTATGTATACAATCGTCTTGAAGTTATCGAGTAAACAAAAAAATAACGAAACTCACACCCACGCACATTTTTCAAATATTTGAAATTGTTACGAGTACAAAGCTTTTTCTATGAGTAAACAATACCTAGATGTTTTAGGTAGAACTGTCTAATATTAATTTTATATCGTATTTTAGTATTAAAGTTACCGTCTTCATGAATTTTAAAAAGTCGATGAAGATGGCCATGTTGAAAAACTGCAAAAGGATGCATTTCACCCCCGTAAAAATGATCCAGTACAACCTTCTCTTTAAGATAGTGTGGCAGTTCTAAACTTTCTGCTTTAGGTGTCCTTAGAGGAGCTGATGTTTCTGTAAAAAAATATAGTTATTAATTATTGAATAGATTAAAGAATTCATTAACTCAGAACTATAAATCAAATTTTACTAACTTGTGAGTTTTCCAATAATATTGTTCAAGAAATGATCTGGTATATTAACTAAACCCAACTGATTTTAATTTACGACGAATATTATAATAGCACAGCCAAACTAATATATATACATATAGTATATACGTACGTACGTATGTATGTAAAAACAGTAACAAAATATGATTATTATAGAAAAACAAACTTGATATGTGTATTCTCTGGCAAATTGAAGAAGGCCACCAATAACCGTAACAGTGTAAACGATTTTTGCTTTACCTTAGAGAGGACAAAACTTTCTATCTGCGAGCAAATTTAAGTTCTCTGGCTTCAACGTTGACAACGTAAGTGAAAGAAGAATGGTAGCCCAATGATTGAAGGATCATTCTAAAGGTCAAAATATTGTACGTATAGTTTCTTAATGAAAAATAATAGGAAAAATCTGAAAAACATTTCCCAACAAATTTCCGTTGAAAAATTTTCAGAATATAACAAATTGTTCATTTTTTGAACATAAATATACAACTGTACTTTCTTTAGTTCTAATGAGGATAGTACAGTTGTATAGTTATGTACAAAAAAGGAACTATTTCTTATATTCTGACAATTTTTTAACGACAATTTGTTGAGAAATGTTTAAAGTACCACTATGATTTTTTTCAGATTTTTTCTATTATGTTTTCAGTGAAAAACTATGCTTCAAAGTCCCGTGTGGAAAAATTTCGTGGCGCTGGTCGGGCGCTGGACAGACCATCTTGTGTCTGTTCAGCCGCTGGACAGACGGTCTGATAGCGCCGCTGGCCAGAAGTGTAACGCCCTAACCATGAGATGGTCTAGATTAGACGGCGCTACCAGCCGCTGATCAGCTCGTCCAGACTGGACCAGCTAATCAGACGCTGGACAGACCATCTTGTGTCTGTTCAGCCGCTGGACAGACGGTTTGATAGGGCCGCTGGCCAGAAGTGTAACGCCCTAACCATGCGATGGTCTAGATTAGACCATAGAAAAACGTGAAGGTAAAAAAGTATAAGAATTACAGAAATAGTCTATAATTATACTGTATTGACGAAACATAATCCTCTTCTTTGATCGCAGCAGCCGGTACCCTTCCCAATCCTTCCTTCCTCTGCGCTAGGTAAGTATGCTTTGCTTGGCGTCGACTGCTGTCTTAAACACTCGACGCGTTATTTCTATTGCGAGAGAGGCGGCGCGTCGCGCCCTGGCGGTTTTCTCCCGAACTACCAGCTCAGAGCGGCAAGATTCAAATGAAGCCGGTATCAGTTCATTTTTAAAGTTATATGAACGTAATTCTTCTAAGACTCATAACAAGAATTCAAAAACATTTTTGAATATATCAGATGTGTCGAAAAAGAATCTAGAAAATTTTAAAGACAATTTTGTTATTTTACAGAATTTTATAAAATATTCGGAAAAGTTAGAGTCAGTGTGAAATATATTTAAGAGTTTTAGAAGTTAAGAAGAGACCCAAAAGCCCGTCGTTTTCGCATCTCATCATTGTCCATCTCAAAACTTGTTAAAAATCTTGCTAGAAATAAATTCAGTACGATGTAAAGACATAGATATATATCTGCCTCTCTGGTCTTTTGTAGGTTAGGTTGCAATTTCACAAAAAATCAATTTACCTTATCTGATAACTGTATATTATATTGATCGACAATTACCGAAAAACAGTGTGTATACAAACCTAGATACGTTGTCAATGACGTCAACAGAAAACGATCCTGCACACTTTACTTCGAAGTTTTCCCAATCATGTCTGTCTGCTGAGGATCACACCAGACCGTCATGATAGCACTTAGATATTTCCAATCCAGATCGTCTGAGTGGGGCCAAGCCAGACCGTTTCGACGACACTTTGAAAATTTTTCAATC
>CAKNYM010050958.1:386524-418074 GCA_932195095.1 Andricus curvator
CCAACACCCTGTCAGACCGTCTTAAGTAGACGGTCTAGATTCGGACTAGCCAGACGATCTCTCTACTTAAGACTGCCACGAAATTTTTCCACACGGGGTCACTGTCGTTGAAGACTGTCAAATTTCCTCACTTTTCATCAGATTTTTGGGTATGTGAGCTATACATTTTTTTTTGGCATATTCATTTCAGGCTCATTAACGTAAAAAATTTTGTCCTTTAAAATGATCCTTCATTCATTGAGGTACCGTTTTTTCTTCACTACTTTTTTAACGTCAAAGCCAGAGGATTCAAATTTTCTCGCTGATGGTAGACAGTCTAGTCAGAATTCTGTAATATTTGTTTGAGATATTATTTTATTTTTCAACTTACGTCCATGAGGGTGAGCTGGTTGTTTTTCAATATTCAACGTAGCATCAACTACTTCATAAGGTTCATGTTTTACGAACAATATTGGAGACTGCTCATTCCTTTGCGCTAGTGTCAGTGATAGATCTAAATGACGCTCAGGGCTAGTTGATTCTGTAAGAATAAATTCATAGAATTTTTTGTAACGAAATTATTATTATTATTATTATTTAACAACTTGAGACGCAATATCTTGTATCTAAGAAGGACGTAAACTGAGTTTTTTAATCAAATAAAACTGCATGAAGTTGCTCCGGCAACGGCTTGAGGTAAGATCTGAACAAATAACACGCAGCAGAAGTTAGTCGATCTTTCTGGTGTGTTTTGGTCAGTGCGTATAAAATTTCGAAAAATATGCAATATCATAAAAGTGAAGAGCAGAAATAAATACATAAAAAGGCTCATTTTTCTAGACAAAGAACTGATTTTTAAAGAATGTACTAGGCTTTAACTGATAAAATCTTGAATATGTTTCACATGTGTGTATAGTGAAAAGTTTGTCATGAGGACAAGCGCAGGATATCACCGGGAGCGGTTGCTATTCTACAAAATTGCACCCGCTCTCGGCAAAATCGCAGCAATAGGTGGCTACAGTCTGCGATGAAATAAATTCGACGATCCGGCAAAAGTCTCGTGCACCCTGAGGACACGGAGCGACCCCAAGACGACCGCCCTCTGCATCTTCCCCGCAAGTGTCTTAGCATTTCATTGACACGCAGGGATGCTTTTCAGGCTATTGAACAGTAAGAACTTAGCACCTCCAAGATCACCGATGATAAGGACGACCAGCTTAACAGAATATTCCGGATATAAGCGTCGCAACTCCCTTATACAAAATAGGAAAAATTTAATTACGTTCCTTGAAAATCTTTATAGAGTAGGGAGCGGATTCTATCCACACGCCCTGATTGGAAACGAGCGACATTGGAAACGAGCAACATTGAAAACGAATTCTCACCAGGGTCGAATTTAAGTCGGTACCTTACCAAGTTAGATGATTTGTAAAATAGACAAACTGACATCGTTTTTTGAAAAACGGTAATGTCATGCTCATGAAAACTGAAAATTGCTACTGTCGATGTCATAGATCTTGTTTGTACTACACGATTTGGCTCAGAGTTCAAATGTTCATTTAAAAACCAACATTTCATTTTAAGAGACAAGCCAGTATTTCACAAAGAGAATGATTAATTTAAAAATAAATAGTGTTTAAAGGTACACTTCAATGAAAATTAAAATAAATTTAAAATATTTACTTTAAATCAAAAGATTTGGACAGCTGATGGACAGCAAAGAAGAAAATGAATGATCGGAATCCTTTTTATGAATATTTTTCCACCTCATTGCATTTGAATATACTGTGTTTATCAAAATATTTTTTATTATTCATACTTCTTATTTGGTTATTCTTCTCTAAAAAATAGGTGCGTCACAAAAATCTTCGAAGCATTATTTTTGCTTTTCCTCAATGCCGATTGAGAGATTTGAAAAACTCGAAGGAAAAAATGTTGCTCAATTCACACATGATTAAGAATTCAGTTTCAGTTGAAGGGCAGTGACAAAGAATGTCACATTTGTTTGCATAACACGACTGACAAAAATTTAAGATTTGCTAATGTGAAATTTTATCATTTAACCAAACCCAGACATATTTAGCAGAATTAAAATTTGTATTTGACAAGAGGAAAAGTATAACTTTATCGTCAAATATCAATCAAAAGTTATATTTTTGCAACAGGTGAAAAATACCATTTATCAATATTCTTATTGCATTATTTGAATTGAAACAATTATCTTTGACAACCGAAACTTACTCGTAAAGATAAATGTTGAACAAAAAATGAAAGAATTACATTTTCACTTGAAATAATTAATCTTCAACAAAAAAAAAATGAAATTCGTAACAAAATAGTTAAAACTTCAATCAAAGTGAAAAACCTTTAATAAAAAAATAAATTCACAGCAAAAAGTGTGATAGTTGATATTTTCATCAAAAAATATTTTAATTTTCAATCAAAAACAGTTGAATTAAACCAAATAATACGAATTTTCAACAAATTATTTGAATCCTCAACCAAAACAGACTAATTTTCAAACCAAAAAGAGGAATTTGTGACAAAAAAGATGAATTTAGAACTTAAAAATATGTTTTTTCTACCCAAACAATTGAATTTTCAATCCAAAAGAGACAAGAAGTAAATTTTCAACTAAAAAGGATTAATTTTCTAACAAAAATGGAATAGCTACATTTTCATTTAAAAAAATTAATTCAAAAAACATATTCTTAACAAAATAGTTCAATTTTTAAGCAAAGAAATTAATTTTTAACTACAACAATGAATCTTTCACCAAAAAAATGAATTTTTAACCCAATAGTTGAACTTTCTACCCAAAAGATGAATTTTTTTTTTAAAGAATTTTTAACAAAAAAGGTAAATTAGTCACCAAGAAGATTAATATTCTACCACAAAGGACTGAGTTTGAACATAATACGGAATTTTTCAATCAAATAGTTGCATTTTCAACTTAAAATGATAAATGTTAAATCAAATATGGAATAGTTAAATTTTCAGTTAAAAAATTTATTTTCAACGAACCAAAAATGAATTTTCAACAAAATGGTTAAATTCGCAAGCAAAAAAATGAAGTTGTAACTGAAATAATGAATCTCAACCAAAAAAGTGAATTTTCAAATAAAGAAATTAATTTTTACTCAAAATATTTCAATTTTAAATCTAAAACAGTTGAATTAAACCAAAAAATACAAAATTTCAACAAATTATTTGAATCCTCAACCGAAACAGACTAATCTATAAACCAAAAAGAGGAATTTTTGACGAAAAAGATGAATTTAGAACTTAAAAATATGTTTTTTCTACCAAAACAATTGAATTGTCAATCCAAAAGAGACAAGAAGTAAATTTTCAATTAAAAAGAATCAATTTTCTAACAAAAATGGAAAAGCTACATTTTCATTAAAATAAATTAATTAAAAAAAATTATTTTTAACAAAATAGGTCAATTTTTAGACAAAGAAATTAATTTTTAACTACAATAATGAATCTTCAACCAAAAAAAAAAGGAATTTTTAACCCAACAGTTGAACATTCAACCCAAAAGATGATTCTTTTTCAAAGGAACTTACAACAAAAAATGTAAATTAGTCACCAAGAAGATTAATATTCTACCACAAAGGACTGAGTTTGAACACAATACAGAAATTTTCAATCAAATAGTTGCATGTTCTACTTAAAAAGATAAATGTTAAATCAAATATATCTATCTATTTTTTGAAAAAATTGGTTAAAATACAAAAAAAAATAGTATGGTTATAATTTTATAGATTTCAGGAAGAGAAACAATTTTGAATCACGAACTGCTATTTATATTTTGCATCGTTCATGAGAAAAATGAGATTTTTAATTGTCAAAAATAAAAAAGTCGTCTTCCCAAAAATGCGTAGTATGATTTTTTTCTTTACTAGCTTGAAATAACCACGGACATCCCCAAAACATGTAAAAAAGAAATATTGAATGTGCAAGCACTTTTTGGTAGAACTTAATCGACGCTTTCAGCCTACAGTCTTCAATTCGATAACTATACTTTAACGCTTTATAAACTTTATAATAATAAATAATTTACAAAAATATTTTGTCCACGGTTCAACCTAATTATCACAAACTATTTATATATAAATAAGTACTTCTTCGCAATGTTCAATCACCGAAAAATATTTTCTCCCTACTGAAAATACGGAAAATTTTTATGAGAATAGTATTCATTATGGAAAATAACTCAATATTATTAACTCCTGTTTTGTTATAAACATTTTCATAAATAATTCACAACAATTTCAACAGTCTCAGTCTGTCCTAGAAAAAAAATTATTTTGTCCTTAATTCTTAAAAATTTATTTTTAGAATGATATTAATTACAAAAAATCGTCATAACTTGAAATTTCATAAATAGCTGATGAAGTCGTAAGCTATTTTTTAACCTCATAAGTTTCATGGGCAGATCAATTGACATATTAAAGAAATTAATTTTTGTGATGAATATATTTAATTAAAAGATTATTTTGTATGAAAATGTTTTCAATTTTTTGTTCAAAACATTTTTGTTTAATCGATGTTTTTTGTCTTTCACGAAAACACTAACGGCGAACTAAAATAACCTAAATATTTTATCAACTATTGTAGTCATAATAGATGCTAATAAAATGTAATAGAAAACGTGATTATACAATTTTCTCAAATAATTTAGAAAATCACTTAACATCAACAAGTCTAGATTTGAATTTGTTTTCTAACAAACGACCACATATATGTTATAAAAAATAATTAAAAATAATTTATAGCAAATGATTTTATAACAATGAATATTGCACATTTTTCGGTAAATATATCATTACGCAGCAATATGGACTACGTACAATGATAATAACATGAAGTGTAATGCGAATTTATGCTTTATAAGGAACCAGTTTTTGAATAACGTGGATACAAAGATGTAAGCTATTTTAAATATTTTATTCTCACCGACATAATTGAGAAGCATCATAAAAGTAAGCACCAGAGACCAAATAAAAATGTTCATTCTGCTAGATACAGAGAACTGATTTTTATCGAAATTCTTAAACTCCAACTGAGAATGTGTTAAATATTTCACGTGTATATATACTAGCCATTATCTCATTGTTGAGAAAAATGATTGCCTACATTTACTTGGTGGGATGGAGTGGACACAGTAAAGCGTTGCGTAAAGCGTATATTCATATTGCTATAAACTAGACAAACTTTATTTACTTTCCTTCAAAATTTTTTCAAGACGGAATGAAACCAGATCAACACGTGCCATTTGAAAACGAGTGGCAATGAAAACAAATTTTTATTACATACAAGGCCGTAGTCAGAACAATTTGTCTAGATGGGGGGATATGCAGCAGGAAAAAACTGCGAAGGGGGGGATTTGCAGCAGCACACAGAAAAATATATGTGTATTGTGCACATGTATCAAGAATTGGGAGGGGGTGGGGTCAAACACTGGTCATCCCCTACCTTGCAACAGCATTGATCATATGTGAATTAATGTCACTCGTTGCAAGAAAAATGTTATTGATGACAAAATGTTGAAGATTTTTTTTTTCAAATTTTGTATGAAACTATTCATATTCAATAAGAAATATTTTTGTATACAATAGTTAATAAAGTAGACGATATTCATCATCAGCTGCTATGTTTATCTATTATTGTCGTTTGTCAAGAAGTGCATGAAATTACGATAATAAAGCCGGTGAATTCTGCTTATTTTATTTCAAAAACACACTAAAGCTTGGGGAATCAAATTGTTGCAGCTATTTCGATCTGGGATTTCAACATAATATGATTCGCTTTAGAGGATTAATAGAAATTGAGAAGCACAACTTCAGCGCGTGCTAACATCAGTATGCAAAATAGAATGACAACAGTTGGTTTCCGAAAGTAAACAGCGAAAGAAAGCTGTTTTTTGAAATGTTATTCTGAACACAGAGTTTTTTTTTAGAGAGAAATGATTATGAAAACAATAAAACAGTGATTGATGGCATTAATAATAATCCAGGTGTTCAAAGTACATCTTCCTCAAGGAAGTTGTGTTCATAACTAAAATTGAAGACACCCACATCAGTTTTTCAAGGTTTTGTCATTCTAAGAAGTAAACCTGGTAGTCCAGGTGTTTGAAATAAGTCTTCCTTGAGGAAGTTGTGTTCATAACTGAAATTTAAGACACCCTCATCGGTTTTCCAAGGTCTCGTGATTCTAAAAAGTAAACCCAGTAGTCTAAGTGTTTGAAATACATATTCAGCGAGAAATTTGTGTTCGTAACTAAAACTTAAAACACGCTCATCGGTTTTTGAAGCTCTCGTCATTCTAAGAAGTAAACCTGGTAGTCCAGGTGTTCAAAATAAATCTTCCTCAAGGAAGTTGTGTTCATAACTAGATTTTCAGACCTCTTGGGTTTTCTGAGGTCTCGTCATTCTAAGAAGTGAACCGAATGGTAGTATAGGTGTTAAAAATACATCTTCCTTGATCCTTCCCTCACTAAGGTGCCTTCTACTTCAGGTCTAGGCTCAACTTCCTTGCAAAACCGGTTAGGGTGAATAAAATTTTGGTTCTGAAGGCACCTTCCTCAAAGAAGATGTATTCTGAATACCTAGATCACCAGGTTTACTTTGTAGAAGGACGAGACCTTGGAAAAACGGTATAGATTAATAAAATTTCAGTTCTGAACGCACCTTCCTCGGAGAAGATGTATTCCGAATACCTGGACTACCAGATTTACTTCTTAGAATGACAAGACCTTCGAAAAATTATCAGGGTAGCTAAATTTTAGTTCTGAACGCCCTGCAGTTTTCGATTTTTGAAAAACATTTCTTTCAGCCCAATTCAAGTTCTGAAAATCGATAATTGATTTGAATCAAGTTTATCATAAATAGAGATATCAAAACGTTGCATCAGTAATATTTTTCGTTATTAATGAAAAAGTTTTCATGTAAACCCTTAATCAATTATGAAAATGTCAAACTTATTTTTTTCGAAATTCATATTATCCTACGTGACAAGCATATATCACGATCCGCGTGATCAGTTATTTACATCGTCTACAGTATAATTTGTTTTACGATTTCTTCTCGGGTTTTAGAAACATACGAAAAACAATGTCGGCAAGTCACATGTCGCAATATGTATAGCAAATAAGGAAAAATATAGTTCTGCTAGCATCATGGTATCGCCGTAAAATGCCGTGTCCAAACATGAAAAGAAGCGTCGCGAAACATGTACTTACCTTTAGAAATGATAAATTTCTTGTTACATATTTCCTAACAAAATGAAAGTGAAGATTAGTGATTTCGTAATAAGAAATTCAAATAAAAGGTTTCAAGATTTTTTTAAACAATCTAGTGTTCTTAAATCGAAAACATGTAGAATTGACATTCTTCCAACAAGCTTTTTTAAAATATATTAAAATGGAACAAAATAATTACCACTAAAAAGTGGGTTTTCAATAATTATAATATGACTAAAAATAAAATTGTCGTCGTAAATACACGGAGAAAACGTTTAGGGAAACTTTTATTATATTATATCTATATGACGGAATGAGCTCAATACTGTTTTGAAATAAATATGTAAAACGTTTAGAAACTATTCGAAAGTAATAATCAATTAAGAAAAGTCAAGAACAAAGTCGCTTTAATAACCTTAATGACAAAAAAACAATTTCTGTTATAAAAGCTCCCATCAAAAGGACGGTTTCTGATATATCTAATTCCTTTATAATACTTGTTTAATCATTTTTTAATGTGAAATAACATTTCATAAACAATAATATAAAATGTATCAAACAAAGAATTGACTTTAATTTATTTCAAAATGGGCTCGATACTTTTTTCAAGTGAAATATTTAAAACGTTTAAAAAGTTCTATACAAAATTTTACCGGTACCCTAAATTTTTTTACCGTACCGGTAGTTATACACTTCGTTCAAAAAAGGTTCCAATTAGGATTAACGAATTCTTATAGTATTTTAAAAATACAAATTCAAAAAATTTTGGATTAATTTTTCATCTTTAGTATTTTTAAATTCTCCTATTTATCTATTTTTCATTCCTTCAAATTCACACTTTTTTTTCGAGTTTTTTCATTACTTGACATTCCAATATATTAAAAAAAAAATTTTTAAAAGCTGGGAAAAAAATTTTGAAACTAAAATTGAAATATTAAATACTGACTTTCTTTAAGCCTTGGATTTAGGCAAAAATTATTAATAGCGCCATATGGATGTTCACAATATTGTGTAAAGTAGTTAAGGAAAGATAAATTAAAAAGAACTGTTTTTTATTTTTTGTATTCTTTTGTAACACTTTTTTAGTCAGGTTTTAATGTGAAATGACACTTTCTAAAAAATAATTTAATATATGTAAAAAATTGTTTTCTTGAATTTAAGTTTTTGTTATTTAGAAATAGTCTAGATACCTAATTTTCATTTAGAATATAAAATACTTGAAAATCATGAGAAAGAAGTAGCCTGCAAAGAAGATTCGAGTGCAAGAACTTTCTTGTTCAAAATTCTTGAGGCTCAAGGTTAGAGTGGCTCCAAAAAATAGAAATAAAAGTTAGCCGTTGCCTCACGCACCTATTTTTTTTTTAATTTGGTGTGCAAATAATAAGGCCATTTTTTATAAATTAAAAAAAATTCTGTAAAACGATATTGATCAAATTTTTGTATACTAAAACTATTTCGTAATTTAAAAATCTTTAATTTTTATTTTGGTCTGAACCTTATTTTCATAGTTCACTTGCATTATTATATTATATTATCATAAGATACTTGAGAAAATCCAGGAAGATTTTTGAAGATTGCAGATAAGTTAAATCAAAATTTCAAAAAAAAAAGTAAATCTTCAATCAGAAAGTTGAATTTTCATCCAAAAAAGATGAATTTTCAACGAAATATTTGAGTCCTTAACCAAAACAAATTAATTTTCAACCAAATAGTTGCATTGTTAACCAAAAAGGTTAAATTTTTACCAGAAGGGATGGATTATTTACAAATTAGGTTTTGCATGGAATATTAATTTTTCAACCAAAAAAGTTTGATTTTCTAATAAATATTTACATTTCAAACTGAAGAGATCAATTTTCAACTAAACTAATAAATCTTCAACCAAACAAAATGAATTTTTAACAATGTAGTTCAACTGTGAACCAAGGAGTTGAATTTTCAATAAAAAAAAAATGAATTCTAAACAAAAAATGTATTAGTTGATATTTCAATCAGAAAATATTTTAGTTTCAAATCAAAAACAGTTAAATTCGTTTCAAAAAGACGGATTTTCAACAAAATAGTTCAATCCTTGGTGTTGTTTTATTTTTTTCAATTCGAAATATTCCTTCACTAGAGGCCGTTCAAAAACTATGTGACGCTATTTTGAAGTCTTTCCATTCCACCCGTTCACAAATACGAACACCTACCACCCCTTCCAAATAAAAATTTTGTCTTCGATTTCATCTAATAGACACCCAAAAGGAAGCGCAAAACTTACAAATATAATATTTCCAAAGACTTCCAAGCCCAAAATGCTCTCAAAAAAGGGGATAATAGGGTGATTGTTCACGTAGAAGGGGTATACATTCTTCTAAATAAAATTATTGTACAGGTACCATATTGAATTCTATATGAAACGCTTATGATATTAATTCAAAAAATATAGCATTTCCAACAAAATACTTGCATTTGCAACCATAATGATAAAAATATCAATTTTAAACAAAAGTTAGCTTCTTACGTAAATCATACAATTTTCAATCAAACATCTGAATTTTCAAGCCACATAGTTGAATTTTGAATTAAAAACGATACATTGTATACCCAAAATAGAATAACCAAATCGCAGTTGAAAAAAATTAAGTTTCGACCCAAAAAAAAGGTTTTCAACAAAATAGTTAAATCTGCAACCAATTAGACGAATATTCAACAAAGTAGTACAATTTTAAAAATGAATTCTCAATTAAAAATGTAATAGTTGTATTTTCAACTAAAAACGATACATTTTTAACGAAAAATAGAATAGCTAATTTTTTGTTTCAAAAGATTAATTTTCAATCTGAAAAGAAAGAATTTTCAACAAAATATTTAAATCTTTAACCAATACATTGAATTTTTATGAAAGTAGTTCAACTTTCAGGCAAGGAGTTAAATATTCAACCAAAAAAGATGAATTCTCAATGAAAAATATAATACTTAAATTTTCAATTAAAAGTGACCAATCGTTAACGAAAAATGTAATCATGCGACTAAAAGTAATGCATTATTTCCTGAAAACATAATTCGCAACTTTGCTGACTTTTGGCCTCTTTTAAAAAATGAATAAGAGTTTTTGGTTAGAATAATACTGTCTATTGCCTTTTCTGTTCAAAAACCTACCTGAAAAACTTTGAAAACATCAATTACAATCATGCCACTTGAGGCAATGCATTATTTTCTAAAAATTATGAGAATTGTAAATAATTTTTAACTTTGGTGGCATTTGGCCTATTTTTAAAAATAGGTAAACATTTTTCTTTAAAATAACACCTTTTCCGTTTCATTCTTGATCGTAAAACTACCGCAAAAACTTTTAAAACATAATATTTATAATAATGCGACGGTAAGTGATGCATTGTTTTCAAAAAGCAAGGATAACTTTCAATAGTTTCCTACTTAGCTGATTTTTGGCATCTTTTAAAAAATGGATCAGAGTTTGTCGTCAAAATAAGACCTTTTCCGTTGTCTGTCATGATCAAAAAACGACCGGAAACAGTTTTTAAACATCAATTACAACCATGCCACCGGTGGCAATGCATTGTTTTCTGCAAATCATGTAAAATGCAAATGATTTCCAACTTCGGTGGCATTTGGCCTATTTTGAAAAATAAGTAAGAGTTTGTCGTTAGAATCAGACCTCTTTAGTGTCTCGCCTAAAACATCAATTCCATTTATACTGCCGGAAGTGATGCATTATTTTCTGACAATCATGAGAAGTGTAAATAATTTTCAACTTCGGTAGCATTTCGCCTATTTTTGAAAATAAGTGTTATCAAAATGAGACCTTGTCTGTTCTCTTCTCTAATATAAAAACTACCGAAAAATTTTTAAAACATTTATCTGAATTATGCCACCTGAAAAAATGCATTATTTTCAGAAAATCATGAATTTGAATTCTACAGCATTCAAAATAAGAAGTCAGAGAATCCAAGGTATACAGAACAATGCAGAGAATTCAGAAAAATTCGTGGGGGTGGGAAGGCACCCCTATAACTGTTCATATCATTGAATATAATTGATAAATATCAAAATTCTCATCGAATTGAATTTGACCTGTATGGTTTGGAAAATTTTCAAGTTTTGCAAATAACGATTCATATAGTAGGTGGAATATAAAATTGTTTATCTTCTATCACGTTCAAGACGCATGAAGGAAAATAAATAGAAATTTAATTTGAAGGGAATCTAATTCACGTGTATTCAATGTTTAAAGAATAGCTTATGATATTACAATATTTCGTTCAGTTGATTTATTCTGTCGAATAATATTTTCATGTAAAATCTTCACCTACGTCAAAAGCGGACAAATACTCAGAATACACTAGAAGGCCAAGCAACTTAAAAACAGTCTATTACTATAGTGTACTATTTTTCACTAAAAATATATGTATCTAGACAGGTGGGGGAAATGGAGTGAAACTGAAATTCGGACTCTGGTCTCCAAGATCTTTTCATAGATACCTGTGCTTTTGATGTCTTCTAAGAGTGGTTAAATTCAGGGGATGGAGTAGAGGGGGAGGGGTAATATAGATGATATGACAAGAGGGGGGGGGGGGAAGCGATGTCACTTTAAAACTATGTATACATGCGAAGTTGCAATCAATTAGATATTCATAAGTTTATAAGTGTGTTAAATCACTATATGCAATGGATACCCATATTTTAAAATTCGATAGAATATTGTATTGTCATCAAAAATGAGATTGTACGCTTCTGAAATTTTAGAACGGATATATTTTTCTGATGTAAGGAATGGGAACGATTTTTCACTATCTTGATCACTGCTGTTTCTATCACAGATAGATTGTACTTTGACGAACAAATAGTTGATAAGAGCTTTTGAAAATCATGAGCCACTTTAACTGTAAGCCACAGCTTATCTCAATGATAGAAATTTTTTGTTGTAAACCTGACTTTCTCTTAGAAAATCAATCATGTTTTCTGCAAAGACTCGCAGTCAAATTATCCATTCATAATTTTGTCAAAAACAATCAAACCTAGAGTTAAGTGATGATTACTTAAGATGATATCTTATTAAGTTTATTTCACTACGTGCTGGATGGCTCGCTAATCGTTTCATGTTTGTTTTCATTTGAATCAATCGGGCCAGGTTAATTAAATTTGTGAATTATTTATTTTGAAGTTTGGTTTTCAGGGAGGTTAGTAAGCAGCTATATTTCACTGATGCGGATGCATATACACGTTGATATTTATCAGCAGTATAATGATCGCTGATTCAGATTTAGAGAGCGGCAATGAAAATATTTGCAAATGTTATTTTATAGGATGAAACTTTGAAAAACTTGAAAAAACGTAGTTTTTTGACACTGACATTTGCGAGTATTTTCATGACCATATTTGTAACCACTGTTTCAAAGTGAACAGAAAAAACTGGGGTTTCTATCAAAACCGATTTTGGGTTTCAAGGAAGCTGCAACATAAAGACTTTTTGTACAAAAATCATTTTCGGTCTCGACATTAAAGATTTTATGAGTTAAAGATGCACTGTTTACGTTATAATACAGATTTAATGACATTGTATTGGGAAAAGTTGTGTAAGAAAACTAAAATATAGAGATTAATCATTAGGGTGGCCCAAATGAATAAAATTTTTTTGTTGTTGTTCAATTTTTCTGAATTTCTCCTAATTCTCAGCATTATTTTCATGTCCTTGGAATTTAGGCATTGCTGAAAATACAGTTTTATAATTGTATATTATTAATTGGCAAAACAATGTTTCTCGCACGCTGTAGCGCTGGTATAATATTGCTAGTATAAAATAATAATTGTTTTCATTGTTAGATAAGAAAAGAGTCTTTATTTAGATTTGACACGAGCTTCCACTTCAGTCTGTCTAAGCAGCCTCGCCTAATTGATTTAAAGTTGAATACAATTTAATGAAATAAGCCTAGTTAAACAAATCGCGGAGGGCAATCCCCTCGTTTTCCTTATAGAATTGATGTGACGAATGTGGTGGTAGTTTTGTTTAAATAAATAATCAACTGAGCATCTCGCTGCACCCTGATCAAATTTAACGACTGATAGATCCGGTCTTTCGGCTACAGACGTGCTTTCCCTTCCCGGAAGTTAAACGTATGTGAGAACATTTATTAAAAAGCGTCTAAGGTCAATTACATCAATTAGCAGTCAGGGTGAATTTGGCGGCACCCGCCCCTCAGTCACACTTATCCTTCTTCTCAACCCCACTTTTTATATCCCTTTCTTGGAAGATAATGATTTCGGCTAAACCTAACCCCATCCCTCCTTTTTCTCAGTCCACCATTTTTTACATCCCTCCTCTAGGGGAGAGTAACTTCGCAGACACCTATCCCCTAGACACACACTTCCCGCTATCCAGCCCCCCCCCCACCCCAAGCCGTTTTCATACCCCTTTTCTGGGAAAGATTGACTTTGGCAACTCTTATCCCAGCCGGACCCTTCCCACTTTGAATAAAAAAAAATCACTTTCTCTCTCCCGAATCGGTCAGGTTCGAAAAAATTAACATTGACGGCGCGGCGGTCGGTTTTAAATTCACCTTCTCAAATGAAAATTTAGGACCAGACCCACCTTTCTTAGTGCTCCTTCTTTATTATCCCAAATTTTCAACTCGATGTGGCTATTCGTGTGAAAATAATTTTACAAATAAAAAAAGTTTCGGTAAGGTAGGAATCCGGTCACGTGACCCACTCGTCACATGGCATTCAAAAAAATTGAATGAAATCTAACTCTGTAGGATTTCCAAAGAGTTTAAGATCAATTTTATGGAATTTATAGAAAACTTCGAAATAAAATAAAATAAAAACCAAATTTTCAAAGAGTTTTTGGATTTTTCCAAGGAATTTGACAGTATTTAAAGGATTTTATTGAATAACCGGGGATATTGGTCGTGAATTGATAATGGCTCAGCGTGCAAGAAAATATCACCAGAATGAAAATTTTTATTTTGTACCAAAGAATAAAATTAAAATTGAAAAAAGATTAATTTTCTCAATTTAGGGTGTTCGTTCATAACAATAGTTATAAACAATGAGGAAAAAGGTGATCGCTAATAACATAAAAATTTTGGCTTGCAGAAAAAAGTTGATTTATGAAAAATATATTGTTTATAATGCTGTTAATGAATAATTGCTTATGATATCAAAAAATGTGATAAAAATGAAAAGCTTTAGTTTTTGTCAAAGATTATTTTTCAAAATTTTTCAATCATTTATGTCTATTGAGGATTTTTATTTATAACAATTGTTATAAAAATGAAGCAAGAGAGTTTATGAACAATAAACAATGGTAATAATGGTAGATATAGGTGCTGCAACAGTTTTAGGGTGAATTATGACACTGGTTGACATAGACGGTTTTTCATTAACAAATAAAAGGTCTAGCCAATTTCCTCGTCAAAATCCCAATTTAAAAAAAATTCTTTGTTTGTGACGCTGTTAATTGTAAAAGGTTTATCCTATAAAGAAACTGATGAAGGTAAAATGTTTTATTTTTGCTCATAAATGCAAGAAATGATTTTATACACACTTTTTGTTAATAAATAATAAAATTGTTAACACAATTGTTTAAACAAACGCTGATTAGAATTTTTTAAAAATGGCCAAAATATTCGTTATCAGGAGAATTTTTATGACCTCATGAACAAATATTCAATTATTATTTTATACTGGCAATAATATATGCGCCCTTCAGTGCTCGAGAAAGATTGCTTTGTCAATTATTATTAAAACAGAAGGAATTATTTTCTTTTTTCTGGGTATATTAGAAAAAAAGTTTCTTTCTTAAAACCTTTTTCAATTATTCATTTTTATGTTTGAAACATCAGTTTGGACGATGTAACATTATACTTCAACGTCATGAGCTTCATATTCACAATATTATATTATCAGTCAAGGACTTTTTTCTATACGAAAGAATTCTCGAATAATAAGCTTGTTGTCTAACTTTTTGAATTTTCATCCAAAATAGCTGGTTAACCAATTTGATTTTTTTTTCGTCCCTAAAACTGTGTGCCAAAGCACAATCCAATCAGATTAGTGTTTCAAATTTATCCGGTATACAGACGATGACGACGACAATAACAACGACGACGACGACAGATAGACAGACAGCCTCTGCTGTAAAACCAGATTTTTCGGATTCAGGTGGCCTCAAAACGTGGGTTTTCAGAGAAATCCGCGATTGTCAGTTTTCACATAAAACTAATACCTTCTCATTATAATGAGAATATAAAAATTGACAAATTTGATAATACCATAACTATAAAAATAAGAATTAATTATTCGAAAATAAAGAAAGCACTGATATTTTTCTAACGCTTATCTGGAAGGTGTTCATCAATCTACACCAAATTGATTATACTTTTTAAGTGCCCTGATATACTACTTTTTGTTGTAAAAAAACATAAAGAAATCTTAGTTTCGAGATCCTGAACTTAAGCAATCTTCGAAAAATAGGTGGTCAATTTCGGGTACAATTACTCCTTACAATAAGCTCTCTATGCTAAAAATAAGTTAAAGTACAAGCGTCCTGTGATAAACTTAATTTGAAGGTTTAAAATTAGCTCCACTCCAATCAAATAACTAACTAGCGTTTAGCTTTGAAAGTTCTGGCCCTGAAATTTGACTACCTTAACATTTGGGATAGGAAGTTCTCAAGTTTTGGCAGTGGTAACTTAATTGATATAACTTTGTTAACAAAATAATTTAACAGGTCATTAAAACGTTAATTAATGCTTGAAGATAGTTGTCTTAATCCAGTTTCTCAGAGTTTGCTAAGTGGCCAAATTAGTTCATGTAGATGTTGCAAATTGTCTCACGCCTAAGGCTAGACCTATTCGTCTTGTTTAGGTCAGTCGGTGTCACAGAGAGTCGTTAACGTCTCGGGCAGTAAATTCAGATCGATATGTCATTGATCCCTAAGGATTAAGGAAGACGAATGTGTATGAATGAGCCTCTGAATTAATGAGGCGTTGGCTCATAGATTTCCGATTTCGACAAAATCGGTAGTATACACAACAAAATTAAAACGATAATCTGATACCAAAAGAAAGGCGCGAAAACTTTTTTCCAAATACTAGTAATCAATTGATTCACAGCCACCTTCAGATCTCAAAATACTGCAACAAGTTTTGCTCTACATTACCAATAATCTAACGCAAGATTTCTGCAATTTTGCAGCATTATTTTCTAAAAATATTGTTATAGAGAAGACGTTCATACATTGCAGACAACATTACCATTATTTCCATGCTACATTGCAGCTATATTGCATGTTGCTGGAGTATATATATGAAAAAATTTGTTTTAGTTAACTGACAAAACAAACCCCATTTATTTTTGTTTTGTTTCTAACTCAAAGCTCTTCCGAGTAGTCATGAGACCCTTAAAGTTTGGAGTTCGATGGATGAAAGCTCTCAGCTTGTTAGGAAACTTTGAAGCAAATCCACACCGTGGAATGCCAATGGGGGATTGTTTCTATAGATATTTAGGTCGTCTATACTGGAGCACTAATTTGAAATATCCTAATTTTGTGGTTGAGAAAAGTTTTCTTTTCTGTGGATATTGAAAAGCAGAAATATATTTCTTTCTCAAAAAGAATTTTTAATTTCTGATTCTATGGAAGCATTTCCTCCTTGGATTATACCTCGGGATGAATTCGCAATCCTAGAAAATTCAGTGCTGCGAGGAACGAGGTCATATCTGCTTCAAGATTAATAGGAGGACTAGGAGAAGAAAAGCTAATATTCTCATCTAGAAAACCTTCAGTAGAAGATTCCACCTTTCAAGAGATCCTTTCAAGGTCCTTTAAATTCTTTAAGGATTCAGAGAGATTCATTGTCAAAAGATAAGAAAAGTCAAGGACGAAAGAGGAGGTTGAGATCTAAGAATTTTCCTTCCGGAATTACCTGTATAAGCTTTTTTACTTCCGTCGATTTCAAAAGGCACATAAAAATTTATGAATAGATATTTAAGCTTAGATGATATTACTTACGAGATGAGTTCTTCTCTTATTTTCAACATATGAGATTTATATCTACATTAAGCCTTATTTTCTCTTACTATGCTCATTATCATTATTTTTTTAAATTCTTTTTACCCCATCAGCCTAACTTCTCTTTGTAGCGAAGCTTGCAAATTTTGTTACAAATCTGTATGAATAAGTGGGTGCTTGAATATTCAGTTAACTGCCATCTTGGATTTCGAAATAGTTTTCCATGTCTATTGTTGAAACATAGTTATCTAAATAAAATTTATTTTCTGGTAATGTTTTACAAACGATTTTGTTGACAAGCATGTAATAAAAACATTTTTAGTAGATCCAAGCGGCCGCTATTTTAGATGTTTTTTAGGTTTTAAATTTTCAGGTCCATTCACTTAGTCATAATTTATTCCATACTTTTGTTCAGATTGTTTCGTCATCTGTTAATAATAAGTATCGACACTACAATTTTTTGTCTTCATTTTTCTAGGTTGGATAAACCGATGAATAAATATTAACCAATTTGGCTAAAAATGGTACTACTTCCTATTTCTTAGACATTTAAATGAATAAACTGCAACCACTTGACCTCATTTCTTGACTTGGATGAACATACCCCATAGACGAAGAAAGTGGCAGGTAGATCATCAAATAGAGACTTTGGGTCACACTTAGGGCTACACAGAGGCGAAAATTTGGCAAGATTTACACACCATTTGACTCATTAATTTTCCACACAAGATCTAATTGAGTGACTAAATTTTTGATTCCAGCATCTAGTATATATTAAATAACTCGTTGTTAATTTCTTGTCTATTCTTGAAGCTAGTCTTAATTTTTCTAATCTAATATACAGCTTGGTGATGTTTGAAAATTATCTAGATTCTTGCGGATAGAAAGTCATATTTCATATCTTGATCCCTCTTCTGGTTTCTCTGTCGTGGTCTGCTGTCTCCGCTTCCGTCCGCATTCTCATGCAGACCGACCTGCAGAAATGATGACTGGTCACTTGGCGCGGAAATGACGATTCTTTAGGGTCTCCACAAGCATTCTGGAGAATATCCTTTGCCTTCTGGCCAACCTGACTAGCTTGGCTTTCGGCTGCTTGTCTCGACTGAACCAACTTTTCCAGCTGCAATCCCAGAAGCTTCAAAAATTATATTAATGTGGTCACTGATTAAAGTATCTACTTCTCTAGTAATATATTATATGTTGAAATGGTATTCAAGATCTTGAATGGAAATCAGATTCCGTGACCGTTGATGTGGTTCATTCCATTTTAGGACCTTAGGTATGTTGCGTTGTTTGCTAAACCGATACGCGCTTCGCAAATGTACACAAACATCCCCACATATGCAAACATAGTTACAAACACATCCATACGCATACATAGACATTCATACACATGTACATACTAATGTAAATAAACACATACTAACATTCTGAAATGGCCACCTATGCGTGCATTACCGCTCGAAGGCATTTGTTATAATTAGCGTCAGAAGCACGCCCCGTCATCCGTGAACCACGAGACCGGAATCCCACGCGAGTTTCCGGTCAGAATCACAGGGTCGGAGGACCCTTCGAGTAAACGTGCAAACGTGCATTCAAAGTCCATTCATCATAATTAGATTTAGCGTTCTGCCGGCAAAAAGAAGAGCATGATCCGATTGTTAAATAAAGTTAAAGTTCGACTATTCATCATCAGAAAAACTACAAAGATGCCGTTTGGCACAGGTGGATAGTTTACGAATATAACTAACCTTAAATGTTTTCCTTAGTGAAGACACTAAATGATAAATATTTGAGATGCTCAGTGGGTCATGATATTCTATAGATAATGTATAGGTATTCAACATGTGCTACTGTTAGAAGCAGAGCTGACTGATAAATTTTGTTTTTAGGAAAGTTTCGCTGAAGCGTTAAAGTGTGAACTGATACGTTGCTGAAACTTCACTCATACGTGATGATTGTGAGGCGACTAGGATATGTAATATTTCGTATCATTTCTCTAGTTTTCTAGCCACGAAACTCTACCTGGTCGTAATAGTCGATTATTAGATTTATTCTTTGGGAGGCAATTCAAATTACGATGAATTTCAAAACAGCATTTTTATCTAATATGTTAACAATTGTATTTCTAACAATTTGCGCATTAATATTCCTCAATATACTAGTTGAAAAAAGTAGATGAAAAAGGATTGTGTTGTTACAGTATTGTTTGAATTCAGCATGTTTTGTAGGTAATCAGGACATTTTTTTATTAGCAATGCACTTCCTTGGAACATGAATTTTTCTACCTGTGCGACAGAAACATTCATCCCAAATTGCTGATATTGTATTTAAGTTATTAGAACATAGTGATGGTCAGTTATGTGCATCAGTTATGTGTATGATAAATTCAGAGATATAGTGAAATAAATTTGTTCTGAGTTTTTGTTTGGTCTGAACTGGAAGCTCTAAACTTACCAAAAATTGGACTTGTGTTCGCTTGATAACAAGCGTCGCGTCGCGTCGGATCTCAAGGGATACATTATGTCGTCGTTTCTGGTCAACATTCCTGGTGGTGTGTTCGCGAAGCTGTTGTATATGCGCCAGCACGTCATTTTGGCTTTGCGAGGATCAACCCTAATTACGATAAATTACGGTACTCTCGTTTGACGTGACTCATCTCTTGATTTTCAGAATTTCAATGTGTCGGTGTAACTTCTCCTGTTCAACGTATGGAACCTCGCCCCTTCTTTCGAGCATAAGAATGCTTCCACTTTATAATCATAAAAGAAAAGCTGACGCGAATGAAGACAATATTAAGTTTGATAGGCTTCATACCAAAATTTCATAGTTTGAGAGCTGTGAAATTAAAATGGTTCAATTTAAATTACATCTAATTCAAAAGAGTTTTACTTTGAATGCTTTGATTTAAATTTACCTTTTGAAAACATCAAACAAAACACTTCTTAGTTCTAAAAACTTAAATTTTTAGATTTTAGTAATCAGGTACGATTAGAAAAAACAGAGAATCCAGGATTTTAAACTGCAACAAAGTCTTGTATAATATTATAAATGGAGAGTTTCAATCCCAGCAGTGCGAAAATTTGTGGTATTACGCAGCATGTAGTTCAAATTTCATATAGGAGGAATCGCCGATTGTGCCACAAGGCTGAATATTAATTGGTAATTTATCGATACTGTGCAGTGTAGCAGAATTCTTTACATACACAGATTATTCTCGGCAAATTATATCCAGTCATCGCTTTCAAAATTTCACTTTTAATCCTGGCGAAATATCCCCATAATATTATTATCTCTACTGCTTTCTTTATTCTTTTGAAGATTGGATCAGCTAAACATGCTGATGTTTGCTCATTTACGTCGTGTTCAAAAAACAAAGGTAATTTCGAATCACGTTCATCGAAATCAGTGTACATTATTAAATTGTAATAATTGCGACGTAAATTTGCCATACGGGGATCATTAGCACTATTTGGACGGATCCACAGGTTACGTGTGTGATATTTGTTAAAAATGAATTTAGTTCAACCTTAAAGTTTTTTATTATTTTTTTGTTTCGAAATATGAATAATTTTCTGAAAGAGAATTGAGGGAAGAAAATGGGGAAGATGGTGATCAGCAAGACTGGAAAGGTTTACGATAACGATCCTGCCGTCGTTATAGCATGTTCCTTATTATCCCTTGTCTCACCTTCAATCCCTCCAGACGAATCAGCTCTTTCTTCTTTCGATTGTCTCGACTGACATTGATAAGTATAAAGAAAACGCCTTTGGAAAAGTACATATACCTTTCATCAAGTCATGATTGGCCATCTCTACAATCAGAGAACCTTTTCTCAGACGGAAAGGTTCTCCTAAATCTCGAATACTTCTATTTTTTTGAATTTGATGACAAGTGTTCGATTTTCATCGATTCTCATCGAACGGACCAAGTGATTGTTTAATTATTATGAGGCCTGATTCCTCCTATTATAGTTTGAACACAAGTTTTAGTAATAGGAGTTTAATTGTATTCAGACCATTTTTATTTAAATGCTAATCAATCATTATATCAATAAAAGCCACTTTCGTTTTGAGGAATATTACACGTAGAGATATATTCCAGGAAATTATATTCCTCTTGCATCTTTTAATGAAAGTAACAATATGAAGTCATCTCTGTTAAAGAATATTGTCCAATCAAAATGCTCTATCGAGCAATTACTGAACTTTGAAGGAGTTACTTGTATCAGAGATGACTCTGAAAACAAGTTCCAAGCTATTGCTGACTTGTATTCTCCATCTGTATCCACACCCACATCAATATCTCGTTTCCAAATTTCGTGCACAACCCCAATATGCTGGGTTCGCGGTATAGTTTAATCAAGTTGGTATTCAAGTACGTATATGCAGTGCGCAATACTACATTCACTGGAATTTTAATTTATCATTGCATTTTTCTCTCAAGTCATATATTGAAGATTCTGACTTCAGAGAAGAATCCTTTCAAAAATCGTCTCAAACAGATACAATTTTTCAAAAGTGGACTATAAGATTTCGAAATTCTATCAGCCAGTATTTTGATTTGAATGCAAGTTATCGCAAATAATTTGGAAAATAGATGTATAATATCTACCAGTTTCAAATTGTAGCTTCTGAGCAGAATACGAATTTTGGCTTGATTGCAACTACAACCATTCATGTCTTTCAATATTTCCTATCTTAAGAAGTATTAACAGCCAGCTTTTACCAATTACTTCTAATATTGGATCTAATTGAATATAAATGTCTAGACAGTATTTCTGATATTTAATAATATTATATAATTTTAAATCATAAATCTTATTTTCTGTTTCAGGTACGTAACAATTTCTTCATCCACTCAATTCCACTTATTCATAAGTCATTAGAACTTTCGGTAAGAACTTGCATTCTATTCTACAATTGCATAAAATCCATAACATCGTTTGTCCCAAGCTTAATTGAATCTCTCACAAAAGCCTCTCTTACTGTTAAATTAATATCGCAACGAACTTCATTACACTATAACTCCCAGACTCTCGCAAGAGCTCGGGTCAAACATAAACAGAAAGCGACGCGCAAATAGTGAGCATTGATAAATACAGTTAACGTCGCCGCGAAAAAATATATAATTATAATCTATTCAATCATACTCATTTTTTTCTTTTAAATTAAACGAGTGAAAAATGGTTACATCAATAATTTGGCTTCAATTTGTGAATCTTCACTTTATCGCCAGTTCAGATTAAGCTAAGTTCTACATGCTTTCACAGGCAGTCTAAGATTTTCTAGAATCGAGAATAAATCACCTTTCTCATGATTTATGAAACCGATTTCAGAGCAAAAATGTATATTTTACATCGACAGAGAATTGTTGGAAGGTACACGCGATGGGAGGTGGAGTTATATAAGGTCTTGGAATAACATCATCATGATATCGCAGTTACTTATTCCCTAATGTTCCGCATATCGATGAGAAAGTAGGTCGCCACCGTGCGGCATAGATATGCGCATGAAAATTACCACCGAGACTTGCTTTTGTGGCGATTTGCAAAATTCGAAACTTACTACCAGCAGAACGGTTCCTATCGCTACCCACTTTGCAGATCTAAATCATCCTGAGTAAAGTACTGTGTTTGGCAGAAAAGCAAGAAGCCTGAAATCAGATGCTTCAGTTATTGAAAAAATTGTAAATGAAAAAATTTAAGAGGCCGGGTGGTGACTGTTTCCATTGTGACTTTAGAAAAATTACAAAAGAACACACAGAAATGAACACCATTCTAGTCAAAAACCGCGCAGTTACCACACAAAGTTCACACAACGCTACCTTACCTTTCAAGAAATCTATAGAATTTCACACAAAGTTTACACTATTTTCTTACAAACTCAAAAAATACTCTTCACACCACCAATAAATTCCACATAATCTTTCATGAAGCCTACAATAGAACTTAACAGAAGATTATAACTGCACCATAACCCTAGAAAAACTCTATACAAATTCCAGAACACCTCCACAAGAAATCCGCACAAACTCTAAACAATATTACATGAATTCGACAAAAGCTTTACGCAAAATTTAACACAATTAACAAATTAAAGAAAAAATCTAGAGAACTTCAGCATAACTATACAAAAACTTCGCACAAGAGCTATACAATTCCACACCAACTTCATACACAACTTTATACAAATCACAGATAATTTCAAACAAAATCCTCATAACTCTGTGCCAATTCCACACCAATTTCACAAAACTCCAGTATTAATCTGAAACAACTCTATAAAAACTTCACAAAACGTCACATGAACTCTAAACAATTGCAAGAAAATTCAACACAAATTACAGACAATTCCAAACAGATTCCACACACGTCTGCAGTAACTCCACAGTAAATACACACAAACCCTCCAACAACTCTATACGAATTTCACACAATTTCAAAAAATCCTATACAAATCCACACAAACTCTAGACAATTTTATACAAATTGCGCGAAACTCCACCAAAACTCCACAAAAACTGCATGCAATTCCATTAAACTTTACAAATATCCATACAATAACTCCTGCACAACTGTATAAAAACTCTACACAAACTCTACATAACTCCAAACACACTTTGCAATGTTTGTGAAATTTGTGGAAGACTTTGCAGAGTTTATGTAAATTTGTGTGTAATCAGTGAAGAATAGTTTGATGTTTTTATAGGTGATTCATGTAGATTTTAGGAGGTGTTCTGTATAATTGGTGTAGAATTGTTTTTAATTTTTGGAATTGCTTGGAATTCGTGCCAAGATCTTGTAAAATTGTAGTAGATTCGTTTGGGATTTTTGTAAATTTTGTGCGGATCTATATTTTAGTTTATAGTTTTGTATTTTTATATTCAGAAGTAGTTCCAGTAGTGCTAATTTCAAATATAGTTAATGTATTGTTTTATTCGGATTTCCTGATTTCCAATGTAATTTATAATATCTGCAGATTAGTTTCTTGGTATAATGGTGGAAGCAATTATGCTTGAGGAAAGAAAAAGCCTGGTATTTTCTCAGAAATTCCTGGCTCCAGAGAATAATCCACTTTGCTCGGGAGACGTGTCGTTGAGTTGATGTCTTTCAGGAGTGTTTAACTGATATTACCATTTAGGTGATAGTAATGTCCTCCCATCCGTCCGGCAATGCAGCGGAGAGCCAACGCGACTTAATTAAGGGATTGTAGTCTGCCCTGAATACCCCTTTCCGCAAAGCATGCGCTTAGCGTCGACGTTATCTTATTTTCAATTAACTTTTTATCTATCTGACTACCGAAGGCTGGAAACGTAACAACAGGGCGATCCGGTGGTTAGAAATTAATAGAAGATGTTTTCAACAAAATCTTTATAAAACTAAAAAAGGATCCTGTGGAAAGTGTTAATAATGTTAATAAATAATAATTCCACCACAAAAAATGTCCAAATGTCAAAGTGAGCTAGAAAATCGCATCATAACGTTGCACGATGATTAGTTTTCATTTGTTACATAATGTAGTTGTCAACTGTTTACAACGTATTAATACTCTGGGTTTTCGTTTTATAATCTTTCCACCAATGATATTGAACAAACAAAATAATACATACTTAAGGAATAATGGGTTGCCCGAAAGTGTAGCACACTATTTTTATATATTTTTTTAATTTTGTATTCTAATTGTTTCATTTCTTGTTAACGCTTTTTAAATTCCAGAAACTTTGAAATAATAATTCAATTTCACCTTTTCATCGCTGAGAAATCTTGTTGGATTTTCTTTTCTTCAGTTACATTGCTTGCTACGTCAGTCGGTCGATGGTAGATACGTAACAAAATAATTGTCTGACGTAAAGCATGATCTTTATCAGCTATAGATTCACTGTTGTGATGTTTGCTTCAGATTAAATATTTACGACCAAGTTGGTATCGATCTGCCCGGCCAAGAATGGCCATGCAATCCGAATATAGGTAACTCTTTAATAAATAATCAGAAAACTCGAGCAATCCGAAGTCCAAGAATTTCAATTCCCTACTGCATTCGAGGCCTTTGCCTGTATGTGTTCAGATATTTTCTTTCCACAGTAGGACAATACTTACATTTAGATCATATAGTAATCGATTCTCGGTAGTACATCATTTTGCATAATTTAGTTCTTCTCAGAAAAGGTTATGTATAAATGAATAATATGGAGAGACTGGTGTGTGAATTGCAAGTAGAATCATTATTATTACACGAATTCTACCCATATTTCCTTCTTGCATTTAATGTGAGATTATAATTAAGTATGTGGAAATGCGCAGTTTAGAAAATTTCAATAATTACATTTCGTCAATAAAAGCACTTTATTCTGTTCAATAATGTTCACGTTAATATATCTCTTATTCATTATTTAATCAATTTTATTTGCATTCTGGATAGATACATATTTTAATTGTATCAAGTGTGTAATTTTTGAACAATGTAGTGTTTTAAGTGATGTAGCTGATTATATAAAGCTCTCAGATATAATCTATTTCTTATGCCTAACTTTTCTCAAAGCTGATTTCATAACTCATCTATAAGAAATTAGTACATCGTATAATTAATTAAAGATCTTTCTGTCGAGTTTTCTAAATTTGGTTTCTACCTTGACCGCTTATCAATGTTGAAGTCGTCGATGTTTCTTTATCGAGAGCATATCCCAGAGGATTACACGTTGTCTCTCATCTGTCTTTGTCCTCCAGAAAGTTTATAAAAAGGAGACAAGAAGGAGACGATTTTCAACGAAGAAGAAGACTTTAGAAAAAGAGTTTTATTTTTATATAAGATAGCTTCACATCTTATTACATGGATATTCCGTTTTCTTCGAATCATTAAAATTTTGTTCCTATAAATTGAAAAACCATTGGTGTCAAACTTTGAACAATCGCGTTGCATAAATTCTTAAAGCTACTTTAGGAGTGCAAAAATACAGATTGCTTACGAAAAGAAACAGTTTTTATGAATCATAAATATCACACATCTTTACAATGCAAATTTTTCAAATTTCTCGTAAAGATTTGTTGGTTTGATCGTGCCTTTACATCGAATCGGTTTTTATAATTTGAACAAAAAATGGCCTCAGAAAGACAATTTTTTTCCGTGTATATAAATTATAAAAGCAAAAATAATAATAAAAAATACTGTCCTTGCTTAACATTGATATTATTTTAGATAATATATCTTATAAAATATAAAGTTTATATTAATATCAGGTTTATAATTTAACTTCAAAATTGCGTGAGACTAAGAAGTTAATAATCGCGTGCCTAATACGCCTGTTTTTTTATGACATACAAATTTGGTACTGGTATTTTTCACCAGTCTCCATTATAAGAAATATTTCTAAACAACTTCGGACCCTGTGTACATTCATCAAATACACAGCATAAAAAGGAAGCGATACGTAATAAAAGACTCTTCTTTTCAAATCTTTCTTTCACATCAGAAATACTTTTCATCGGGCGAAAAAGCGTTTCTGCGAATCGATTAGAATGTTTTGAAGAATGTGTAGAGTATAAAAGAGCAGAAGGACCACAATTGATCGAGAGTGGGTTGAGAGGTGGGAATGTTGGAATGGAGTGAGTTTAAATAATTACCAGCACCGTCTATTAAGCTCAGCTTCAACCCCCAACCCTCTCCAAAAGTCCCACACACTATACTCTTTTTCAACCACCGTCGCATTCTCTTCCTCTTTGATTCTTCAATTTCCCTCCTACTTAAGAGAATAAAATGACTTCACAGTTAAAGTATAGGACTCTGGGAGACCAAACGAATTACTCCGCGGGTTACTAACCCCTCAAAGTGCCGAGAAATAAAGGGCAATTCAGAGGACAGCGATGGCGTCGAATAGTAAGAGAGAAAGGAGACTTCACCGGGGAATAAAAGGACACTAAGGACACTCTACTCGCTCACGTGTAAGCAGATATTAGGTATTAAATGGTCTCTGGACTTCCCTCGAGCAAGAAAGAATTGTTGAATGTGAGCACAGAAAAAAAATTTGACTGTCTGAAGAATTTTTTGTTTAAATTATAAAAACTGATTCGATATGAAGGCATCATGGAACCCAAAAAATCTCCTTGACAACGAATTGGACAAATTTTACATTCTGAGTATGTGCGAAATTGATTGTCTTTGCGAATGTTTCGTTGCGTGGGCAATCTGAAGCAGCACTACTTAGTGCTCCCAAGATTGTAAAGTTAACATTTACGTCAAATAACACCTTATCATAAGACATACATGGAAAAAAAATTACAGACTGGAGTGCTTATTTATTAATTTCAAAGATATAGCAAGTGAAATTTTGTCATCTCAGCAGCTCATAGTTAATATGTATGAATCTGTTTGGCGGTGTTTAACACTGCCATTTACATTGATCTCTCACTTTCTTTCCTAGGGTAGAAAACTCGATTTTCGACCCACGGAACAGGCATCGAAAGTCGAATTTTCGATTAAGGTATGATGAAAAAATATTTTTAAGGTTTCTGAAGTTCTAAGAAAATCAAGATACAACTTGTTAAAGGAAATTTTTTAGCACTTCTTAAATATTTGATCTAAATATTTAATGTTAAATTAAATTGAACTATTAGTAAATGAAGACAAATTTTGGTAAAAAACAAGAGATATGTGTCTCATATTTCACCTATAGGAAAACAATATATGCCCCAAACAATTCCGTCACATCTTTAGGGTCAAACTGCCCGATTTCATAAGAAATTTATCCGGAGTCGATGTTTTTTCGAATTTATTCGAATTCAACGTCTCGTGGTTGTTCCTTTGAAACTTTTCCTATTTTCACTATCACACCATTTGTATCTCTTTTAGCATATTAAATTGAAGAACCACATTTCAACAAACATAATTTCTTCATTCCTTTTTTATCTGAGGGTTGATTTCTAACATAGAAGTCGCGAATAATGACGAAGAATAACAATTTTACTACTACGTTATGTAGAATTATGGTATATAATACAGGTAACTTCTGTGGCAGATGGATCACCAAGGATGAATAGCTGTATAAATGCTCGCTTTCCGTGTAAATTACTGTGCCACTCCACTTTGACCCACTTTTCTCTTAACATGCGAATATTCAAGAACGACGAATTCACCTATAGACTCACTTGTCATACTTAACTTATTGTTATCTGCATGAATACTCTTCCATACATCCATACCTTTTGTACAATCTTCCGTCATCAATCTACCTCAAACAAAATAAAAAGAAAATAAACCCACTGAATTAGAGAAAATAACTTCCATCATTAATCAATATAATAGTAAAAAACAGATCATAAAACAAGTTCGACGTAATTTTTCAGGGTTTTCTGGTGTTTAAAAGTCTATACTGATCATTAATCTTTTACGAGTCAAGCCTTATAAATTTAAGAATTTATAATTTAAAGTAGTCAACCAAAAAAAATTCTAAACTGAAGAATATAATGTGAATTAGTTTTACATTTCATATGTTTAAAATTTGAATTAAACATTTCCATTGGAACGGGTTTCAATTAAAACATTCAGTATTTCAAAATTTCAAATTGTAAATCTTCTGGCTTAAGTGGATAAAATTTCATCCCCATGCCTTTAAAATAAGCTCATTTTAAAGTAGATATTTTTAAAATGTCAAAATTGCAAACTTAAAAAGAAGCACTTTGAATTGAACGATATTCAAATCAAAGCTTTCAAAAATCACATAATCTTAAATTTCAAGTGGTTGAAATTGAACAATGGACAATTGCAAGCAGACAAGGTATCATAATTGAAAGTTAAAGGCTTCCAAAACCTCAACCGTTTTTATGAATTTTAACATTTTAAATAAAAATCTCAAGGCTTTTAATCTGAAATTCTGAAAGACTGATGGACTCAATTAAGTTTTAATGTTTCGATTTAGTCTTTATTAGTTTAAAATAAAATGATTCAGATATTTTAAACTCTTTTGACATAAAATTGTTCAATTTCCATATGTGTACAGTCTTGTATGATGCAATTTACAATTATTAAATTTGAATAAAATTGCCATAATAAATTTGAAATAAATAAAATAATGAATTACCTTCAGAATGAGAAAATCTCCAAATCAGAAGCATTTAAAATCATACATTGGAAATAGAAGCCATTGAAATTGGAATCATTTTTATATAAGTCAACCCAACCAATGAAAGAATTTAAATACTAGGAATGCAGAACAGAAAATTTGAAAAATATTAACCACCAGAGTATATTTTGATTTTTGCTCTCAAATTTTGAATATTTATATTATAAGTTTTTCATTATCAAATAATTTAAATTTAGAATTATTTAGAATAGTAGCAATTGCTATTATTTTTATAATGTTAAGTTTATCAAATTCCAATCAAATTATATTCCAATGCGGCTTCCAATACAGTATAACTTTTTTTCCAAAAGTTTCAAAAAATTAAATTAAAAATTAGGTATTAAAAATACCTTTCACAAAGTTCAAAGAGTATAAAATCTATATTTCAAGTTAAAATAAGCATGTTATTTAAAACTGCCATAGAGTTTAGTAACTTTCATGGGTTTGAAATGATTAGAAAACTTATAAATAATAACTTTGAAAAAATGATAATGTGCAAAATCAATAAGTTTGAAAAAATTCAAAATGGATACTCTCTAGGTGGGCGTTAGGTGTTGATCAGATTTGACAAAATTATATAATTTTCAAGGTTCGACACAGTTTTCACCATGTTGATTACTTAGGAAATTTCAAACCGGTTGGGATCCCTCTAAATATTATCTTATTGATTTCAACTCCAGAATAAGGACCACCCTAATAAAAATGTGAATATTAAATCTGAAACATCTTGCAGTGATAATGATTTTTTCTTGGATCAATTATTGTTAAATTTCGTGATTTTATCAGATTATGCCATTTCATCCGTTTTCACGTAACTGCCATCTTGCTGGGCGATCAACGATGCTCGTTATAAAGTGTCCTCGACCCAGCTCCTTTTGTCGCAGAATCGAATGAGACTTGCGATAAGAGCACGTTTCTATCGATTTTACGTGTACGGAACCTTTGCCATCTTATTCGCCTTGTCGGTCTCGAGAAAAGATGATGGGCGGAACTCGGAGGCTTTAAGCAACATCAGCCGCTCAACATGTAGAACGCATATCTAAACATTCAGTCTAGACCCTTCGAGTAAAGAGAAACGTTTGTGATTCAGGCGGAAATTTACCCACTAACAATGATATTACCTACGGCTGAAACTTCAACATCCTCAAAAAACAGATATTAATATTCAAGAGATATAGAAACACTACCCAAATCGGGTAGTAATCGGGTAGTGTCACGCCTACCCTGAAAGGGAAATGGCTTAATGGTATACTGCTATAGTTTGTTTTATTTACATTTATGGCATATCTTACTGTGATCTTGATTTATTTAAAAAAATGTATTCTGAGAGCTTCTGATTTAAAATTGGTCAATTTCAATCACTTAACATTTCAAGTTACATAATTTATAAAATTATATCAGAAATATATATTTGTTTACATATTTGCCGGAGGATAAATCTCGGGGATCACCATGAAACTCGAGATGAGCTAGGCATAGACAATAAGGATACGTAATTTCATTAGCAAATGACATCTGTTTATTTCTGGAGAATCTAAATTAGACGAATTATAAAACATGCCATCACATACATAGTACGGTGATATTCTCAGTCTTCTTACATTTGACGTTTGATCTTTCCATTTGTATACATTTATGTGTTTCCACTCTATTCATCCGTATGTCCGTCACCAGCCTATCTTTTTGATGCAAGGTTAATCCTAGAAAAAATACTCATTATTACTCAACTAAAGACAAAATATGAGCACACTACAAACTGATAGACGTTTGTGAACACATTCGTAGATTTTAATATGTGTACCACAACGAACCTGGATTATGCCGTACTAGCAAGAATGAAGAACAATCCAGTCAACGCTGATGGATACCTGGATACTCAAAAGCCTTGGAGAATAGCTTGCTAGTCTAGCTGGTGCACCAGTGCCGCTCTCAGGCCAAGGGCAGCCTTATATAGCCTTTCCCCTACTCCTGGTTGCCCGGTGGAGGTGGTAGTTATCGTAGTGGGGCCCGACAGTGACTATGATTGGTGGCGCTAGCTCACGTGGTTTGTCGCTCTCGGCAGAGTGGGGCTCGCTTGTCGCGTTGAGTGCTGACTGAACCTACTGCTCGCGCGCTTGGGCCTTTTTTATTCTAATATTCTAACGAGTAAAATTATTTGAATTGTCTTAAGGTCAAATGGCATGTTACATACATATA
>CAKNYM010050958.1:418174-504620 GCA_932195095.1 Andricus curvator
ACGACGGTACCCAAAATATTCGGTACAAGTAATTGTCCTTGTGATAGGTGCTCTCGGAGGTGCGAAACTATCACTGGTTCGTAACCTTAAAGCGATACCCGCGTGCCAAAAATATGCCAAGGCACTTGCGAGATGGATGCAGAAAGCTGTCATCCTTGGGTCGCTTCGCATCCTCAAGACACACGAGGGTTTCGCCGGCCTGTCGTTGTGATTTTGTCGTTGCCTATGACCACCCATCTCACGGTTGTGAGACGTGGCCATAGGTGTGATTTACCGCGTTGCTACTGGGGGCTATTGACATTTTTTTGGATGGCAGTTGCTCTTAGTGGGACCCTGCGGTGGTTGTTTAACTTTTTTGAATATATATATATATATATATATATATATATATATATATATATATTAGAAATAATACAGGTTCTATTTCTTTTCATTTCATTCAAAATATTGTTTAATTTAGAACGTGTTTTATTCCAAATCGTTCAATATATTTTTCTAAATTTCAAAAGCTTCCAATTTTGAATTCTCAGTCTCTAATGATCACAAAATATGTTCTGCTCAACTTGAATGCTTTTGTTTTTCATCCATTGGTTTCATTTTTCGAAATAAAGGAACCATTAAAAAGTGTTTATTGCTTTTCATAACATTTTTTTGCATTTTTTTAAATTTTGTTTCCTTTCGTGAAGCGGAATTTGATCAGAAGAGGCGTTAGAAGTAGTCGAAGCCTGATGGAATAAAATGTTTCTCTTGCCATAAGCTTTTCGCACCCGAATGAAAACCTCTAACGCATCGTTAATCTTTCAGAGGCCTCTCATTACAGAAGGGCAAGCAATGTGTAGGCGGCTATCAATATGATCGCTAAAGCACGATATGCGGGCACACGTGTTTTTCCAGTGGAATGAAAATCTAGAAGTTTATGACTTATCAAATCTATTTTTAGGAAACAATAAGAAAATTTATTTCACTCTATTGTGACAATGAAAAATTATTTCCTGAATAAAAATTGAAATTCCTATACAGGGTGGCCAGTTAACCGGGTAATTGGGAAAACTGAAAATTTTTCGAGACCCAGAAAAACCGGCGAATGATAGTGAATTTATTTGTTCATCAAGAATTTTACAATGTTTTAGAAGAAAAATCTATCCATTCACTTAAAATATCACAAATTTCATATCACATGATATAATTCAAATTAAAATAAGTTTGATTTCAACTTCTTTACAAGTGTTGTTCTTTTTTTCATGTTTTAAACTATAAAATAATTTTTTTCACACTATGGAATTTCAAATTGTACTATTTTGTACATTTTTATTGAGTTCAAGGCAGATAAATTTGGTATCTTTAACATTTGTATGATCTTTGGAGAAAGATGATTTCAGTTTTTAGTTTTTACCGAACTGACAGAGGGAAATTGTATATTTTCAAGATTTTTATTGAGTCAGGAAAAACAAAATTTTGGTATTCGATATTTCATGAATTGGAAGGACAATTTTTTATTGAGTTGGAAGGGAGCACATTCTGGATTTCAATTTTTCTAAGTTGGAAGAGGCAGTTTTTTTAATTAGTTTCATTGAGTTAGAAGTGATTAAATTTTGGTTAATTTTTTTCTGAATTGGAAGAGGCCATGTTTTCTTTTTAGAATTTTTATTGATTTGAAGTGTAGAACTTTTTATTTTCAATCTTTTTTCTGAATTGAAAGAGGGTCATTTTTTACTTTTAGCATTAGCATTTTTATTGAGTTCAAGGGAGGAAATATTTCCAAAACCGAGGAAAGAGGCTGATTTTTACGAAAATATGATAATAATAGGGGAATATATATTTTGAATGAAATTATCTGTAGGTTGAATTCTCAAACAGAAATGACTAATTTTCTACGAAAAGAGATGAAATTTCAACGAAAGAGTTGAGCTTTCAAGCTGAACGGTCGAATTTTGTAGAAAGCAGTTGAATTTTAAACACATAAAGATGAATTTTCAACAAAGAAAAATGATTCTCAACCAAACGGTCGAATTTTCTTACAGTTGAAAACCCATTTGGGAACATCTAAATCCAAATAAATTCTACATGAAACAATTTTGCTTCTCTTGAAAGAAACAATACAACATACTAAATTTTTCTTGCACACTTCCTCCAAAATATTATTAAAACTTCACCTTTTTCTATCAAACACTCTCAGATTTGACATTGGGTCTACATTGGACCGCATATAATTTGACCAATCCCAACGGATTATATGAAGATCTTTTCACTTGAAAACAAAAAATAAAATTTGACAAATTACTTCCAGTAAGACACACACCACTAACTAACATAGTAAAAAACATCTCCAACCATCCTCTCAGCAATGAAATGATTTCAGCCTTATCTGAAGGACAAAATTTTGCAGTAGCTTCCTCCAAAATCCCGAAAGAAGAAATCATCAGCAATTTGGAATCCACAATATATACCCTTCCAGCGGCGTAGGACGGACAACATCTTACGCCAAGCCCAACTTCCCACCTCAAACTTAACAAAACAAGAAAAAAAAGCAATTAAAGGACTCAATCAGAATGAGGACATCATAATATTAACCACAGACAAAGGCAACACAACAGTAATACTGAAAAAAAAAATTATAACAACAAAATCATGGACCTTCTGACGATACATTTAAAAAACTTAAAAAAGATCCCACAAAAACAATAGTCAGCAAAACAAAAACCCTTCTAAAAGACTTTCAACTTGACAGCAAAAGAATATCTGAATGAATACCTAGTAATCCCATCTCTCCAAAACTTTACGGACTCCCAACATTCTACAAAAACAACATTCCACTCAGACCGATCGTCAGCGCAATAAACTCACCAACTTACAACCTAGCACGCTTCCTCGCTAAAGACGTAGTATCTCTTTTTACGAAAGTACCAATCTCTGATACAATCGATATTATTAAATCCTTCGCAAACTGTCCCTCCAATCTCATACCTTTGATAGAACACTGTCTCAATAATACTTACTTCTCTTTCAATAACTAATTCTACGAACAAACCTCAGGAGCAGCAATGGGATCTCCAATCCCACCTGTAATAGCCAACATCTTTATGGAAAATCTAGAAAATAAAATCTGCAACCAATCCAAGCTTAAGGCAGAATTTGGGTGCCGTTACGTTGACGACACTTTTGTCATCTGGAGACATGGACTAGATGAACTACACAAGTTTTTCGATTTCATTAATCGATTACACCCTAATATTCAGTTCACCATGGAAATTGAACAAAACGGAAAAATGCCTTTCTTGGACCTACTAGTTTACAAAAGATCTGATAACACATAAGAACATAAAGTTTACCGAAAACCCACCCATACAAACAGATACCTACATGCCTTCTACCACCTTAACCCATCTCAAAAAAGCAATCGGTCATTTACTCCCTTGTATACAGAGCTGTCTCCATAACAGATAAAGATAACTTAGAAAAAGAATTACAACACGTTAAACAAATCCTAATACAAGCCGATTACACAAACAAACAAATTAATAAAACAATAACAAAATAAACACAAAAAAACAAGTCAACACAACCTACTGAAGAAAGAGAGAGAAAAACGACCACCACCCTACCCTACATTAAAGGTATCACAGAATAAATAGGAAGAATTCTCAACAAACACAACATCCAAACACTATTTGAACCACTTGCAAAAATATGACAACTTCTAAAGAACGTTAAAGATAAAAAGTCACCTCTCAGTGATCCGGGAGTATATAAAATCCATTTTTCTTGTGGCAAAGTCGATATTGGAGAAACCGGGAGAGCGGTGAGCCAACGTGTAAAGCAGCATGAGAGTAAAGTCAGGCTAAAACATTTCATGCAATCAGCAATAGCTGAGCATCATATATAGAAACAGGACATAGCATTTTTTTTTTAAACCAATCGTCATCGCAAAAATTAACAATATTTTTCCAAGAAAACATAGAGAAGCAATCGAAATCTTACAACACCCTAAGAAGATCAATAGGAACAATGGATATAATACCAATCCGATTTGTCCGTCCGTCCTCCCGGGTTTTTTAAAATGAGACTTGATTAGCCAATCAAGTTCGACCAGTCCCCACCGTGGGGCGTTCTGACTAATCACACGCATCGTAGAGAATATATAAAAGAACAACATAACCTGAAACTTCAGTCTCAGGTTAGCCCTGTCGGCAAGATTCATAGTTTTGCACACGATTGAAACCCGAAAAACATCCTTTAAATTTATTAAAATAATTCAATGTTCAACGAATATTATGAATCTTCAACAAAACAAAATGAAGTCTTAACAAAGAAGTTTCACTTTCAACGAAGAAGTTGAATTTTCAATAAAAAAAAAAACTTAACGACAAATATAACAGTTGATATTTCGACCAAAAAAAAAAATAAATAAATTTCTCATCAAAAATGTGAATTTACAACAAAAATGTAAAAGTTGAAATTTCAATCAAACAAGTCTTCAATTTTAAATAAAAAACAATTGTATTTAAAAAAAGGATGAATTTTCAAAAAAATAGTTGATTATTCAACCACATAAAAATTTCAGTCAAGAAAGAAAAAAATTGTACCCAAATTGTTGAATATCCAAAACAAAACCCAGAAAGATGATCTAGATCTAGATCTAGAAAAGAGATGAATTTTTAACGCGAAAATGTGAATTTCCAACCAAAAAGTTAATTTTCTACGACAATAATAAAGTTTTCAACCAAAAAAGGGAATAATTAAATTTGCAGTTGAAAAACTAGATTTTCAACACACAAAAAAAACGAATTCTCAAGCAAATAGTTCAATTTCCAACCAAAGATATGGATCTTCAAAAAATAAAATGAATTTTTAACAAAGTTTTTAACTTTCAACGATGTATGGTTAAATTTTCGAACCTCCAGATTAATTGTCTACCTGAAAAGACGAATTTACAACAAAATAATTTAATCTTTGACCAAATTGTTGCATTTTTAACTATAATCTATTAATTTCCAACAAATAATGAAATTATTCAATTTTCAGTTGAAAAAATTAATTTCCAACCAAAAAAGAGCGAACTTTCATCAAAATAGTTAAATCTTCAACCAATAAAAGGAATGTTTAACCAATTAGTTCAACTTTCAACGAAGTAGTTGAATTTTCAACCGAAAAGGATGAATTTTCAATGAAACATTCAATAGTTGAATTTCCTACGACAAAAAAGTAAATATTTAGTTCAAAAAATTTCTTTTCAACATGAAAAAACAAATTTGCAACACAATTGTTAAATCTTCAAACAATGAAATGAATGTTTAACAAAGCAGTTCAACTTGCAACGAAGTAGATGAATTTTCAACCGAAAAGGATGAATTTGCAATGAAACATTCAATAGTTGAATTTTCTACGACAAAAAAGTAAATATTTAGTTCAAAAACTTTGTTTTCAACATGAAAAAACAAATTTGCAACACAATTGTTAAATCTTCAAACAATGAAATGAATGTTTAACAAAGCAGTTTAAGTTGCAACGAAGTAGATGAATTTTCAATCAATAAGATTAATTTTCTACCTAAAAAATCAAATTTATAACAAAATGTTTTAATTTCCAACCAAATTGTGGAATTTTCAACGTTAATCGATTAACTTTTAACTAATAACGGAATTGTTAAATTTTCAATTAAAAAAATTAATTTTCAACCAAAAAGAACGAATTTTCAACAAAATGGTGAAATCTTCAACCAATGAAATGAATATTTGAGAAAGTAGTTTGACCTTCAACGAAGTATTTAAATTTTCAAACAAAAAACACAATTTTTCAATGAAACATCTAATAGTTACATTTTCAACCTAACAAGGTAAATATTCAGTTTTAAAAATGAGTTTTTAATATAAAAAACGAATTTTCAACAAAATAGTTCAATCTTTAACCAATAAAATAAATAAAATGAATTGTTAACAAAGTTTTTTAACTTTTAACCAAGTATTGAAATTGTCAACCAGAAATAGATTAATTCAATTTTAAGTTGAGAAAATTATGTTTAACTAAAAAAAAAACGAATTTTCAAAAAAATAGTCAAATAGGACAAACTTGATATTTTAATTTCTGTGGACGTAATTTTTTGAAACAAAAAATGTTAATAATTAGTGATGTGACATTCTGCCCGAACATCATAGTTAAGGGGCTGATAGCAAAAGCGGAGTTGAAAAATCGTCGGAGCAAAAACGAGTTAAGAACGATGCGGGCAAAAACGAGTTAAAAAGAAACAAGAATAACGAAGGTTGTACCGTATATTATACTATAGCGACATAATAGTACGGTAGATTATATCATAATCTATCATTGTATTATACTTTTATGTTATAATATACGATATTATCCTCGTTATTCTTGTTTCTTTTTAACTCGTTTTTGCCCGCATTGTTCTTAAGTCGTTTTTGCTCCGACGACTTTTCTACTCCGCTTTTGCTATCAGCCCCTCAGTTCAGAATTGCGAAACTTTTCCTCTTCTTATTTTCATTTTTAGACTTTATTTTCATTTTCATACGCTATTTTTATTTTGTCGTACTTAAGAATTCCCAACCAGTTATATTGGGTTAAACATACAATTTCCTTTTCTATTTCGTAATCTTTTACATAGTTATTGTGACAGCAGAGCGGTACAGGCATATCGATAAAAATGTCGCGAAGTTAAGCCGGTCGAGTTGTAGGTATGAAGGGTGGGGGAGAAATATTGAAAAATAGTAGAAATAACCAACAACGCGCCGGTGCCTCACGAAAAAGGCTTTCGTTATCGTTGAATCGCATCGTAGGAAACGTATGTGACTCCTCTCCAATAAATCGAACCTATTTACAAACACACCACCAAACCAGCATATGGAGCAAACCACAATGGATTACTTGTACCGACGGACATATATGAGAATTTATATACTCGGTGGCTGGTAGGTAGCTAGAAACGGAATCCTATGAAAAATCCTTTTGAGTTTGAGTTAAGGTGTTAATATATATTCCACAGTCCATAGGGAAAAAGTACCAATTTCCTGGGCTGTACATTTTCTGAACTAGAGCTTCTGAAACATCCGTCAAAACGACTTTCATTTCAAAAAATGAAATTGCAAACTGCTACCATCCAAACTACCAATAATTCTAGAGACTAGAATTCAGGGATCATCCATAGACAGAAAAAACTGAGGGTACGAAATGTTGCAGGTAATCAATGAATTTCTGATTTTAGATATTGCCGATTACTGGTCAAATAATTTTCTGGAGAAATGAGAAAAAATTTGCCTCGGTCCGGAATTTAAGCGGGAACGCCACTATTCACGAGTGGAGCGCTAACCAATTACGCCACCGGGGCTTCAGCAGATATTTTCAGATTTCTCCTATATCCACAGGGTGACGCGGGTCTGTATCTTTGTAACTTGTAAAATTTGTCTGATTAATTCTAGTCTGAATAAATTCGCCGAATCTGAATATAATACAATAATTGATGTCATTTTGTTAACCAGGGTAATTATTTAATTAATTCCCGATGTTAGATATTGCCGATTACTGGTAAAATAATTTTCTGGACAAACGAGAAAAATTCTGCCTTGGCCCAGGTTTGAACCGGGAACGCCACTATTCACAAGTGGATTGTTAACTAATTATGCCACCAGGGCTTCAGTAGATAGTCTCTCGTTTCTCCAGCAAATTATTTGACCAGTAATTGGCAATATCTAACATTAGAAATAAATTAATTAATCAATTACCCTCGACAAAATAACATCAGTTATTTAATTATATTCAGATTCGGTAAATTTATATATACTAGAATTATTCACTAAAATTTTACTGGTTAACGCGCCACTCGTGAATAGTGGCGTTCCCGGTTCAAATCCGGGCCGAGGCAGATTTTTCCTCTTCTCTCCAGAAAATTATTTGACCAATAATCGGCCATCTTTTTGGGATCAAAAATTCAACTACTTAGTCGAAAGTTAAACTCCTTTCTTAGAAATTCGTCTTTTGTTCCTGTTAAAGATTCATCTCTTTGGTTGAAAATTGAACTATTCGATTTTCAGAAAATTAATCCTCTCGCTAAAAAAATCATCTTTCGGATTAAATGTTTGAATCCTTTGCTGGACATTTTTTTTCATGAAGATTTATCGTTTTAGTTGAAAATTTATCTCTTCTGTTGTAAATGTAACTATTATGTAGAAATTCGTTTTATTTAGTTAAACATTAGTTTTTGTAACTAAAAATGCAACTTCCATTTTTGGTAAAACATTTATATTTTTGATTGAAATTTGATCGTTTCAAGTTGAAAATTCAACTATTCGGTTCGAAATTCATGTATTTTATGGAAAATTCGTATTTTCTGGTATAAAATTAATCTTCTTAATTGAAAATTCATCCTTTTTGGTTAAAAATGCAACTGTTTGGTTGAAAGTTAATCCGTTTTCGTTGAGGATTCAAATATTCTGTTGAAAACTCGTCTGATCTTGGTTAAATGCAACTGTTTTTTATTTCAAATTCTTATCTTTTTTGGTTATAAAATCCACTAATTATCCAATAATTGGTTTAAAGTTAAATCAACTTTCCAAACATTTATTTTTATTTGCTTGAAGACTCATCATTTTAGTTGAAAATTCATATTTTCTGGTTGAGAGTTGAACTTTCTTGTAGAAAAATGGTCTTTTTGACTTGAAAGTTCAAACATTTAGTACAAAATGAAACTTTTTGTTTGAAAATGCAACTTTTTGGTTGAAAATTAAACTATTTTGATAAAAAACTAACTATTTCGTAGAAAACTAGCTTTTTTATTCAAAAATCATATTTCCAGGTTAGAAAATCCACTGCTTTGCACATAATTTATCTGTTTGGCTTCAAAATTCAACAATTTTGTAAAAAATTGATGTAATTATTTTTAATTCATCTTTTTTTGTAGAATATTAATCTTCTGCGTGAAAAATTCAGCTTTTTAGTTGAAAATCTAACTATTTGGTTATCAAATCATTTTTTTGGATTAAATATTCAGTCACTTGGTCGAAAGTTGAACTATTTGTTAAAAATTCATTTTTTTTAAGATTCACCTCTTTGGTTAAAAATTTAAATTTTTCATTGGAAACTCAAATTTTTATTGAAGATTCGCTTTTATTTTGTTAAACACTAACTTTTCATCTGAAAATTTTCCTATTCCACTTTTAGTTGAAAATTTATAATGTATAAGTTAAAAATTCAACCATTTGGTATACAATTCATGCATTTTGTGGAAAATTAGTTTTTTTGGTTATAAAATTTCATATCGTTTGTTAAAAATTCCTCTTTTTGGTTGATAATTCAATTATTCGGTTAAAAATTCGTCTTCTTTTGTTTAATTCAACTGGTTGAAGACTCGTGTAAATTTTTTGAAAATTAATTTTTCAAACTGATAATTTGATGATACCATTTTGGGCTGCAAAATATATTTTTTAGTTGAAAATTTAATTATTTGGCATAAGAATTATCTTTTTCATTTGAAAATTTATCTTTTTGGTTGAGGATTTACCTATTTGATTACATTTTTTTTTATGTTTAATCCAACTAGATTAAAGTTCTACCTTTTCTATTGAAAATTCATTATTTATGGTAAAAAGTCATCTTTCTTGGTTCAAAAATCACTGTTTTGTAGATAATTCATCTTTGTGGCTTTAAAACTCATCAATATTGTTCAAAATTTATGTATTTTGTTAAAGATTCGTCTTTTTTTTTGGTAGAACATTAATCTTCTTGGTGGGAATTTCATGTTTTTGGTTGAAAATGTAACTATTAAATTGAAAATTCATCTTTTTTGGTTGAAAATTCAACCATTTGATTAAAAGTTTGACTACATTGTTCAAAATTAATTTTGATTTCGCTGCCGCACTCCGCTGCCAGGGCGACATGAAATTTTACGCCAGCTTCATGAAACTTTAAGCCCGCTACATACAATTTTACGCCCGCTACATATACATTGCACGACGCAAATTAACTTTCTGGTTGAAAATTTATATTTTAGGGTAAGAAATTCACCTTTTTTTGTAGAAAATTCACGTTTTTGCTTGAAAATTCAACAATTTGATTGACATTTTTTTTATCTCTGAAATGAAAAATCTTTCTTTCTTGAAAATGCATCTCTTTTGGTAGAAATTGGATCTTTTTTTGGGTAAAAGCGAAACTTTTTGATTAAAAACTATTCTGTTTTGAATGAAGATTCAACTATTTTATTAAAAATTCGTATTTTATTGTTGAAATCAACTGTTGCGAAAATATCAACTATTACATTTTTCGTTTGAGAACGTATCACTTCAATTAAATTCAACAGTTTTTTATTCAAAATTATGAGTAATTGCCAAAGAGGTCACCAGTTTAAGACTCAGTACTTTTCCAATTGCTCTCTGAATAATAACTTTTTTATAACATTATTTTTGTAAAGTAATGATATAAAAAAAATGAAGTAACGTGATAAGTAATGTTAAAAATTATAGATGAATTCGTTTAGAAATTATAAATAAAAAAGTATTCAGAATATCCTTTCATGCACTTGTCCGAAACTAAAAATTGAAAATTGCCAAATAATATTGAAACGATGTTTTAAGTATTCAAAATACACGCTGCTAGTCTTTTAGGTTCAAACCCGCAAATATTAATCATTCCGACTATTCGTAATGGGCGATAAAATTGTTAATTTTATATTTACGAAGATTTGAGTAAAGTTAAATATCTATTGATCAACGTTAATTCCAAATAACTGTTTATAAGCATCAGTATTTTTTTATGAAATGTCTGGTAACAATAAGTATAGAAATCACCCTCAAAATAGTTTTTTGGTTGAAATATCAACTATTTTATGAAAGAGTCATATTTTTGATCGAAAATTTAACTGTTTCGTTTAAAATTTGTCTTTTTCGGTAGAAAATTCGTCCTTTTGGATTAAACATTTAACTGTCTTCTAAAAAATTCGTCTTTTTGGCTTAAAAATTCAACTATTTGGTTCGAAATGTAACTATTTTATTGAAAAAATTATTCCTTTCGTCCGAAAGTTCAACTATGTGGTTGTAAATTCAACTCTTTAGTTGATAATTGATTTTTTTATTTCAACTATTTGGTTGTAAATTCACCTGTACAGATTGAAAATTCAATAATTGTGTTTGGAACTTTGTTTTTTAATTAAACTAGTTTTTTTGTGTCTTTTTAGATAGAAAATTCGTTCCTCTGCTTAAAAAAGAAAATTACCAATTACAAAAACTACTGAATATAAAAAACCCACTAGTGATTTCAACTACAAGTGAACCAATCGAGAAACTACAAATACTACAGATGATTTGTCATACGAAATCAGCAACCAAAAAACATACATTTATGATTTAAAAAAAAAAAAAGATTTGAAGAATGATTCTTTTTAGATGTTAATGTAAAAATGAAAATAGCGACCCTCGAAATTATTATTTCTATATGTTGAAATTTTTTTTGTGCTTCTTCTTAACAAACTTAAAATAGCAACAATGATATAGAACCTTAATAGGAACGTAAGTTCTATTATTTCGGTCTTACGATCAAATCGAATGAAAAAAAAAAAATTTACTTCTTAAAAATTGTTTCAAGAAGTTATTTGTTTTTATCAATAATATAGAACTATTCATTACCTTTTACGCACATTTTCTATAATAATTCCATTTCTAGCCATTGTCTTACTGACAACACAAAATCTCTGAAGTAAACACAGGTTACCTCTGCTTGAATAAATACATCTATCTGGTCATATATTTTTCCAATTTTCCGATATGAAACCATTTAATAACGAAAAACGCATCTGTTTGCTTCGCAGCAAAGAAATTCATTATTGGCGAACAAGCTCAGTGCTCTGCCATTCATATACACGAAAAAAAATTTCAAGAGTAGAACAAGTTTTGATCTCTTTTTTTCATTTGGCATCAATATTGCTCTGGATATTGACATTCTCGGAATCTTTTTCCGTTAATAAATCATGTAATAACAACTTTTCAAGTAAATAAAAAAAACCTCAATTTACTTTCATAACAATCTGTTCATAAATTTCATTTGAAAAAAGGTTTCAGAATAAAACTAGTAATTAGTAAATTACTTTAGAAGGCTACAAACATTCGTATTTACTCATATTCATTTAAATATATGTATCTTTTACATATTCCTATCATATAATTTAGTATGAAAAACTGAATATTGTAATGCCACATAATGTCATAAAAAACAAAGAGTACTTATGCAGTATACAAGTGATGCCTTACCATTATTGAAAGAAATAAAAAATGCGTTAATTATGGAGAATGAATTCTGTGAAATACATTAAAATATTATAAAACCCCCTAAAATTATATGAAATCTAATAATATTTAAAACACCAGGACATTTTTTTAAATATCTTCAAATCATTCAAATCTCTGTGAATCCTTTCAAAATTTTGTAATTAAATGGAAATTGCTTGGAATCTTATCAAATACCCTAAAGTAATTTAAAACTTCGAAATATTTATAAATTTCTTGATATCTTTTGAAATTTTCCAAACTCATAAAAATTTCTTGAATGTCTAAAAAATACCATTAAATCTTTTAAATGCTTTGGAATACCTTCAAATTATTGAAATATATTGAGAAATCGTTCGAGTCCGTTAAAATACCCGAAGATATTTCAAAAGAATTTGAGAGAATTTAGAAATTGGTTAATGCAGTATTGGTTAACCTTTCTTCGACTCCCCTTTCCTCCAACCGTCCGTTTCTCCTACTTCTTCTTCTCCACACTTCCTCCTTAATCACCATACTACCCCTCCCCTCACTTCCCCCTTCACAACCCCTAATTATCCTTCCTCCACATCCCCACCCCTAACTCCTCTAACTAACCCACCCCTCACTTAATCTACTTCCTCTATCCACCGCTCCCTTCCCTACTTCCCCACACTCACTTCTATTTGCCTACTTTCCCTTTCCTACTCCCTCCTCACTTCCCGACCCTCCCCTACAACCCGACCCCTTACTTCTCCCTGCGCTTCACCGGCTTTTTTTCAGTCCCTTTTGACCCCACCCTCAACTACTCCCCTCCTCACACATTCTCCCTTACCCTTCACTCACTCCCTTCAATATCCCCAATTTCTTTACGCCCTCTCCTAAGTTTCCCTTATTTCCCTCCCCTCACTTCCCTTCCAGGAAAAAGTGCGACGGATGGTTACCCAACCGAAACTAAAAGAGTTACCCCCAGTGATTTTAAAAGTGATTTTAAAAAGTGAATATAGTGGCTTTGTTTTAAAAAACTGACTACAAATGACTGTGCGGTCCTCATTATTCTCACAGTTACTTATGTACTTTCTACAGAAATTCCCTGACTTTTGCCATTTTTTATAAATCCCTGATTTTTCGCTGACTTTCTCTGGTGAACAAAATTCCCTCACTTTTCTTTGATTTGTATATTATTGTATATTATTGTATATGTGTATATATCTATATTGAGACATTATTGGTTATAGAACCATTGGATAGTACGAGTAGTAGTTTTTCACTTGCGATGTTTGTCAGTCAGTAAATTGTTATTTGATAGTTTTAAAATAAAAGTTTCAAAATTCTCTGATAAAATGAAACCTCACGAAGGAGCCTTATATTATCAAATCCCACAAAGTGCTACTTTTAAGTGGCATCATACAACGTTGTTTTACAACCCAACTTAATATTGGCAAGCACGTACGTATTTTCATGCGAAGCGAAAAAGCTACTATGGTTATACTGCACGCGTAAATGTGATATAACGGATGCTGTGCGCTATTTTTTTATAGCGTACGTCAAAACCTTTTTTTAATATGAGTTCCCCATACAAACGTGATTCAATTACTCAACCTTAGCGCTATTGCTTCGCAATTATGCAGCAGAGTACTGTTGGTTTCACATTGAAATCACTTGGGCTACCTTATTTATTGCCCAAGAGCGTGACTCTTAAGTATTCTATTTCTAAGTGCCTCTAATTTTCTCTTTCTAAAGTCTATTGAATATCACCCAAATTTATTTGTGGCCTAGTTTATGACACCCCGATATTGGGAAATTTAAAAAAAGGCTGTGGCTAGTCGTCCCGAAAAATTGGGGGAGTTGGAAAAGGGGATGGACTAGTCGTCCCGAAAATTCGGGACGACTAGCCAAGCTTATGAAAAATACTTCACTACTCATCCCGAATTTCGGGACGACAAGACACTCCGTTAAAAAAAACTGTAATTGTCCAGAATGTGGCTTTTCCAAATTATCGATTTTCACTCATCTGATTCTTTCTTTGATATCTTGTCTTCAAAAAATCAAAAAGGGAAGCTCGGGAGAGTTTTTTTTACCTTATCCATAAGTATAATACTATTTTCGGCCTATACTATTCATCCGATTTAGACGTCTTCAGTAGTACTATTTTTGTTAGATTTATTGAAACAGGTATTATATGAAAAATTTATGAACAAAAGTTATTTTTTGGGTCTGGCAATGCTTAGCTCATTGAAATCGAGAGTTTTGATACGAAATGGGAGACAAATTAATGTTTCATTACGACTAATTGAAAAAAACAAGTATACGATTATCACTTTCAATTATATCTTCCCTTTCAACTAATTTTTCTAAATTAAATATTAAGTACATCTTGTTCATTTTTGTTATATAAGAAAATGAAAAGATAGTAACAAGTGGAGTTACATTGGAGGTAAAAATTATGAAGAATTTCCCGATTAAAATGAGCATTTTGCGGAAGTAAGGGTTGTGAGTTGGGGGTTGGGGAGCTAAAAATGGTTGGGGAAGATTTGATAAGGCGGAGGCTAGGTACATTCTCAACTGGTGGGGTAAGGCGTCTTAATGAGGAAGCCGGTTTTCGCCTCCCGAATGTACCCAACCATTACCTCTGGAAAATTTCTTCTCTCTAGGACAATAATCCTCCTAGCACTTATTTCGAGCAGGTTTTTCCTAAAGAGCGCACTTTAGTCGCGTCGATTAATGAGACACTCAATTTAAAGCGCCAGCCAGGCGAAGAGACGGAAATCGAGGTCTCGGTTAGCGAAGCTAATTGTTAAAGTACATTACAGTCATGTAGAAGAATGGTACAGGATAAGAGAACCTGGTCGATATTATACATTCAGAATAAGTAATTTGATTACATTTAATTCAGTAGTCATTTTTTTCTTAATAAAGCCCAAATTTTTCACCACTTGGCTGATCAATAGATCCTCATTTGTTTTGGGAACTTTATTATATCCATCCCAGCTACTAGAGTATACGAAATTATTTTCTTTGCTTTTTCTTGGTGAAGGAAACTCTGGACTCAAGAGAAAATTAGGAAATGTATTACGTAGTTACTAATTTTATTTTCTTGCATGACGACGCAGAGCAGAAGGGTTATTATGAAACTCGATTTACTTTTATTAGAAGCTTTGCCGTAACGTCAAACCTACGCTGCATTTTTCATCAAAGTGGGTGACTAGTTAATTTCCGTTTTTGAGAATCGAAGAATTTTTTATTTAGTTTCTCAAATTACATTTTTTTTCCTGCATGATTTATTTGTATTGTGAATTTTTTATGTCAAAAAATTACAGATGACGTTTCCAAATTTAACATTTTTAAATTTATTCTTTGCAACTTAAATTGTTGCAACAAATTTATGTTAATTCATTTTCCGTTCATCTGAATTTGTTGAATAAGCAGAACAATACTAAAATAATTATCAAAACTTTAAGAAAAAAATGCAATACAAATTTCCGGCCTCTTTTTTAAAAATGCAGGACGTTTCCAAGTTTTCCAGGTTCTCTATAAAAATTCCAGGACTTTTTCAGATTCTTTAGCCATAATACATCCTTGAGACGAATAAGTCTTGTTTTCAGCGAAAAAATGTATGACAAAAACAAGCTCTAATAAAAACTAGAAGTTTTCTATGTATTGAATATACCTTATGGTGTATCAACGCGATATTTTTTTAACTCAATAGTACTTTTTTCTTGCGTTATATTGCATCATTTCGCGAAACATTTCTCCGTAAGGCAATCTTTTAATCGAAAATCATTAATATTCATTTCTGAAGGTTAAGTCGAGCCCCTATCCGAGGGCTTCTAAAGGATCAGACATTGCGTGCTTCATTCAGAAATCGCCTGGTACTGCCTGCTAAACAACGGAATCAAGTTGTGTTTCTTTTCTCAAGAGAATAGATGGAAGAGCTCAGCTATGCAATAAACATAAATCCTGACAAAGTACACTTCCCCAACAGATGTTCACTTTTTCTCATTATCCAAACATAAGATATGTTTCCTAAACTCATTTATATTATAAAATAGTTTTGAAAATATTAACAAAATCAAATGAATGATAGCTTTGAATAAATCGAATTAAAAATTGATATTTTGACCGCATGAATCTGTAACTCCACGCAAAAACAATTTGACTATCTAAGAGAATTTTTTTTTCGCAAGCAATCTAAATTGAGCGGTTGGATGCCAAAACGGCCTCCTTCCATTTAGAAAAGTAATTTGTTTTTCATTTCTTCTTCATGAAGTTATGTGCAGAACAAACGAGAAACAAGGGACTTCTAAAAATACAACTAAGGTGTTATTGCACCCAACCGTTTAATTGCTGCACTTATAATTCTAAAGTTTAATACCAATGGTTTGTCAATTTATAAACAAAAAAAATCATAAATTTAGAAAAACAAAATGTTCATGTCATAAAGTATGAAGCTGTCTCAAACAAAAGTACATTCTTTATTTTAGTTATGTTTGGTGAATCAATGAAGTAATCTTTTGCTATCGGTAGGCACTAACGACTCAAATTCAGAAGTCATATCTGCATTCTCGATGAGTTACCTCTGTCACTTTACCAAACTTTAGAAAAAAATCGTAACCACCTTCCATGTCTTTCGCGTTTATATACGTGTGTTTAAAACATTATATACTGCAAAATACTTTTTCATAAATCTAAAAGGCAGGGAAAGCGTTTTTGATTTTTTTTCTAATGTTTGGTAATGAGACAGGTAATTCATCCAAAATATAGATACGACTTTTGAATTTGAGACGGCAGAACAGCTAATATTATCTTTTTCTATGTCGAAAATAGTTTCCTCTAATTAGTATCCTAAACGAAATAAGCTGATCAAATAGCCAGGAGAGTTTCCCACAACTTTTCAAACTCTGCTGAAGTTTCAGCATGAGTGCGAGATGACCTCTAGCACGAATCAGTGATTTCTAGAAGATTATCACCAGGAAATTATTATACGGAGAGCGACTTTGGTCTGCCTAAAGTTCCCTCGATGAAGATACTCGACGTTCAGGCTACGTCATTATTAGGATCTGTTATCCCTCGAAACGATCCTTGCGGCATTAGCTTATCGTTGGTCCCTTGCTGTTTACGTCTTAATGATTAACCACTTCCTCTGGGACGGTTACTCGAATTTGCGGTTCATATAGCTATAGTTTAGAGCCTCATAATTGATTCAAAATATCAGGGTGGTTACTTAAATGTTTGGATTTCGGAACGGGTAGGAAATTCCACATGATTTACGATTTCACTCAACGTTTACGTTTCAACTTCACTTTGTCACATATAGGGGAGAGAGTGGCCGTCACTAGGTCACTGTAGACAGTAGGTATTTTCAATTATTTGGAAAAACAGAGAAGCAAATTCGTTTCGATTTTCAGGAATGAATAAAGTATATGCGAACACACTTCGTCCAAAAGCTTGAGCCATCTAAATTCATTCGGAATTGATAAAAAAACTGTTCTTGAGATTACTCTGAAAAATTCACCTTAACTTTACTAAGTATTTGCACAGAAATAGGCAGCTTCAAAAATTGGTGTGGTTATGATTAATATTTTTAAGGGCATCAAATATATCATTTGAGGACATAAAATGTTTAAGATAACATAAATAAATGAATACAAATAATTTGCTGATGAGCGGCATTTGGCCAACAATGGGTAGGTGATAGTGGGTCGAGCAATTTCTGCGTAACAAGTATTTAATAGTAATCATAAATGTTAGATTTGAATTGCTAAGTAAAATAAAGACCCATTCTAGACACCGCTTATCATATTGTATATGTGTTAAAATACTTTAAAACCCTAAAAGCATCACATTCTAGTTTTCCTCGCTAAGGGATCTAAACTGAGTACTAAATTCGTTATTTTATAACAATTTCACCTGAATAGACCTTACAAATTATAACAATGTATTGTCTCACAAAATTGTGAAATTTGTACAATCAACTTACAAAATTTTTCGTATCACATTTTAATCATGTGGTTAAATTTATAAGTTCAGATTCATGTCATTAAACGTCATGAGTTACGTACAGCAGGGTTACAATAGGGCAGAGTGAAAATGTTAAGATTAATCAAATCGCTTGAGCTCAGGGGAAAAATGTGTGGGTAGACATCCGAAAAAGTAAGAAAAGACAAAATTTTCATAATCGGTTGATATCTTCTGTTTTCAGTTTTTATTTAAACATTATTTAAAAAAATGTCTATTGGTTCCAAAATTATAGCGAAGTTTTCAAATGTAAATTTTTTGCTAGTGGAGAATAATAAGAAATTATAAATTCCTGAAAAATTGTTTTGTATGATTTAGAATTTTTCATAATGTGCAAAAAACTTGTTTTTTTTAATGTACAAAAAACTTGTGTTTTTTATTGATTTGAATACGCACTTGTTTGAACAAAGTTGAATATGTCAAACCTAAGATTTTTTCAGCTTTAACCAAAGAAACCTTTTATCATTTGTTTTTCATGAAAACAAATTTTTGATGTGATGTTTAAAGCCTTTCAAAAATCGCAAAAAACCCAAAATTCAAAACTCAAGACATTTTATTAATTATAGCGTATTTGCTCAACCCTAACTTATACGTAGTTATAGAAAATAATTTTAATTTTGGTGTATCTTGGCTTCAAATTAACTAACAAGATTTCAGGTTCTTTTTTGTAACATTGATAACAAATATAGATTCTAATTTTGAAATAAAATTAAGCTACTCCTTGAAGTGTTGCTGTATAATTAGATGCATTTTAAAAATGATACTTCAAAGCTTGTATTTACACAATCAAAGATGTTTTCTATCACTTCTTAGACTGAAAATGATGGACAACGATTATTATTTATGTATATTTCGATTTTATCAATAATTCGATTATTAAACTTAAGTCGTCAAAAAAAATGTTTTTTATGGTTTCTATGCGTATCCGTAAATCAAATGAATTGGAAAAAATTGCCTATTACAGATTGATTGGAAACATAAATAATCAGTGAAATGTGCCTTTACTAAATAACTTCCAGTGAGCATAAAACTAAAATGTGTTTTTTTTTTGCATTTCATTTAATTGATAGCCTGACTGCGATTATAATAGTCCATTTCATTTTGACTAATGGACTTTCAGATACAACATATCTTAATATATTGAGAAATTAAATTAAGTGGATTTATTACCGTTTTGTTTGCTTAATCTTCAATTGTTATCTGATATTCTGCTGGCATTTCTCACATGTTTTGTTAAAAATGCTGTATGTGAAATTCTTGAGAAATTATAATAGGTGAGCGCCATACATTCTGCATAATGAAACTCTAAAGAATAACTGTTTTCCTTGGTAAATAATTACCCACCCCGCTCTCAGCACATCACGAAAAAAAATGTAAGCACATAGTAATATTTGCAGAAAAAAATAATGAGACATCTGGCGAAAATCTGCTTACCATACTGGTAGTGTCTACTATTACGGAACTTTCCATACTGTACTAGATTTAATGCTATGACGTATCTATATTATTATTGATGCATACCGTAATTTGTTCCTTCTTTTTCACTCTGAAAAAGACGAAAAGGATTAAATCAAGTTTGACAGTTCTGAGGTTATGTTGACTCAGGGTAGTTGGAAATGGGTCAGGGAGGTTGGAAACAAGGTTTTTGGTTGTCCGATATAAAATGGGTTTGGAGGGATTGAAAAGACGTCATATTGTATTTCCGAATAATTTGGTTGATGTGGACTAAGGGAAAAGGGATATACTGGTATACAGCTAGGTTAGAGGGATAGATGTGTATAGGTTTTAAAGGGGTGCGGAGGAGGATACGATGAGTAGCAGGATTGGGAAAAATTCATAAAGGGAAGATAGAAAAAGCTTGTGATGGAGAGAGACTACAGGAGTGGGAATAAAGAGTAAAGAGGATATGAGGTATAAAGAGTATAGGGATATGAGGTAGAGGGTGCATGGGTGGAGGAGGATTGGAGAAGTGAAGAATCGGTCTAAGGTAAAAGAGGGTATAAAAAAGTTTAGATATGTTCACATAGATACAGGGATATAAGGGTAGGGTTGAAAGAGAGCTGGGGACAGCTTAAGAGGAAAATGGTATGAAAGGATGCAAGGGGTTGGGGAGAATGGTTGTGAAGGTAGAGGATGCAAGGGTGATTGGGTGAGAGGGATAGAGAAGGGCAAGGAAAAAGGATGGAGGAGAGCATGTGCAAATTGTAGATGTTTGAATTTTGGAAATGGGAGGGGTGGTGGAGAACGAAAGAGGGAAACGAGGTATGAGAGGGAGAGGATAAAGGAGAATGGTTGTTAGGGTAAGAAGTAGGTGTTTTACATAGTGGGTATGGAAGGAGGTAAACGGAAAATGTAATATGAGAGATGTAGGGATAGAGAAAGAGGTTTAAAAGGTGTAAGGAAGAAATTATAAAGAGTTAGTGGTTTTTGATGCATAGTATAATAATGAACAATATTTATATTCAAAGATATTCATAAACTAATTTATAATAAATTATTTAATTAAATTAATTCATAAACCCTTTTTAGTGCTTACCGCTTGTTGCCTAGTATATAGCGGGTATACCGATGTAGATAAATGGTATAGGTTTTGTGGTGGTAGAAGGGATGCAGTGGGTAAAAGGATGTTGCTAGATGGGTATAGAGGCGGAAGGAGTTGTGAAAAGAAAGGATGGGGCAATGACGTAGTAAAGAAGAAGGGAGGAAAAATTAATTTAAGAAGGTGCATATTAAAGTGTTGTACAACAATTATGATAAGTAGTATATTACTAAAACCGTTTAAAGTAAAAGCAATGAATAGATATATAAATATCTGAATAGACTCAATACGTGATTCATCAGTTTGTCTCTATGTTTGCCTAGACCAAGACACACAGCTGATGTACCGCGGATATTAAAAGTTGGAGACTCATAGTTCGTTGGTCAAATAGTATTCAGTGCATGCGCAAATACTTATATCCTCCTGGTTTCTATGATCCTGCACGGCTGCAAACAGTTTTGCAGTAAACAATGCCAGTTGCGTCTAAACTAAGGGTAATGACGCAAATGTAGACCGAACTCGTGGCTTATTTATTGCTTGAGTTTCTCTTTCCCTGATGGAGGTACACTCCTCCAGGCTTTATCGGACCTCTGCACTTACAATCTGCAAAGCAAGAACCGCAAAACCACACTGCTTTTGGACTCGTGTAATTTTGGACCTCGGCGCTTAGAGCAGCAAAAAGAAAAATACTAAAAGGCAAGCTTTTGCTCCACTCAGAGATCTTTGGTCATGAGCTGATGGAATTTAAAAATAAGTTGATGCAGAGCTTGAAAAAATAATTCTGTTGCAGAATAGAAATAAAGGGAGAATCCATTGATTAGTTAGAATTTTTATGACCTATTCAGCATTTACATTCATAATTTAAAACTTTAGAGTGAAAATTGGAAGCCCCTGATATTTTTTTAAAATTTTACTTTTTAAACTTTCTGGTCCCATTTTCCATATCATAATGCAAAATCCATCGTAAATTTCAAGAGTTGAACCGTGAATGTGTAGTGTTGCTTTACTCGTATGTAAATCGTTTGCTCAAAGTTACTTCATTCGCGAATGTGGTTGGTTGAATTTATTTATGAGACGGATACTTATGTCGAGTTTCCCGAGTTTCGTCCTCAACCGGAAATGGGCGAAGCGATATTCGAAATTGGACGAGAACTAGCAAAGTGTAGAAATACATTGTAAACTTGTCGACAAGTACTTAAGTACCTTGCAGCTTGCAAACTTTTGTCATATCCCGAGAAACAAATCTACTTTCCAGTGATAAATATCGAGGAGGCGAGAGCACAGCGAATATTGTTAGGCAAATTTGAATAAATTTCGAACTATTTTAAGGATTATTCCACCCAGCTAAATATACAGATCTGGCCCCTAATACAGACCAATACTTACTTCAAAGTCATTTCTTGAAATCCTAATTTGCACAACATTTTATCAAGCATATGAAACAATTCGAACTTGTAACAGTTATCTCTGAAGACTAATGATACTATTTTTTATGAAAAATATATTATTATTTATATTTTCATTTTCAAAATCGTATACTATTTTGAAGTTAAATGAATCTTGAATTAAAGAATTCAATTAAGGTTAGAGCATCACCCCTTTTTAAAGGGATTTTCGTCGTCAGTCGACCTTGGCCCAGTGCTTTTTGAGTATTTCCCCTAGTGAGATGTTTCTCTCTCGAAATATCCTCGCTCGAGTGCTCACCCCAACACAACCTAATCTTGTTATATCCACGAACTTTCAGTTCTGTTATCGTCGTAAAACACTCGAGGAACGTCATTTGTGTTGAAAAATACCACAGGAAAGAATGTAATATTGCCTAGAGTGCACTCAACCTAAAATTGCCAATTTCATACATTCTTCAATGAACCTGAGTTCAGTAAATGAATCAAGGATGATCATTTCTTTATTTCTGTTTTTTTAAGTATATCTTAAAACGTATTCCTTTGATATGCAAATTTAAACGTGATGCGATTTTGAAACAATTTTAAAAAATCAGTTCGTGAAGCGAACAGAAATCGTCCTTCAATAGGTTTTTTAGGAAAACGTAATAATACTTTTTTATAACATCTCCCTTTATTCCCTTCTTCTCATCTACTGCACTACCCTCCCCCTCATATATCCTCTTAGACCCTAACCCACCTCTCCTTATATTCTCATTCCTTTAACCTTCCCTTTTTTTATTTAATAATTTCCCCCTGCTTCTTCCACCCTACTCTTTGAACCATTCAACCCTTCATGATTCTCTACCCGTTTATCCCAACTTTCTCTCTGCATACCTCCTCCCAGACTTTCTGTATCCTCACTTCATTATCCTGCCCCTTATTCCCTGCACACCTCTCCCGTTACTACTCTTTTCCAGCCTCTTCGGCCCCAAACCACTCTTTAGCACTCTACCCCCTTCTCCTCACACTCTATTTAGCCCATCTCAAAGGCCTTACTCCTACCCTTACTCCGTTGACCTACCCCTTATTCCCTACACACCTTTCCCGTTACTACTCTTCTCCAGCCTCTTCGGCCACAAACTACTCTTTAGCCCAGCGTTTCCCAAACTACTACCGCGGGTAGACACCCTACCGCCCGGTAGGGGGATGCCACTCCGGGCCCGGTAGCTCGGCAGGCTCCCCCCTGCGAGCAGACGGCTGCTTTCGTATACCTGCCACGAAAAACCCTTTCATTGTTATGAGATAATGTCCAGTTACAATAACTGAAATGATAAAGACACGGCCCAATTAAATTTTAATTAGCTGAATGAAATCCGTGACATAATTTTAAAGAAATGAAAAAAAAGTTCTTGAAAATCGGTTGATATCTGCACTCATGAAAGAAACATTTACAAATCTTGTGAATATATAAATGGGACCTCTCAGTGTAACAAAAGTGCGATAACTCTTGAAGTTATTATCCGATTTTCTTCTATCTTTTTTTAACGTTTTTGTCATAATCTAACAAATCTAACGCAGCCTATTAAAGTTTAATTTATTATTATTTTACCAAATTTTTATTTTCCTCAACCGGTTCTAATTCTCTAACAATGGGAAGGTCGCACTAAGCAAGCATCCGCGTCCGAGTGACAGGCGTCCAGTGTCTCTCTTGGGTTCTAGTATTGTGAAAAAATTTGAGGGTGGCGACCCTACCGCTCCCCAGAAAGTGCGAAAAAAGTTTGGGAAACGCTGCTTTAGCCCTCTACCCCCTTTCCCTCTCACTCTATTCATCCTCTCACTCTCTTTGGTTCCTTCACTTCTCTCCCCACCTTTCCCCTCATAATCTTAACTTCCTTTCCTCCTATACACCTTAACCCCCTCCACCATTAGGAATGATGAATTCCTCTAAGAGACCAACAAAGTATGATTAAAATTTGGGAAAATCAGTTATTAGTTTTAGACTAGAAACTCGAAAGACAAAAATAATGGAATTGTTGACCATTTACTGTGAGCCTCAATCATTTCGAACTCGAAAGTTGTTGCACTCGTCTATTTCCCAAAAAATACAAATTTATTATTTGAACTTCTATAGTTTTTCAGGTGCTTCAGATGTTCCAATTTTATTTTCGGAATCTGGTACGGTTTACCGCCCTCTTTCAAAATCTATCAGACGATTTTAAAAAGTTCGAAATTTCAAAAGCGACTTGATTGAAAATATAAAAAAGTCGATTTTCGCACAAAAATACACACTTATCCAGAAGAGTTCTTCAAAAAAATCCTCTGGCTCTTTTGTGATATCTGGCTTCATTTAGAAAAACTTTTTTTAAATTTAATTTTTAGAAGAAAAAAAATTGTCTTTACCTCAAACCTGGTTCAGCCCATATCAAACTGATAAATTTAATTTTCAGAAAAAGAGTCTTTCTTGGCCTCAAAAATGGTTTAGCCTACATAAAACTAATAAATTTCGTTCGTAGAACAAAAAATTGTCTTGGCCTCAAAACTGGTTCAGCCCATATAAAACTTACAGAAAGCCTTTCTCATACGAGCAGAAAAAAAATATTGCAAAAAATAAAAAGGGTGGGTTTTGAAAAAAATCTTCTTTTTATGTTTTTCAAAATCGGACAAAGAAATCTAGAAGCTTGTTTGGAAAACTCCACCTTCTTCATTTGTTGCAATATTTTTTTTAAGTTGCTGCTTTTACAAGCAAGACATCTCAGCAGTTTTATGCGGGATTAACCATTTTTAAGGCCGGAAGAATTTTTTTCTGAACATTTAATTGTTCTCCTAAACGGAACAATAAATCGCAAAAAAGCAAGAGGAATTTTTTGGAATCTTACAGGATGTCTGCCCAATAAATGACAAAATTGAGGAAAAAGTAGAAAAAAATATAAGTTTGGCTTCTTTGTTTAAATTGACTTTTAATCTTTTTAAACAAGTCGTCGCAATTTTTGTCATCTTAATCATTAAATTTTTATTTCTAAAATCTGAAAAATACCTGCCGCCTAATTTTCTCTTTAAAAAACATATTTATGGAGGTTTTTTTACAGCAGAAAATGGCTTTTTGTTACAAAGGTTATTAAAGCGTTTTTTCTCTCGACTTTCCTTTATTGTTTATGATTTTCAGATAGTAAGTGAACGTTTCAAATATTTAAAGAAAGAAAAGTATTATGCTTTTTTTTAATGAAGTGAAATTCTATTATTTGTGTCATATATGTTAAATGATTGTTTAGGAAGTATTATTTGCTATAAAAACTGAGTAAAAACGTATATTGAAAAAGAATAGGATTAGAAGTTTTTATGTATCAGACATTTTTTTTATCAAGATTATCGAGGCGTTTTTGCACTCAACTGTTTTCAATTCTTTATTACTTTTGGATAGTTTCTAAACTTTTATTTATTGAAAGAAACAAAAATATCGAGCCCTTCTTGAAATAATTGAAATTAAATTCTTTGTTTCACATATTGTAAATTATTGTCTAGGAAGTGCTATCTCACGTTGAATACTGAATAGAAAAGTATTATAAAAGAATGGCATTAACTGAAAACTGTGTGTTTTATGAAGATTTTTGTACTGCAGGAAATGTGTTTTTGTCATCAAGATTATTAAAGCGTTTTTGCGCTCGAATTTTTTTATCGTTTATTCATTTTGGCTAGTTTGGAAAGTTTTCAAATACTTGAAGAAAAATGTGGCAAGCCCTTTTTGAAATAAATAATATTCTATTTTACAAACAAAAAATTATTCATCCAAAGAACCATGGAGGACGAACAGTTATATGATAAAGAGTTATTAGTTATTAGTTATTGGTGTTATATTGAAATATTCCTCAAAATTTTAACTTAATTTTCTTTTGACCTATGTAATTCTGAAAAAACGAAGCTGAGAAAAAACTTTTATGAATTGTAAAAAAAAATGTTTTTTTCATCTTTTGTTATTTAAATTTTTCCAAGATTTGAAATTGGCCTTTGAATAGCTCATTAATCATGAGAAAGATGCTTTTTTCAAAGAAACATTGAGTTCAACAACTTGTAGATTGAAGATGGTTAATGCTCACCGAGCGTTCAATTTTAACAGGTCTTGATTAAAATCCATTATTCATATAATATAATATATATATATATATATATATATAATATAATAACCCTGACAATTAATTACTTTGAACATTATATTCACAAGAATTTGAAATATCAGTGTGAAGTTCCAAGAGCGTATTCACTATGGGTGTAATTATTTGTGCTTCTTTCATGAGCACATTGTTTCCTCATTAATATCAAATAAATTTGCTTCCTCATAGAGGGAGGGTTTCCTCTAGCAAAAGAAAAAATTAAGTGAATATTTTCAAGCTTAAGGTTCTGTTTCTTTCACAAATTAGACATAAAAATCAATATCAACAAATATTAATTTTAGAACAGTGAACAAAAAAGAATTAACATCAAATTTTTGTCTACATTTACCTGGTCAAAAACCATAAAATCAAAAAATTACTTATGTTTCTATCTTACCAAAAATCTAATTTTCATCAAATCAGAGAACCCATCAATATGTCATTCGATCTGTTCTGTTACAATTAACAACTTTTTATCAATAGATCAATCCACGTGTCTCAAAGACGTGAACATTTACATCAAGTACTGTACTGTTTTATGTACTCCCAATATGAAAAAAAACCTCTTATAAATAAGTTAAAATAATTTTTTCACACTATAAAACGATATTAGTAGGTTATGGTAGGTCATGAAATGTTCTTCAGCTGGGCAATCGATGCGTCTTGAAGACGCGAACAAATATAGCATATGCATTAATGTTGTATTCCGATTATTTGAAAAGTTTTCCTCACATCCACAAGATAAGCATATCTCAAATGAAGATAGTGAATAAATATATAAGGAATAAATAAAAATAAACATATCGTAATGAAGATGTTTTTTAAATTTATAAATCGTTATTGCTAGATCATAAGAGGTCATGGAAGGTACAACAATAGGTCATTCGAAGTGTCGCGAAGACGCAAACAAAAATGTCAAAATACATGAATTTTTGGTAAGCTTTGTAAATCAGAACTGGTGGGTCATAAAAGGTTCTACCATAGGTTGATCGATGCGTCTCGAAGACGCAAACAAATACGCTGGATATCGTTTTGTTGAATTTTAAATATCAAAAAAGTTTTCTTCATATAAACACAATGAACCATTTTTTTGAAACTACATAAATCGGTACTAGTAGGGTCTAAAAGTTTGAACAATAGGCCGTTCGATGCGTTTCGGAAACGCGAATAAATACACTAAATATTGTATTTTTCTACACATTTTGAATATCAAAAAAGTTTTTTTCATTTTAACAGAATAAACCATTTTTTGAAACTTCACATATCAGTACTGGTTGCTCATAAAAGTTCCAACAATAGGTCGATTGATGCGTCTCGATGACGCGTACAAATTTACTAGATATCGTGGTGTTATATTTTGAAAATCAAAACAGTTTTTCTCATAGAAGCAAGGTAAAAAACAAGTAATGAAATACTTCATCATTTATTTTGGAATAACTTTAATCGAGAATTGGTGGCTATTACACAGTGAATAATTTTCGACTTTGACAGTATTTGATTGCACATACTCGCGTAAATATTGCGGTAGCCAAAGGCAGAAATGAGTTGACGTGGAGGTGGAGGAGATGGAAGGGAAAGAGTGATTGTCGCAACATGGAAATTGACTAAGTTTCGAGGAAATTGCGCTGCAATTTATAGCTGGGGGATTTAATAACCCGGTTGCGAGGCTAGTTACATGTCGTTCCGATCGTTTTGGCGCACTTTCCGATTTCATTTCCGCTTTTGTAAATTTCCGTGTATGTGTTTTATAGTGTAGAAAATTTCGCGACATGCCAAGAATGTTCAATAAAATTCTCAAACGTTCTAGAAAATTCCAGGATTTTCCACAGTATTTCGCAAGATTCCATGTTCTTCGAAAGCATTTCAGAAATAAATCAACATTTCGGAAGGAGAAGAGTATTAATAGAAAAATCACAGGCCACTGCAGGATAATTTTTGTAATTTTAAAATACTTATTACACAAATTCTAGAATATTCTAGAACATTTGAAAATATTCTATAAAATTCCGCATGATTCAAAATCTTTTAAGAACTATGTGGAATTAGGGTGGTCCAAATTTATACCTGTCAAAATTCGACTTTCGACTTTTTGTGACTGATTTCCCACCGAATTTGTTCGTATTCCGGAAAAAAATTCGGTTTTCGAGAAAACTTGTAACAAAATGTTCCTGTTATTTACTTTTTTAATTAAAGTTTAGTCACCTCTTAGAGAATGTTTCAGGAATCATTTTCGACCATTAACTTTTTATTTTGACCACACCCCCTGATCCCCTTGTTAATACAATTTTTTTAATGCCCCAAAAAATGCAAAATAGCAGTTTTGTTTAAAATTTATGCTGAAGCCAGTATGTTTAAAAAAATTATTTTTTTTTAAATTACTTTTATTTAATAGCCGACAGGTTTCCAACTATTTTTTTACTAATTTTGAATTGTTTGAACAATTATTATTTGTTGAAACAATTTTTTCCACAGTAAATCATGAAGATTTATTATTTCTCGTGATAAATGATACAGTCGATGAATTTTAAGAATAATATTTCTTGCTTAACCCCTTGAGCGGCATTGACGCCATGTGTGACATAAAACTGCTATTTTGCATTTCTTGGTGCATTCACTGGGCACAACACAAGGGGATTTCGGGATGTCAAAATAAAAAGTTATTGGGCAGAAATTATTCCTTGAACATTTCTCAAGAGATAACTAAACTTTTATTTTACAAAGTTAAAAACCGGAACTTATTTCAATTTTTCTCGAAAACCGAGCTTTTTCCATTTAAAACCCCAGGTTAACATCAAAAGCGTTACTATTAACCGATTTTGAAAAAATAGGGAATTACTTTTTTCAAAAAACGAACAATTTTGGGAAAATCGATCACCAAAAATCGGAAGTCGAAAGTTTGATCCACCCTGATGTAGAATACTCTATTTAAGGATATTCTAGAATGTTGTAGGTAAGTCAAAAAATTTCCAGAACACTCAAGAATATTTTAGAAAGTTCCAAAACATTGTGCAAGATTCCAAGCCAGTTCAGAATGTTTTCGAAAAGTCAAAAGTCTTAAGTTCAAGTAATTAATTTGAAACGTTTCAAATTTTAAATTAATCAGTTTGAAAACTTGTTTCTAATTTACTTGTAACTTGTTTGAAAACCCGTTGAAAAGCTTAATAAATTCACATCAAGTGACTCCTTATAGAAATATTTCCAAAATCTTGAAAAGAATATATCACGTGAGAAAATTAAAAAAGAAATACAATAATTTCTTCAATTTAAGGGGGTATTCCTATTCCACCGAGCTTTTCTCAGGCGTTTTTCAAAAATTTATGAAAAATACAATTGTTCATATTTTTGAATGGAAGTTTTTTTATATTTTTGAGCAGATCTTAAACTAAAAGAATACATGGTTACCAAACAAAAAAAATAATAGGGGGCGCTGTGGCATTTCAAAAAATGTGTCCCGGAAACGACACCCTCACTTGGCTGACATGATTCAGCTGCTCCAGGTCATCCGAAACAAAAAAGTCGAAGAGATTTCTAAAATATACGAGTACGGCTATAGCCGAGACTAGAACAAATCAAAAATATTGAAAATTGACTAAATGGCGCCCATTTGAAATTTTGTTTGCGAATTTTGATTTTTTTTGGGGTAGTTTTTGACTTGCTAAAAATTCAAAAATCATTATTCTTCATTTATTCTAGTTCAGGCTATAGCCAAACATCTGCTTAATATATCCTTCAAATTTGAGCTTAATCGGTCCAGTGGTTTTGACGGAATCATGTCAGCCATTTTAAGAAATCGTGTTTTGAGAAAAACGACTTGCTCAACATGTAGCGTGACACTGGAAATTCAGACCTAACACTGAAAGTTTTGACTAGACCTTGGATACGAATCTATAAATGCTTTCGGAATATCGTATTGGGGAAGGAAAACCTATTTGAAACAAACAATGACTCTATTATACACATTTGTGACCGGCCTGCGGTCACAGCCGAGGCGGCCCTCCACAGCGTGCGGCTGAGTACTCTCCGCTCTGCGCAGTTGACCCTGCTGTAGCTTCGTTAAAAAGTCCGAACCAAACAATTCCCTTTGTGTACAAATTCCACATACTATATACTATCAAAAAATTTTAAAAAATCGATTTTTTGGTCCGGTCAAATAGAAATACCCCCTTAAGCCCATAAAACTTCAAAAATATTCACTGGTTTTCAAGATACGACTAAAAATATCCAAGCGTGTCTGTGCCGAATTTCAGGCGAGCCTGTCCGACAGCGATGATCACCGACTGAAACTCGACGCAACGCGCTTGGAAATTTCTTGTCATATCTTGGGAAACTGTGAACATTTTTAGTGTTTCATTGTTTCAAATTAAAGATCAGATTTTAAAGATCAAGTCCTGTAAATTTAAGTTTTTTTTTCATGATTTTTCTAAGTCACAACATGAGTTGAAGTTAAGGAACAAAATCTGAGAAACTCTCGGCGATCACCGCTATCGGGTCGACAGCGGTAATCACCGACTGAAACTTGACATTTGAGACTTGGACATTTTTAGTCGTATCTCAAAAAACCTCAAGATTTTTTAAGCTTCATTAGCTCAAATTGAAGATAAGACTTCAAGGACTGTGTGGTATGAATTTTAATTTTTTTCTACAACTTTCCTAGGTCATGCCACAAGTTGAAGTCGAGGTACAAAATTCAAAAAATTCTTGCATATTTTTAAAAAGCTTCTCATATGATATATTCTCTCCAAAAGGCCAAAAATATTTCTATTAGGGGTCAAACGACGCGAAGTTGAGTAGGCTTTCAAACGGTTTTCCAACAAAGTTTTTACTTCTTTTTTGAAAAAGTAATTACGTTTCAAAGTCAGCAGTGATTTTTAATAGTACTCGCGCTGGACGTACCGACAATTTTCGAAGGTAGCTTAAGTTTGTTTAAATTTAAACTTATGGCCAATTCACGCAGAAAATAGTTAAATTTGTGGGAAAAAATCAGCTAACTAATATTTATGTAAAATGTGATTTATAGCAAACTCTAAGGAATTGCATGAATATTGAAATTTCACAATATTTGAATTAAAATAGTCGTTAATCGAAATGCTCCATGGAGATTTTGGCTTTTGCGAGAATAATTCTCCCATTTTAATTTCCCCATGACGATCGGCTTGATTTACTACAAATTAGATTGCCTGATTTATTTGGAGGTCGTTAGTGAAACTATACCCATAGCACCTAGGGTGGAAGGGTGAACCAGTCTATCCTTACACGTATCAGAAGTATGCAGCTTGCATAGTTTGACTCGAGAAAGTACTGCCTGAGAAGATTCCACCTTATGGGACTTGAACAATATCAAAAATTCCTTAATGAATATCTGGTTAATAAAAATATTTCACATAGTTTTTCATAACCAAAATTTCCGACAGTTTGAAATCCTCGATTATGATGATAATTGTGTAGAAATTGTTGATGTAAGTTGTTGGCTTTAGATTTTTTCGCCAATAAGAAAAAGAGAGATTTTCTTAAAGAATATTTGAATAATTATTCATCTACAAGGTGTTTTTACAATTTCATATTGATGCTACAGTGAGATTCACATGTGAACAAAATTTTTACTTTCACGTACATAATTCCTCATTACAACAGGAAAATTAATCACTTAACATTATTTCTCTCGTACACAAAAAATGGTGTGGAAGGTTATTTTTCATACAAACAGATTGTTTGAAAAATAATAAAAAATCGATATAAAATTATTTCAAAATTTTTCAACTGAATATACTTTACAGGAAAAAATGTTATTAAAAAAAAGTATTTTTTCGATTGCAATGTCTTCTGACAACTTTTGAAAAATTTGTTTTAAAGATTTGGGGAAAAATATTTTTCTACCACATTGTCATTGTTTTTTCATCAATTGTACTTCGTTGAAATAAAACCATGTTTTGATAATACTATAGGTTTTATCAACAACTACATTGTGATTGTTGAAATAATTCTACTGTCACAGAAATAATTTTTAATGGTAACATAAAACAAAGTACATTTCAAATTTAAAAAATTAAAATTAAAAAACAAATTTTCTCAAGATTAAAATTGAACAAATGAAAATTTGTATGCAAGCAATTAAGGAGAAAAAAATGTTTGAATGAATCATTGTCAAAATGCAATGTTGCTTGAAAATTGTTATTCTTTCTACTGTGTTTAAAAAAAAATTGTCATCAATTTTTCGTCGTTAATAAAATGAAAATTTGTTTAAAGAATATTTGAATAATTATTCAACTACAAAGTTTTTTACAATTTCGTATTCATACTAATGTCAGATTTACAAGGGAACAAAATTTCACCCTCTCAGACATAATTCCTCATGATAACATATGAATTATTTACTTAACATTATTTCTCTCTTACACAAAAAATTGTGTTGAAGGCTAATTTTCATACAAACAGATAGAAATTAAATTAAATTAAAAATTTTTCAATTAAATATACGCCACTGGAAAAAAATGTTTTGAAAGAAGTTTTTCAATTGCAATGTTTTCTGACAACTTTTGGAAAAAAATTTCTTGTAAAGATTTGTGGAAAAAAAATGTTTCTACTACATTGTCATTGTTTTTTCATCAATTCTACTTCGTTAAAATAAAACCATGTTTTAATAATACTGCAATATTTATCAACAGTTATTGATAGAATCTAATAAAATAAAAAAATGTTAAATAAATAATTTATATAATTTCACAACTGAGATATTAACCAATTAATAACACTTCCAATTGGAAAACTGCGTACCTGAAACATATTATGTACTTTTCATAGATTTAATAAAACTCAATGATGAGGGCCACCATTGTATGCCGAAACGTTTGAACAACACAATTTAATTTTTGAGGGTCAATACAATCCCCCAGCGATCATTATAATGATAATAATATTATTGAATTGAAAAATTCCCGATAACAATAGATGATTCCCAAAATAAAATTCCTAAAATTCCAAAATATCCAAAACTATCAAACTTCTCACACAGACAAATTTTTCAATAGAAAGATTCCCGAATCTAAACAATTAAGCAATTATTTTTGAAATAAAAAATAAAATACTTATATTCAATGAAAATAATGTTCAATTTATTATTTATTTGATATTAAAACATTTTTTTTAAATGCTGTGAAATCTCTTGAGATATTCTAAAATACTTCAAAAAACCATAAAAATTTTTATCATACTTTGTGAATCCAAAAAAAATTTTGAAATCGAGTGAAACAAATAAGAGTTTTGTGATATGTCCCGAAATATTTTAAAACACTTCAGAAACGCTCTAAATCTCTAAAAATCTCTCAAAATCACTTGAAATCTTCTCAAATCGATTAGAATTCATAGATATTTTCTGAAAGATTTACAAAATATTTTACAATCATTGTCAATTCCTATGAATTATTTAAAATCTCTTGAAATCTTTTCAAATTTCATAATATTCTTTGTAATCTCTGAAACTTAACATTCGAATAAGCAACCCCTCTGTTAAAGAAATAACTGGAATAATTTTTTTTTTCATGAAATTAACTTCTATTCTGTTATCATAGTAGATTACGTAAGATCTGTATTTGCAAGAAAAATAACATATTTCGCCACCATGACGATTACAAAAATGATTTGACAGTAGTCAGAAACAAATTAAAAGTTGGCAGCGGATTTCATATTCAAATTGCAAATATGTGACCGTCCGCGAAGAAAGGGACCTAATGCGGGGAAAAAACAATTTTTAGTTTTTAAACCTATCGATAGTTTTTTATTCAAAAGCTAATCAGCTTTTATATTTAATATTTAATATTCATTAATATTTAAAAAAAAATTAATTTTCAAAAAAAGTTAATTTTCAACTAAAATGATGAATCATTGACCAAAAAAATCAGCTCGCTGGGCGGGCACGTTCTAATCGCACATTCTAATTAAGATCTAATTAAAAAAAAATTTTTGTTACTAAACATTTTATTGTACCTTGTGTCCTTTTCCCAAAAATTCAATTTGTTTATTTGTAATGTCATTTTTTACGTTTAAAATACTACGCATCTTACCAAAAAATTATTAATCACAAATGTCTCTTTTTTGTGTGAACAACTTTTGTCTATTTATTTTCGATTTTATTTTTAACGAATAATTCACAATTCGAATGTTCTCTTTTGAAAATAAATTTTGAGAATTAAGATTCCTCATTTGATAATTGCTTATTTTTAGCTAGGATTGTGTTCTATGAATGTTTACATCCTAATAATCAGATTTTTTATTCTAACTTCAAATTTCAAAGTATATTTTTTAATGAATACCGTTTGAGAAGAAATTGATTTTGATAAATCTACTTTGATGTAACATTTTTTATACTTTTTTGGCTTTTTTATTGATACTATGTTTTTTAAATTTTTATATATTAATGATCAGATTTTGTATTTTATTTGGTTGAGGAAAAATTATTAATTTGATGAGTCTACTTTGATGCACCATTTTGACGTCAAAGCAACGCTTGAGATATTTCAGTAGCCAATTTATTGAAGGGAAATATTGGCAGTTTTGCGATAAGGTGAAGCACTTTCAAAATAATCAGTCGTAAAAAGTTTCTTTTCGCAGAGAAATTATCCGAGTGCGGCTCGTATCGAAAATAAAATTGGTCGAGGCTTGAAGGACAATCAATTAATCCTCGGAGAAGATTTCATTACTGAATAATGAAACTCGTACGAATTAGGTGAAATATTGATTAATTTTTTTTCTGAGTCTGAATTCTCGTCCGTTGAAAATAAATTGATTAATAATCTATTACAAATTTTACCATTAATCCTTTCAACACTCTTAATTATTTTATAAACCATTTTAATTCATGCATTAAAAAAAAAGTTATTTAAATGCGATCTAATTAATTTTATATATAGCTTTCATTCAAACTGAGGATGTTTATGATTCCAAGTTGTTGTTTCAAGTTATAAAAATATTGTTTTTAAAAAATCTTTTAGAAACAAGGGTTGATTAGACTAGAACTATTTGAGAAAATTTTACTTGTGAAAAAAGGTGCTTTTTAATTGTTCTAGAGCAAAAATTATTATTTAATAAGCGATAAATAGAACGTGCCAATGCGGTTGACCCGGTAACCTCATGAACGTACGGTAAAAGGATGAAAATGCGCAAAGAGATCCCGAGATATCTGCACTGAGGACGCAGTAAAAGGAATGAAGAAAGAGAAATATAGAAAGGAGATTTTTATCCCATCTATCGTATCTCGTAGAATTAAAAACTGGATGTTTATTAAAATTCATCAGATCTTTTGAATTTTCTTCAAAAATCTACATGAAATCTTTGTGAAATAATTAGAGTATTTGTGAAATCTTTTTAATCCATCCAAAATCTTTATGAAATATTTGACATCTTTCCAAAACCTTCGAAATCTTTGAGAAATCATTGTAATCTTTCAAAAATATTTGAAAATATTTGAAATATTTTTGAAATACTTGGTAATGTTTGTGAAATTATTGAAATCTTTTGAAATCTTTGCGAAATATTTGAAATATTCATGATTTATTTAATAATATTTGTGAAATGAGTGAAATCCTTGGAAAATGATTGAAATCTTTGTGCACTCTTTAAAATTTATCTGAAATTTTTGTGAAATAATTGGAATCCTTGTGAAATCTTAAATCTATCCGAAATATTTGAAATTTTTGAGATCTAGAAAAAATCATTGAAATCTTTGTGCGATCTTCCTGATATCTTTGGAAATCTTTTCGTGATATTTGAAATTTGTTTGAAAAATTTAGTAATATTTGTGAAGTTATTGAAAATCATTGAAGTCTGCGAAATCTTTTAATTCTATCCGAATTCTTTGAGAAATATTTCTGAAATATTTTAAATCTTTAGGAAATCATTGAAATCTTTGTCAAATTTTTCTGATATATTTGGAAATCTCCGCGAAATATTAAAAATGTTCATTAAATATCTGATAATATTTGTGAAATTATTGAAGTCTTTGTGAAATCTTTGGGAAATCATTGAAATCTATGTGCACTCTTTGAAATCTATCTGAAATTTTTGTGAAGTGATTGAAATCTTTGCGAAATCATAAATCTATCCGAAATCATTGCGAAATATTTGAAATTTTTGAGATCTTTAGAAAATCATTTTAATCTTTCTGATATCTTTGGAAATCATTTCGTTATATTTGAAAATTTTGTAAAATATTTGGTAATATTTGTGATGTTATTGAAATCATTGAAGTCTTCGCGAAATCTTTTAAATCTATTCGAATTCTTTGCGTAATATTTGTCAAATCTTTGGACTCTTTAAAAAATCATTGAAATGTTTGTGAAATATTTCTGGTATATTTGGGAATCTTTTCAAAATATTTGATAATATTTGTGAAATTATTGGAATTTGTGTGCCATCTTCTAATTCTGTCTAAAATCTTTGCGAAAAATTTTAAATCTTTGTGAAATGTTTGGAAAATCATTGAATCTTTGTGCACTCTTTGAAATCTATCTGCAATTTTTTTGAAATATTTTTAATCTATTCGAAATCTTTGCAAAATATTTGTAATCCTTGTGAAAACTTTGAAATATTTGGGAAATCATTGAAATCTTAATGCAATCTATTATATCTATCTGAAATCTGAGAAATATTTGAAATCTTAGGGAAATCATTAAAATCTTGGTTAAACCTTAGTGAAATCTCTTTGGCACTCTTTGAAATCTATCTGAAATTTTTGTGAAATAATTTAAATCTTCGCGAAATCCTAAATCTATCCGAAATCTTTGTGAAATCTTTAAAATTTTTGAGATCTTCAGAAAATCATTGAAATCTTTCTGCAATCTGTCTGATATCTTTTAATTCTATCCGAATTCTTTGCGAAATATTTTTAAAATCTTTGGAATCGTCAAGAAATCATTGAAATCTTTGAGAAATCTTTCTGGTATATTTGGGAATCTTTCCAAAATACTTGAAATGTTTTTGAGAAATTTGATAATATTTGTGAAATTACTTAAATCTTTGTGCAATCTTCGAATTCTATCTAAAATCTTTGCGAAATATTTCAAATCTTTGTGAAATCTTTGGAAAATCATTCAAATCTTTCTGAAATATTTGCGTAATATTTGAAATATTTTTGAAATATCTCATAATATTTGTGAAATTATTGAAATGTTTGTGAAATCTTTGGGAAATCATTGAATCGTTGTGCACGCTTCGAAATCTATATGCAATTTTTATGAAATATTTTATATCCATCTGAAATCTTTGACAAATATTTGAAATCTTCAAAATCATTGAAATCCTTGAAAAAACCTTACTGAAATCTTTGAAAATCTTTGCGATATATTTAACATATTTTTTAAATATCTGATCATATTTGTGATATTATTGAAATCTTTGTGAAATGTTTGGGAAATCATTGAAACCTTTGTAAATTCTTTGAAATCTATCTGAAATCTTTGTGAAATAATTTAAAACTTTGTGAAATCTTTTAAATCTACCCGAAATCTTTAAAATCTGTAAGAAATCTTTGGGAAATCATTAGAATCTTTGCGCACGTTTGAAAATCTATCTGAAATCTTTGAGAATATTTGAAATCTTTGTGAGATCTTGGGGAAATCATTGAAATCTTCGTGAAATCTTACTGAAATCTTTAGAAATCTGCAACATATTTGAAATAATTTTGAGATATATTTGGTAACACATATTTGTGAAATTTTCGAAATCTTAGGAAAATCATTGAAATCTTTGTGAAATCTTCGGCAATATGAATTTTATACCTGTATTTATTATTTATTATTTACTATCCATTGTTTATTTATTATTCATGATTCACGTATGTAAAATTCTTACATAGTATAATATTATTATTCCAAGTACAAATTGTGCCATTTAATATCATAAGTCTATGCCCCTGCACCTACCTAGAAAAAAAGGCTCCGCCGCTTCTGAACATCGTATTGTTGCTGAAGTTGTTCAATATATGTACATATGTCTATGACTTTCATCCGACAGTTTTCCATTTTGAAAGTTAAAATTCTGAATAATTAATTTTCTCTGATTTCCATTTTACAAGTTACAATTTTTATTGTTTCAATTTCTCAGTTTCCATTTTAAAAGTTACTATTCGGACTTTTCTGTGTACTTTTTAATATTACCATTCACAAGCGTTTTTCTCAGAGGTGGTTGCTTCTTTCAAGAGTTTTCTTTACTGGTTTGAGAGAGCTAAGTCGTAGCTCAAAATCACTTTTTTCAAATTAAAAAATGCAAAAGTTATGCAGGTTTTTAAAATGTTTTTTCCGCAGAAGGTTGATTTTTTTAAAGCGCTTCTCTCACAATTCAATAGAGCAAAATTGATAGATGTTAAATTCAATGTTATGCGTCTAAGTAAATAACGGATCATTATTAAAATATAAAGAGAATAAAAAATGACATACTACAGAACAATAAAAAGGAGCAAGGTGTTGCTTAGGATCCTTTATCGTAGAGGAAGTCAACGTTTTGAGAGACAGTATGCTCTCCTTGTCAAGAATTATAATCAAGATTACAAAAATGATACTAAAATTATGTCAAAAATAGTAAATGTAAATTGATAGATGTTAAATGCAATTTTATTCGTCTATAGCTGATTAGTAGCTCAAACGCGATTTCTTGTTTTATTTTTGAAATTGAATGCATTAAAGTTAAACAGTTTTTGTGTCTTCTCGAAAATTGGGGTTTAAGCGCTTACTCCCTTATTCCCTGGGATTCTCGATTTATTTAATCAATTATTTCGTGTCAACGTGATTATTTTTGCATTTATGAAGAAGTCGAGGGTGCTTTTAAAACATCGCCCATAATGACTTGATGAGCATGTAACACTCGTCTGAAATATTCCCTCCTCTTGCCTGTTGCAGAGTTTGCGAAACATGGTGTCAGCGAACACGACGGACGCCTGTGAAACACGCGATCCCTGTCAACATGGAGGGATTTGCATTTCCACCGACACTGGGCCCATCTGCGAATGTCGCACTGGTGACTACGAGGGTGTCTACTGTGAAAAAGGTACAGAAATTTTCCCACAATTTCTACAACATTTTATATTTTCCCTCTATTTTCACATTTTCACATAGGGGAAACCACCCGACAGTATGTATACCATTAAGCCATTTCCCTTTCAGGGTAGGCGTGACACTACCCGATGCGGGTAGATAGGAAATAATTCAACACCATATAACTGCATCAGTTTCTAAAAATAAAGAAAGATGATCATTGTTAAATAAAGCTTACATATTCAATTGAGTATTCTTATAGAAAAAAATATCGCGAAATTAATCAATTAGCTGTATTAAACATTTTTATTAGACCTAGTCAAGGGTACGATTTTGACACCTTTGCTCATCAATAGATCATCGTTTCTAGTATTGCTCCTGGCCAAGGCAGAATACTCAATTTTGGATAATTATAGTTTGTAATTAGTATACTTACAATTAAGATCAATTTATTGAGTAAATAATAGTTGAAACTATGATTATTTTACAAAAATAGCAAAAGTTTAAATTATTGACATTTTTTTCATCTCTGATATTTCGTAAGATTGATACGATTGGTAAGAGATGTTTAATCTTCATACCATTTAACCTGACTTTCGATGACAGAAAAGTGCAGCTTTTTTACATACCTTATTCCTAAAAATTATGTCTTTTCCAAAAGGCTCCTTAAAACACAACTAAAATTTATGAGCTTTTTAATAACTAATAATTTACCCTATTTTCTTAGTTTATTATTTACAATAATTTGAATTTAAGAACTTCACGAATCAAAATAAACAAATAAACACAACCTTTAACTTAAAACAACTGCGAGACAGTCGCAGAGCTGCCAATTTTGACAGAGACATTTTTTGTAATTTTCCGATTATCTACTGTTGGAAAATGTAATATCCAATCAAAAGTCCTTAAATATTTATAAATATTAAAGAAAGAACACTTTGTATTACTAAATATTGTTCATCAAATTTCAAGCTTTTATCTAATGTATAAACATGTCATAAAAATGTTTTATTAAGTTAAAAAGTATGAATAAAGAAGAGGTTAAATTTTGTTCTTCAGGTTAAGAATCAATTTTTTGCTCTGACGCATTAATTAATTATAAAATTTCAATGAAACTTCGTCAGAAGATATAGTATCCTTGCCGAAACGTTATACTAACAAAAGTAATGAACATTTTTCGTCAGTTTTCCAATTAGTTAAGAATATCTACTGTAAATCATTATCTACTGTAGGGTGGTTTCACGTACACTACCGTCGGAAATTGTGCGCATGACTCCTGTGAGCGCTATTAAAAATCACTGCTGACTTCGAACCACGGTATTTCGGTGAAAAAAAGAGATAATGCATTTTTTTTAAACAGTTGGAAAGCTTATGAAATTCCACGTCTAGTGGTACCAAACAAATATTTTTTTGACCTTCTGAAAATAATACAGCACGCGAAAAGTTTAAAATGATCGTTTTTTAATGATTTTAATGATCGTCGATTAAAATTGAGCTCAGATACGATTGAACATTTTTAATCATATCTCGGGTATCCATGAAGATTTTTTAAGTTTTCCTTGCTAAAATTCAAGATAAGATTTCAGGCTCAATGTCGTATAATTTTGAGGTTTTTGAAAAAATTTCCCTAGGTCGTGCTAAAAGTTGAAGTTGAGGTAGAAAATTTGAGAAAATCTTGAATTTTGTTTTTAAACTTCTCACGTGCTGTATTATTTTCAGAAGGTCAAAAAAATATTTGTTGGGTACCACTAGAGATGGAATTTCATAAGCTTTCCAACTGTTTAAAAAAAATGCATTATCTCTTTTTTTCACCGAAATACCGTGGTTCGAAGTCAGCAGTGATTTTTAATAACGCTCACAAGAGTCGTGCGCACAATTTCCGACGGTAGTGTACAAAAAGCTAATTTATAGTGTTCAGCAGGGTGGCCCAAAAAATAAAATAGTTCTTTTGTTGCTGTCTCATCCCCCAATTTCCTTTAACTTGATATAAGAATAATTGTGAAATTCTTTATTAATTAAAAAAAAATGTTGAACCCGTGGTCTAAAGTGTTAATTATTATTTTTGATGTATAAATGAAAAATGAATTCGTAAAAGCAATACTTATGCCAATAAAATGATAGTAGGCAAGACTAAAAATAATGCTACCCTAATTTTTCATTAACAATACTACTATTAAGAGTAGAACAATATTTTCAGCCTTTAATAATTGAAAATGACCATTTAAAATCTAAAATAGCCAGTAATAGAAAACTACTCTTGAACTTTTATAAAATAAACCTTAAATGATATTTTTCTCCTTTCACAGTCTCCTTAACTCTTTAGCTGCTGATTTTTTTTCTGTAACGGATTTTCATCTCACTTTGGATGTTTCAGCTATATTACTTTGAATAACTTGAACTAATTAACTATTCAACTAATTACCTAACTGACTGAAAATTTAACTAACTAATTAGAACTTAACTGATTCAACTAATTTAAAAGGGAGTAAACGCGTAGTACCAGCTGGTACCGTCAGCAGCTAAAGGGTTTTTATAATAACAAGGCAACTCCAAATCCGCTTTTGAGCCTTGAAATCACTCTTAATAAACAAATTTGCTAAATACCGTCTTCTTGCATAAGTTGAGTAACTGGTTTACATGAATTTCACAAAATAAGTCCGGGTCTTATCAAAAAGTAATATCACCTAATCCAAACTCATGCAAACACACTTTTCTCAAAAAGAAAGGACATTTTCCCTTTTTTTCATCAAATGTTGCTTAGAGGCCCAAAAATGAAACTTAAATTGTCTTTTTATCATTTGAAAAAAAATATGAAATATTCAAATTATATCTCTAAAGTAATCATAAAAATTTTCTCATGAGAAATTACACTCAGAAAACAATTTGATCGAATCAACAAAACGTTTGTTAGTTCAACCATAGAATGTGGTTAGCATATGGCCAACAAAATATTTGGTTGATCAACCAAAATTGGTTTGATTCAACCAAATTTTCATGAATATCCACGTAAACAGTTTTTTTGATTCAAGAAATTTTGTTGTTTTTGAGGTTTTGTAAAGAACTATAGAAAAAGCAGAAGATGGTTCATACCATAATTATTTTGTTGTTATGTTTATTGCATTAGCGTAAGTAATTTATTATTTTTACAACAAAGAAATGTTAACACTTTTTAGAATTTAAGTACCTAAAACCGCGGGTTATTCATTTTCTCTAATTACAAAAAAATACAAAAATATTTTTACATCAAATGAAAGAAAATAAGTTGTAAGAAAACAAAACAAATGTTTTATTTGTTTGGGCCACCCTAGTGTCTCGTCGGGTAGGTCTAAAAGAAAATTTTTTTGAATTTCAAAAATCCACGTGGCGTAAAAGTTCTTTTGTGCTACAAGTAGTCTATTCTGAAAATTGAAGTTCGATAACAAATAATGCAACGCAAAGAGTGCAAAATTTGTTTTATACATGATACACTTATAAATTTTGCTGATTCTTGCCTAAGAGAATTTGTATTCTATATTATTGCCAACATATTGTTCATTCATAATTCGAGTTTTTGTTTGTTTTAAATACCCTTAAAACCAGTGAAAAAAATATTTAAAATCTGATGAAATTACCATTTTTTCGACAAAATATAATCTTTTAAATGAAACCAACAAACTAAAAAAAGATTCATTTCTTGAAAAAATATGTGTACATATTTTCGGTCATAGTTCCATGAAAGAAAAGCTTTTAAATTTTTTTGGTCTTATTTAGAAATTTATATTTGGCCAAAGAACGTGTGATATTATCAGAGTTTTGATACTATTTTCATGCATTTTTAAGGTGTTTAAAACGAAGAAAATCCTCAATTTTAGACACTTTTGGTAAGTTTTAGTGAGATTATGGAGTGTTTAGGATTATATTCGTTATTTTTATCATTCAGAATAAGTTACCAATAATATAAACAACAAAGTCTAGTGGTCATGAATCACAAAAATTGATAAATGTATCAGTTATAAAATAAATTTCACTCTTTTCGCTGCATAAAAATTGAATGAGCTGGCGACAGCTGATTAATTTTCTTCATCAGACAAAAATGTACAGAATAAACTACTTGTTGTATGAGCAAACTTTTAGGCCACGTTGATTTTTTTAAATTCATAAAATTCGCTCTTGCGGCTCACCCTAGTGTCTGCTATAATAAAAAATGAAAAATATAAAGTTCAAAAGTTCGCATATGGGCATGTCTATTCGTTCTCCAAAAGTCAAATCTTTTTTTGATAAACATCAAAATCTATCTGAAGACAGTATTTTCGTCTTTTCAATTACGGAATATCATTATCAGGGAAGCTAAGAGCAAACAAGCAATATTGGAAACGTCTTTTCTGAAAATTTTGTGTGAATAAAAATATTGATAATTAGCATTAAAAAGTATAAGTCCTTCTAAACTTGTAAGGGTTGACGAAGACCCAGTTTTGAATCTAAAGTTTCGTGGTTAATGATCCCAGAAAAGTAAACGATATCCATCCTCAATATTCATCCCAGTTCTTTACAGATGAAATTCCCTTCAATATTTGCCTCATACAAGGTTTCTGGGATCTAATGCAATTTATAAGTTTACCAGTTAAAACTTTTGTGAGCCAGAAAAGTTACATAGCAAAGAAATAAGTTAAAAGATTAAAGATATCCAAGGAGCTTGGAGTGGCTTTCTAATATGGTGTACTACTTTGTAGTTACGACCTTCTATTTATCTGAATTATAATAGGTTTTATATCATTTACTCATCCTAAGTTTTTTCTCGACTAATTATAGCGCTTATCATCTCTAAATTGCTTTGACTGAATGAATGCCCTTTTTTCTCTTGTTTCCCGACTTGTTTTCTGTCTTGTGTTTTTTGGCCTTACCCGAGTCGAAATTTTCGTCCTATTCTGAACCTTTAAATGTTGGTCTTAATAGGTTTTAGAAGAATACTTCACTTGATAGCAAATAATATTTTCATGTTTGTCTTTCAATATATGCTGCGAATACTTAATTTTTGCCAAAGACTTTTTCGTCTCTTTCCACCATAATTGTTTTTTCATAATTACTCTTGATGATAAGTATCTTCGAACAGAAAATTACGTTTCAGCACTATTCTTTCAACCAAAAAATGCCAGTTGCTCCTTACAACCACACAGTGGAGCTAAGCGCCAAAATTTGTTCCAGAACAGCCTAGTGCAAATAAATCTGAATCGATTTTGATTTTTTAAAAATACTTTCAACTAAATTTCAAGAAAATTATGAAAATCGATTTTTCAATATATTTTGCAATGCACATCTGTGATACCAAATAAACTGGAAAAATTTCAATTTTCATAAGTTTTTTCATATTCCCACAAACAATCGAAATAAACTCGGGATTATTTTGAAATGAGTCTTGTAGCACCTAATACAAGAAATTAATTCATAAAATGTTTTAATTAATGTTTATAAACTAATTGTAAACAAACTCTATAAACAAGTGCACTATTCGGACAGTTATTCACAGAAATACATTTTGCGGTCACTAAAACGAATTCAAAATCCCCTTCAACAGATTTAATAATGGTATAAACAAAGATATATAAATAAATTTATATATATAAATAAATGTCATTCATTTTCAGAAATACATTATGTTTTCGCTAAAAGGACTTTAAATCGACTTGACAGTGTTGTGTTGGGAAAAAAATCGATCTTTGCAACACATCCATCACTGTTTTATACAAAATGTATTAACGTATACACTGTTTAAATTAGAATACCTGTTCAAACAATTTCTTTAAAATATTAACAAAATCAATTGGAAAATTTCGTGTATTAATTTCATGTAGTAAATGCGACTACACTTATTTCGATTGATCTCGAGTTTATTTCGATTGTTTACGGAGAAATAAAAAATAAAGTTGTAAAAATTGCCATTTTTCTCACTTAATTTGTTGATATAGAAGAGCAATGGAAATAATTTACTCAAGATTTCTAAATGAAAACTATCAAAATCGATTACAAATTGTCGGCTCTAGGCCGTTTTAGAACAAGTTTTGATAGCTGTTATATGCGATTCGTGATTCGAATGCAAAATGTTTATATTATTATATAAAAACTAAAAAACAGTTTTTATTCATATTAGATTATCACATGATAGATAATGAAGTATAACATAAATATTTTTATTAATATTTATTAATTTTACAAACGATTAGTCATTTTCACTTTTTCTTAATGCATAGTAAAAATATTCCAGTCATAAATAAATAAGAAAACTAACTAATTTTGCACATGTGTTTATTGCTTCATCATTTTCTTTCAATTTCAAGGAAAACGGAATTGTGGATTATTTAATGGCCAGTCAGATTATTAATTTTGCATAATACCTTCTTTATTTTTGTGATCTGAAGGAAGAAATTGATTCTTTCTCACCAATTTAAAAATATTGAAATTTTCAATTTTGACCATTGAGAAGAAGAAAAATAGTATTCAATAATTTTTTGAAATTGATATTAAATCTTAAGTTTTCGGCCGGCGACGCCAGGCTTCATCAGGAATACAATACATAATTGAAAGAAAATTCTAACTTTGGAAATGAAATAGGATTTGTTATAAAAGAAAAATAGGATGGTAAGGGTTAATTACAGTAACGAAGGACATAACCTATATTGAAATTTAAGAATTTTAAATTAGATTAAAATTAAATTCAAAATCCCATTTAACGTCCAATAATCAAGTTAATGTATAGAATTCCTGAAAATAAAACAAGAATTCAACGATCAAAGGACCCCGCACCAAATGTACAGAAAAAAGCCTTATGATAAAAAATTCTAAAAAAAATTTTTTCTTGTATTTTCGAACCTGCAAACTAAAAATTCAAAAGAAAAATGTCAGAAAGATGGACAGTTTTTAGACAAACACTTGTCCAAAGTTTCGATTTTGACATGTATTTTAATGGAAAAATGCTTATTTTAGCAAAATGTTTTTTTTTCTCAAAAACGCTATGATAGATTTCACTGAAACTTTGATATTTTGACGATCAGGCGTACCGAATCAAAAGATTCATACCCACGAACTAGAAAGATTAACGATTCTTTGGGTATACAGCATGTTTTTGGGGGTGTTTTTGTACCCTAAACGTCCAAGTAACATATGTAAATCATCATTTCTTAGTAACTAAAATCAATAGAGATTTTTATTCAACTGCTACGGTATGATACGACTTTCCAATAAGTGGAGTAAGCGTACATAGCAAGAATATGTTTTGACCTGATTTTAGGGGATGTTTTACCATCCCTTAAACAATGAGTCTGAAGTTCCTAATGCATTAATCAATAACGAAAAATAATTTTATTTTTAAATGCATGAAAGCTGCTATTTTATGACAGAAAATATTCGCGTACAATCCTAAAAACTTCTTCAAGCACTTTCAACCCCTCATCAGATATAAAACTCACCCAAGCTACCCCTAAATATTTTTAAAATTCAACAAAACCAACCTAATTCAAAAATCCGCCCAGTTCTTGCTGATAATAATTTCAATTAATGCCAAAGGGGCACACATAAAGTCTCAACCCTTCAGCACATGTAGAACTCACCCCAGCCACCCCCGAATATTTTAAAAGTTCAATAAAATCACCATAATTTCAAAGTACACAAGGATTTTTCTGAAAATGTTTTCAGTTGATGCCAAAGGGACAAAAAAGTGTCTCAATCCCTCAGCACATATAGAACTCACCCCAGTAACCCCCAAATATTTTTAAAATTCAATATAAACAGCCCAATTCCAAAATACGCTAGGATTTTGATGATAATTTTTTCAATTGATGCGAACAGTTCACACAAAAAGTCTCAACACCTAAGTACATGTGGAACTCATCCAAGTCTAAATATTTCTAAATATTTTAAAAATTCAATAAATTCAAAAAAGTAAGATGAAAGGACAGTTTTCAAATACGCACTTATCAAAGTTCCAATTTTTACAGGTATTTTAATGAAAAATGATTGTATTGAATTTTAAAAATATTTAGGGGTGACTGGGGTGAGTTCTATGTGCTGAGGTTTTGAAACATTGTTTTGCCCCTTTGGCATCAACTGAAAACATTTTCAGAAAAATCCTTGTGTACTTTGAAATTATGGTGATTTTATTGAACTTTTAAAATATTCGGGGGTGGCTGGGGTGAGTTCTACATGTGCTGAAGGGTTGAGACTTTATGTGTGCCCCTTCGGCATCAATTGAAATTATTATCAGCAAAAACTGGGCGGATTTTTGAATTAGGTTGGTTTTGTTGAATTTTAAAAATATTTAGGGGTAGCTTGGGTGAGTTTTATATCTGATGAGGGGTTGAAAGTGCTTTAAGAAGTTTTTAGGGTTGTACGCGACTATTTTCTGTCATAAAATAGCAGCTTTCATGCATTTAAAAATAAAATTATTTTTCGTTATTGATTAATGCGTTAGGAACTTCAGACTCATTGCTTAAGGGATGGTAAAACATCCCCTAAAATTAGGTCGAAACATATTCTTGCTATGTACGCTTACTCCACTTATTGGAAAGTCGTTTCATACCGTAGCAGTTGAATAAAAATCTCTATTGATTTTAGTTACTAAGAAATGATGATTTACATATGTTACTTGGACGTTTAGGGTACACAAACACCCCCAAAAACATGCTGTATACCCAAAGAATCGTTAATCTTTCTAGTTCGTGGGTATGAATCTCTTGATTCGGTACGCCTGATCGTCAAAATATAAAAGTTTTAATCAAATCTATCATAGCGTTTTTGAGGAAAAAAAACATTTTGCTAAAATAAGCATTTTTCCATTAAAATACATGTAAAAATCGAAACTTTGGACAAGTGTTTGTCTAAAAACTGTCCATCTTTCTGACATTTTTCTTTCGAATTTTTCGTTTGCAGGTTCGAAAATACAAGAAAAAATTTTTTTTAGAATTTTTTATCATAAGGCTTTTTTCTGTACATTTGGTGCGGGGTCCTTTGGACAAACACCACAAAATGCTCCTATTGCAATTCCTAAAAACAAAACAAAAACAAAAAATTTTATTTTTGTGCAAAGAAACAAATTATTTATTTATTTTTTTGTGTTTTTAGGAATTGCAGTAGGAGCATTTTGTGGTGTTTGTCCAAATTTGATCGTTGAATTCGTGTTTTATTTTCAGGAATTCTATACAATAACCTATATTTTACTTCCATGATGTATATATATATATATATATATATATATGTACGAAATTGAATTTTTTTTTGAAGACAAGAGGGTTGACAATTACAAAAAAGTTATTCTCATTCAATGTTATTTCAAAGGGGAAACAGGTTACTTAATTTTTATTTTTCACTCCACTTCTGGACAGGCAGAAGCATTTTATTAAATAATCGTGAACAATTTTGGGCAGCACTCCACATTGTTAGGGTGCCTGTCCAGGAGTGAAGCCAAAAACGAAAAATAACCCTTTCGTGTGTACACCCCCCTTCAAAAGTTTGAGGCCACCTTGGATAAACTGACTTATACTCATTTTTATCATTATACACTCTTTTTATTGACTGTATTCCCAACGAATTACAAAATATAAATATTTCATCAAATATTTATTAGTATTTGATCCCTAGTGACGTTGCAAATAAAGTCAATAAAAAGAGTGTATAATGGTAAAAAATGAGTATAGGTCTGTTTTTCCAAGGTGGCCTCAAACTTTTGAAGGGGAGTGTAGGTGGAAGTAAAAACGAGTGAGTTTTTAGATTAAATGAAGTTTTAAAAAACTACTAGACTAGTAGATTGAAAACAGTCACAACATCGACAACATACAATATTCAATATTATTTTTATTATAAGTATTTTTAATATGTATTAACAAATGAAATGATTAAAATTGAGTCACATATTAATACAGAATGATGATAAAGGTCCTAAAAGAACGAAAAGAGGGCCTCGAGGATTACACAGAACTAAAAGATGTCTTACTTAAATTCCTTAAAGTCACAAAAAATTTGGAGGTCTTATATTATTTTTCCAATAACTATCTTCTGTGAAATAGTTTCTATTGAAAGGAGTAGACTAGAATTTGTCAAAAAACACCGTTTTTTTGTAAATAAAGTGGAAAAATTGTTTCAAACATGTCTTGTTTTGGAAAGGCATACAAAATTTTCTGTTGTATTCCAAGTTGGCGATTGTTTTAAAGTAATATATTTCTTTCCACAATAAAAAAATCATATTTGCTTCAGCTAGAACTTAGGGAATTTTAAAGAAAAAAGTGTTTTATTTTTTATTTTAATGTTAAATTAGTAATTTCTCATAAAAATGATCATCTTGGCACGGTTATATTATGATACATAGGGTCACTCAGTTTGTAGATTTGTATACTTTCCTGATCTAGATTTATCGGCTACACGAGATTGGCCTCGCGATTCAAGTACGTGGTTCGAATCCGGGCTTAACACGACAAATTTCCGTTTCACAAGACCTACGATTTTTCATTGGATGGCGGATTCACCTCCTGTCAAAGTTTCGAAGGCATGACAAATTTAACCAATTATTTATTTAGGAGAGTCACCATTCACGAGGCGATAAATTAGACTTTTAATAATTAAATACCCAACATTAAAAATTCTTCATTACATTTTGATATATCCTTCTTGGTTTACGACTTTGCACTTCCTGGTTATCAAACTTATAGTCATGATGAGGAATCGAATTACAGGATAAAATTTGGTAGTTGCAAAATGATTGAGCCTATTCTAATAGCGTATACTTGATTTCTGGCACTACAATAATAATAATTTTTTATTAGAAATCAGTAAACAGTTGAATATACCAACAAAAAATTGGGGTATAATTAATAATTGGTAAGGAATTTTGTTAAGTATAAAAAAATGTTAATTCTGAATCTTAAACTTTATTTATTTTTTTCCTAACTTTTAGTCTTACAAAGAAAAGTGGTGTAACAATATGTCTCTGGAATCTTGCATTCATTGTTGTTGAAAAACTGATTATATTGTTATTACTTAAAGTTGTAATTATTTGAAGTATTACACATTTTTTCTGTTAGTACTTTTCGCTGGAAATCAGAATATTTTAAACAGAATTTTAACATAAAATCATAAAGTTATGAAAGAAGACTCAAAGTTTCTAAAAATGTTAGGTTGTGTTAGCTTTTTTCACCTGAAATATTGTTATTTTTAATCAAAAGTCATCATTAGGATTCTAAATTTGGAAATGTTATGTTATGTTAGTGTCTTACACCGAAAATGGATATTTTTATTGAAATTATTAGATTTTCAAGATTAAACCTTTTTCATCAATTTACGTTTTTCGGTTTGTTAGTGTTTTTTTATGGTTTATCGTTTTTAAAATAAAAATCATTATATTTTTAAGGTTAATCATTTTGGATAAATTTTAGGTTTATGTTAGCATTTTACGCTAAGAATCAGTAATTTAAAACAACGATCATTACAGTTTAAAAAAATCATTAAATTTCAACTGTACATACATTTTCAACAATTTTGGGTCATTTTAGCGATTTAAACAAAAAATTGGTATTATGAAACAAAAACAATTATAATTCGAACAAAATTTAGAATCTTTTAACAATTTTGGATTATCTTAGTGTTTTTTTGGTAGGAAATGGTATTTGTAATAAATAAATATATATATATATATATATATATATATATATTTCAAAGATGATTCACAACTTTTAACAATTTTAGGTTATGTTAGCCTTTCAAACCAAAAATTGGTACTTTAAAACAAAAATTATTACAGCTTAAACAAGATTCGCAATTTTTGAACAGTTTTAGGTTACATTAACGTTTTTCACAGAAAATTAGGGTTTTTAACAAAAATCATTAGATTTTTAAGGTAAATATTTTTTAAACATAATTTGTTAAGTTAGTGTTTTTCACCAAAAGTTGCTGTTTTTCCTCGAAAAATGGTATTTTTAATACAAAAATATATATAATTTAAAAACGATATACAACTTTCAATTATTTTAGGTTATGTTAGAATTTCAAATTCAAAATGGGTATTTAAAAAAAAATTATTATTAGAGCTTAAATAAGATTCAAAATTTTTGAACAGTTTCAGGTTATATTCATGTTTTTTTTACAGAAAATTGGGGGTTTCAACAAAAAACTTTGGATTTTTTAAGCACATCATTCTTGAAAAATGGTAGGTTATGTTAGTGTTTTTCACCAAAAATTAGTGTTTTTGTCCTAAATTCTTATTTTTATTATGAAAAAATTATATTTTGAATAAAATTCACAATTTGCAACAATTTTCGGTAATGTTAGAATTTTACAACAAAAAATGACATTATACAAAAAAATCTTCATAGTTCGAACAAGACTTGCAATTTTTGAACAGTTGGGTATTCAGTTAGCGTTTTTCATCAGAAATTGATATTTTTAATAAACAAACAATTATATTTTAATGAAAATTTACAATTTTTCAAGGATGATTCATAATTTTTTAACAATGAAAGGTTATTTTAACATTCTTGTATTGGAATTCGGTTATTATGAACAAAAATAATTGAATATCAAAGAATATTCACAATTAATTCAGGATCGTAAGATTTTTTTGATTATCATAAGTTTTTTTTGGCGATTTATACCGAAATTTTTTTTTGTTATTAAGAAATAATTGGATTCCGAAAATGATAAGCAAATTTTTAAACAATTTTATGTTATGCTTGCGTTTCTTACCGGAAATCGGCATATACATTTCAAAGAAGATTCACAATTTGTAAACAATGTTATATGTTAACATTTTTCACTAAAAACCAGTAATTTAAAATAATAGATTCAAAAGAAGATTTACAATCTTAAATAATTTTTTGTAATGCTATGATAGTTTTTTTATCGAAAATTGCTGTTGATTATAAAAAATCACTAGATTTCAAAGAAAATTTACAATATTTGAACAATAACAGGCCTTGTTAGTATTTTTAATCGGAAATTAGATATATAAAAATGCAACGGTTTCATTTTCTATATAGTGTACAAAAATATTATATTTATGTTATTTTAGATGATAGGTATTGTCAAATAGAAATATTTTGTATTAATATTAATATTATATTCTAATTCAAAAATCGCGCAAGACAAAAAATATTCAGGAGATTATCTGGTGTAGATCTAGCATATGTAGAAAAATTGGGTAGCTTATATTACAAATTTTTTTCAATTACCTATTATGATGGAAATGTTTTTTTAGTTTTTGAATTTCAAGAACTAAATTTTCCGGTAAGAAATATTACGTTATCATTTTGAAGGATGACCCATTTGAGGTGAGACATTTCCGAAAATTCTTGGCTAGGATGCTGGCAAGGACAGAAAGTGGGTCGACAATCAAGAGTCTTCCTCTGGAATATACCCATCCCTTAATGCATTGCATTCTGAGTCGCTGTTCCCCTATAACACCTGCATCTCTGGAATTGTATTCGCTTCCATTTACGATTCCTGGACTGTAATTTACTGCCAGATATGCAACTGACAGGTACTTCGCATATTTAGAAATCCAATAAAACGTAATTTCCAGGGTGCAATTTTTCCAAAATATAATAATAGTCAGATAAAGTGGATTGAAAGCAAAAAATGGATTCCTTGTCTTATATCTTTCGTAATATCTTTTGTTATATAGGTGCAAAGAATTTTTTTTTTTTGTTTACAAAGAAACCTATGCCATAAAAAATTCAATTGCGCGTGTTTTTCTCAAGTCAAATTGCTAAAGGCATCTAGAACTTTAAAAAAAGTCACTCTCTAAATCTAAATTATTGAAATTCTATTATTTCAATTAGGAAAAAGATCACTGATTGACTCTATTAAAATAAATTTGAGATTATTGTCACATTACATTAAGGGCCATTCAAAAACTACGTCACGGAATTTTGAAAACTTTTTCCACCCCTGCCCTTTTTCATAAAATTTATTCGTTGTGATTTTTGAAATTAAAAAATAAATATATATTATTATATATTATAATAGAAAAAAATTAGGAAACTCATTTTCCTCTCTGGCTTGAGATAGTTACTACTCAATAAGTCGAAGGAATTTTTGTTGAGAGTTGGATTTTTTTATATTCTATAGGGAGACCTACAGCTTGCAGTGGGATCCGAACCACCAGAACCTCACTAAAAGTAAATAGAAAAATTGCCGAGATCGACGGCTCAGGGATTGAACTCCGGACCTCTTATTTAGAACATAGAAACGTAACATTTGAACAGACTTCTTAACCCAAAATGCTCTCAAAATAGAGAAAATGGTGTGAGTTTTTACGAATATTGGGGAATGATAGGGGAAAAAATTATTTTAAATAAAATAAATGTATAGGTACCATATTGAATTCAATAGCAAACGCTTAAGATTTAAAGACAAAATATATTGCATTTTCATCTGAGAAAGAATAATTTTCCACCAAAAGAGATGAATTTTTAATGAAAGAGTTGAGTTTTTAAGCTCGAAAGTTAAATGTTTCAGAAAACATTCAACACGTTGAATTTTGAATCCAACAAAAATTATATTTTAACCAAGTAGTTGAATTTTCAATAAAGAAAAAACTAATTTTAGATCAAACAGTTGCATTTACGAAAAAATAGTTGAAATTTCAAGCAAACAATACTTAAAATTCAACCATACGAAGTTACGTTTTTAAACAAATAGTTCAATCTTCAAGCCAAAAAGAAGCTTTTTTTATATGACACTGGAATTTTCAACCAACAAATATCTGAAAACACGAATTTTCAACAAAACAGTTGAATTTTCGGAAAAGATTAATTTTTAACAAACTAGTTGAATTTCCAATACAATAAATAAATTTTCAACAAAATAGTTCACTTTTAAAGAGTAAAATTAATTATAAACCAAACAGTTGAATTTTCATGCCAAGAAGACGCATTTTCCAGAAGACACTTGAATATTCAATTGAAAAAGATTAATTCTTAACGAAAAATATAAAAGTCTATATTTTAACCAAAATAAGATTTAAATTTTATATCTGAAACGTTTGAATTTAACAAAAAAAGATGAATTCTCGAAGAAAAATGTATATTGTTGATATTACAACGGCGTTACCACGCTGAAAAAACCAGTTCTCGTCAGATCACTGAAGTTAAGCAGCGTTGGGCGCGGTTACCACTTGGATGGGTGACCATTCGAGAATACTGCGTGCTGTTGGCCCACCGTGGGTGTGGCAAGCTCACACTTGTAGTAGTTATTTACTACAAGAAACTATCCACCTAGAAACACTACCCGAATCGGGTAGTGTCACGCCTACCCTGAAAGGGAAATGGCTTAATGGTATACTACTACAACCATAAGGGATTTTAATTTTGAACATGAAACAGTTAAATTCAACCAAAAAAGCACTTTTAATCAAAAAAGATCAAATTCCTATCGAAAGAGATTAATTTTCCAACCAAAAAGACGAATTTTCAACAAAAGAGTTGAATTTTTAACCATGAACTCTAAAACCAAAAATTGTTTTTTCAACAGAATAGCTCAATTTTCTACCAGAAGAATAGAATTTTAAACACAAAAATACAATTTTTAACACATATTGAAGTTCTGAATCAAAGAGATGGATCTTCATCTAATCAAATGAATGTTCAATATAGTAGTTCAACCTTCAATCAAGTAGTTTAATTTTCAAACAAGAGGATTAATTTTCTACGAAAAAGGACGAATTTACAATTGATTTTCATCACAAGATGGAATATTTCCATTTTTAATTAAAAACCTTACTTTTTAAGCAAAAAAAAAAAAAAAGATTTTCAACATAGTAGTTAAATCTTCAACAATAAAATGAATTTTCAAGAAAGCAGTTAAACTCTCAATCAAAAAGTTAATTTTCAACCAAATAGTTGAATTTTCAACTAAATAGTGAAATTTTTACGAAAAGCATAAAAATCTTCACACAAAATGAAGATTTTTCAATAACTCATTCAAATTTTAAACCAAAGAGATGGATCTTCATCTAATGTAATGAATTTTCAGCATGGTAGTTTAACCTTCAACAAGTAGTTTTCAGCTAAACATTCAAATCCTTAACCAATCAAATAAATGGTTAACAAAGTAAATTAGTTCAAATTTCAACCAAGTATTTGAATTTTCAACCAAGAAGATTCATTTTCTACAAAAAAGACAAATTTTCCACAAAATACATTAATTTTCAACCCACCTGTTGAATTTTCGACTAAAACGATAAATTTTTATCCAAAAATGGAACAGTTACATTTTTAGTTGAAACAATTAATTTACAAAGAAAATTATATTTTTAACATAATAGTTGAAATCATCAAGCAATAAAATATGTTTTTATCAACGTAGTTGAAATCTGAACCAAAAAGTTAATTTTTCACCAGTAGTTGAATTTTCATCCAAGTAGTAGAATTTTCAATCAAGAAGAAAAATTATTTTCTAAAAAAAAGACGAATTTCCAACAAAATACATTAATTTTCAACCAAATAGATGAATTTACGACTAAAACGATCAATTTTTATCCAAAAATCGAATAGTCAAATTTTCAGTTAAAAAATTAATTTACAAAGAAAAAAAATAGATTTTCCACATAATAGTAGAAATCTTCAGGAAATAAAATGAGTGTTTATCAAGATAGTTGAAATCTCAAAAAAAAGTTAATTTTCCACCAGTAGTTGAATTTTCATCCGAATACAAGATCTACACATTTCATCCAAATAGTTGAATTTTCAACATGATGGTTTAACTTTCAACCAAGTAGCTAAATTTGTATTGAGAATATTAATTTTTTACCAAAAAGATGAATTCACAACAAAATACATAATTTTGCAACCAAATAGTTGGCTTTTCAACTAAAAATAATTAATTTTAATGGCAAAATAGAATAGTTAAATTCACAGTTGAAAAAAAATTAATTTTCACAAAAAACAAATTTCATTTCCAACACAATTGTTCAATCTTGAACCAATAAAATGAATGTCTAATAAAGTAATAGAATTTTCAAATATTTAGTTGAACTTTTAATCCAAAAAGATTAATTTTTAATGGAAAATTTATTATAACAATTTTCAACTGAAAGAGATCAATTTACAACCAAAATTGTAACAGTTCAATTTTCAGTTTGAAAAAATTAATTTTCAAGAAAAAAAAAATTGCAACCAAATAGTTGAATTTTCTACCAAAAGAATAAAATTTTCAAAGAAAAAAGAAGATTTTAAAAGACTGATACAAATTTTAAACCAAAGAGATGGATGTTCATCTAATAAAATGGATTCGCAGCATGTTATTTCAACTTTTAACCGTGTAATAGAATTGTCAATCAAGAAGAAAAATTATTTATTATTTTCTACAAAAAAGACGAATTTTCAACACAATACATTAATTTTCAACCAGATAGTTGAATTTTCGACTAAAACGATCAATTTTTATCCAAAAATCGAATAGTTAAATTTTCAGTTGAAAATGTTAATTTTCAACAAAAATTGATTTGACTTTGTTATTAGGTTCTATTAATTCATTCAGGAATTCAATTCCATTAATATAGGACAAGTTTCTTGAAAATAGGGGAAAAAAAGGAATTCTTTAAAAAGGGGAAAGAGTGTAAAGTCTGTATTTATATGCTTTACTTGTGAAATAAAAATCACTAAGTTTGATTTTTTTTTATATATCAAAAAATGGTTATTCACATTCAGATTTTTCATGTGTGATGTCATATTCTACGTTAACCTTCCCCCTCTACGTCATAAATCATCGCAATACATGTTACCCCCCCCCCCTGGCAGAGTGACATAGTTTTTTAACGAGCCCTTAGTGAAATTAATAAAATTTTAACAAATTATAATTTAGAGAGTAATTCCGAGAAATAGATTTTTCACTAGAAATGCGTGTGGAACAGTTAATTATCAAGATGGCATAACTTACTGGCTGTAATGTGTTAAGTTACGTTTTTGCTGACATAAAACGCGAGTCATCTTGCGTTCTGCTTAACGGCCGGAAATGAAAGTGATTGAATTAAAAAAGTCGTAAATTCAAGCAAATAAAAAATGACCTTCTCATGAAAAAGGTTCGCACCTGTACAAGAGGAATTTCTCGTTCGCTGTGTGTATATATGATATAACTTTGACACCTGGGTTATGAGAATTTGCGTCATAAACGCCCGCAGCAAGATTTACGTCTTGAAACTTTTATGATTCTTTGGCGTACTTCTAGTTCAGGAAATGTATCAGATATTTATTCTTAAACGCCTTGACACTTTCAATAATTGCAGTTTCACGAATTATATGTTTATTACATAATTGTGAGATTTCGAAAAATAAGTTAATCAATAATTGCCAACAATTGCCTAATTGGCATTTTAACAACTGAAATTTAAAACTTTTTTGAAATTTTAGCGCATGAAACTGACATGCAAGATCCTGTGAAAATATTCAGTTTCCTTTATTTGGTTCAGTTATTTAGGTTATTTGTTTATTTGAATTAAAAATTCATCACTTTATAAATTTCACATTTTGTTTAGTATTATTTGAAATTTTAGGGTTACAAATAATTCGTATTGCGATTTTTCAACATTTAAGTTCGCGATTTTATATTTTAAATACCTGAACCTTTTTAATTTATTTCGCTCATTGTAAATTGTACAATTCTGAACAGCTTCGAAATTCTTGAGATTTTAACATTCATAATTTCGAACATTGCATAATATAAATTGTACCTGATTAAACAATTGAATTAATCAAACATTTTTGAAGAACAAAAGATCATTCATAAAACAAGAATTAGATTTTAAAATGAAAACACAAATCAAAATGGAAAATTCTAGTCTATTTTGTAAGTCAATGATAAAAACATGTACAATATGAGAAGTATATAAAAATTGAAGGGACTTCAAGTACATGAAAAAACTACATTATTTCACAAATAAAGAACTTTATAATAGTTAGAATGGACAAACAGACCATGACAACTAAAGGTTACATTAGATAGATATTATTTGATAATGCTTTGATTAATCTTTAATATAGAATCAATGATACGTATTTGATAAGTATTTTTTTCGAGAGCTGATATGATATAATTAAATTTAAAAATTCAGAAAAATCGTTCAACTTAGTTGAAAATTTTTAAAAGGAACATAAAGACTCAATCTTTGGGAAAACCGTTAAGGACAACTTAACTGTTGCAACTAATAGACTATAACAAAAGAGATAAAAACATTCTTAAGAATGGTATTCCGCATTGAAATATATAAACTAGTATGTTTCTAGCAATTAAAAATAAATGTAATGATGTATTAGATGGAAAAACAAAAGATTAACTAATGATCAATGTGCATATCGATTAAAAACTCACAATAGTGTTATAGCAAAAGCTTATGCTCTGCTGAAGGTCCACAAACCAAATTTAATTTAAAGACTGATTGTTTCCACAGTTGATTCTCCTAATAATAATTTATCTGAATGTATTTAAAATATTTAAAACCTCTTTTTCTATAAGCTCTAGTTCATTTTTTCATTCATAAAAAATAGTTGGAAACTTAAAAATATTCTAAAAACAGTAATGTATCTAAAACCCATTCAATAGTTTCCTCAGATGTTGTGTCGACGTTGGATGGCATCCCACTAGATCATGCTTTGGATTCCATTGAAGAAAAACTTATTTCAACTCATAAGTTATCAAAAATAACTAAGACTGAATTGTCAATAGCCACTAGAACTGTTTAAAATGGTATTGTTTTCTGATTTATTTGTACAAGATCTAGAAAAAATAGCTCTTGATTCATCAGAATTTACACCTATTCATTATAAAAGATACGTTGATGATATCCTTGCAATTGTTTCTTCTGACAAAAGTAATGATTTTCAAATGTGATTAATAGTATAGAAGGTTGCATTAAATTTACCCATAAACGTGAAATTGATAATGTTATAAACTATCTTGATTTACAAATTGGTACAAAAAACCTTCCACTTCTGGGAGGTATCTTAATTACAATTCACATAATTTATTTTGTCATAACATTATTTTCATAAAAGGTTTAGTTGATAGATGTGTTAAATGAGGTGAAATTTAGTTTAGAAAAGAAAATTTAAATTAATTAAAAACAATATTAGTATATATTTATTATCCTATATATTTATTTAATGACATTATTACTAAATGCATTCATCAGATATATAATAGTACTAGTAAGAAAAACAATGAATTTGATTTAAAAGTTGCTTTACCGTACATACAAGGTCTCTCTGAAAATTGAAGAACTTCATTTAAAAAATTTGATATCGATGTTTATTTCAAAAACACTAATACTTTAGATAATTATTCATTGAAGAAAAAAGACGATTATAGCTTCGAAAATTTGTCTGATGTTATTCATTTAATAAAATGCAAATGTTGCAATATTATATAAGAGAAAATGGGAGGAGATTTAACACTAGAATTGCTGAACACAAAAGAGATTGTGTAATTGAAAATTTAAATACAGATTTCTCACAACATTCTTGGAATTTTAATCATTATTTCGATTTGGAATTTAATAATATTAAAACATTAGCTATCAAAAAGAATACTTATCAAAGCTGTATCATTATTTTATATGCATAAACAAATTCCGTAATGTTTCTGTTAATTTACAGACTGAAATTTTAAATATTTAAAAAAATGAAGATGAGTTAAACGATGGCTCTATTTGTTTTTATTTTTATGTGGCCGTAAGACGAAACGAATTACTTCTCCAATTTATATACATTGTCGATCGAAGATTGGTCTGATTTTGTTTTTAAAATCTTTTCATTTTAAAGAAGATTACACAAGTATATTAAAATCAAAAGGCAATACTTAAACTTCATTTAAGGCACGTCTAAAACGTAATATTATTCTATTTTCAAAATTTTTAAACATAAATTCTTGAAACATCGAAATTACATTCTTATTTGCTTAAAATATAGTTCTATTCTATGAAAAAAGTACAATATTTCTTTTGTTTTTATTTTGACTGCTTTCACTTGAAAATTAATCAATTTTTTATATTTGTGCGTTAAACTTTTCTATTTTGAACACATTCCATTTAAGCTTTTGCAATGAAGAACATTTGAATCCAAAGTTTTGCCAGTTCATAATATGAAAAATTTAATTTCTAAATTAATAATAATAATGATTATATAATTATGATAATAATTTTCATGATTCCAATTTTTTAATTTTCATTGATATTTATAAATAACTAAAGTGTGAAATTTGTAGTTTTGAACACTGCAATGCTAAAACTGTTATATTTTAAACTATTCTACTTTCAAATCATTTAATTTTAAGCGTTTTCATTGTAATTAAATCAATTTTAAGGGCTTTAGTTCAAAATTCATCAGCACTTAACGCGTCAAGACGAAATTGTATTACACGGAAAAAATCAAATCAATCCAACTAAAATATCTGTTAATAAAATAATTTTTGTTTTTGGAACAGCCAACTGTATCCCCGATGTATGGATTTTTTCAAAAGTTACAGGAAATTTTTTGGTTCGTAAGAAGAACGGAGAAATTATATAAGTTGGCATCCAAGTTTTGAAAAAGTTTACAAATTTGGAAACTAGTTCTGCTTTCAATTCGACCTACTTCCATTTTATTTAGGTATGTTGAATATCTATAATATTAAAGAAAACTGTGAAATCAATTATAAATTCCAAACCTCTGTCAAAATTATTCCTATTTAATTATTGATGTATTCATACCTCCAACATTTTAATTTCAGCTAAGAAATATCTTTGTTTCAAGGATTTTAAAAGAGATTTATTAATAATACTACTCAATATAATTTTTTTTGCAAATCCCTATTTTGAAAAGGTTTCCAATATCATAAGTTCATTTTCAACTATTCTTACGGCCAGATAAGAGATTGTGGCTTCATCTATCAATTTTTTTCCGTTTGAAAAAGTGAAAAACTTGTAATCATGAAAGGCTTTTAATTTTAAATTGTTCAATGTTGAGTGGTTTGAGTTTAAGATGTTTCAATCAAGTCAATAAATTTTTTATTTTTTTACCGAAAACGTTTTATTCTAAAATATTTATATATACCTAATATATATATATATATATACTAATATATACTAATTTTCTGATTTGAAATTCTTATAACGTCTGAAACAATAATACATTTCCACCGGATTTTTTATTAAATTAGTAACAATTCTTATTCTAACTTCTGCTCTCGTTCTCTACATGCTAAAATAAACTAACTAGAGTTCATGAACCAAAGAATTGTTTTTGTAGTCTCGGTACTCCAGCTCGTTTATTGTTCACTTTTTCTTTTTTGTCAGTTTTTTTTTCTCGTTGGAGGATCCTCACTACGTATGGACCAGATTTTGAGTACATGCATACAATACTCTCAGGTAGAGAAGGCAACGACTGGAATTCCTGAATGGTAGGTTAATGTGGTTAACACTCGCCCTGGAGTGAAAACCGAGACAAAATTCCCATGGAAATTCTTCCTGAGAGCCAGCAGGGAAAATGCCACGAGTACACTGCCTCGCAATCAACGGTCCCAAGCACTATACGATTTTCCCTGTTGCACCCAGTGCACTTCCGCCTTCAGCAAAGCGTCAACGTTTGGTAGTGAAATTATTTTCATTTTTTACCTTTACCTACTCAGAAAAACAGCGGGATTATTTTTGCTGCCGCTCATTTGTTATGCACTCGAAATAATACTTTTTTTTTCTCAAAATGAGAATACTTCAAGTGTGAAACTATAACATGAACATACCCGAGTCGAAATTTTGGCCCTATTTTAGACCTCTATTATAGGACTTAATAGATCTTAGGAGATTCTGTAGAGGGTTTAATTCCTATTAAAATTAGGCCCTCTTTTAGCCCTGCTAGGTGGCAGATAAATCCATTTTTACCACCTAGCAGGGCTAAAAGAGGGCTTAATTTTAATAGAAATTAAACCCTCTTTTAGACCTCCTATGTCCTCTTTTTAGGCCCTACTGTAGCCCTGGAAATCCTCTATGATAAGAAATGGCGTCACATGACAAGATAACCATTATCCCAGAATAAACGCATGGATACCAAAAATATAGGGCCAAAATTTAAAATTTGAATATTTTAATAAAAATATATGGTCGTTTTTACAATAATTTTTAGAAATATAATTATTCAGAAATTAGGCGATTAATTTTCGCAATTTTTTATCTGTTCATTAGTTACTGCAATTGGTTTTTGTTATTATCAAAACAAATTGTTTTGTTACAACAATTTATGGAATTAAGATTTCATAACAAACACCAATTCCAATAACTAATGAACATATAAAAAAATGAGAAAATCAATCACCTAATGTCTGAATAATTTCATTTCTAAAAATTGTTGTAATAAAGAACGACCATAGTTTTTTATTAAAATATTCATATTTTAAATTTTGGCCCTATATTTTTGGTATCCGTGTGTTGATTCTGGGAAAACGGTTATCCTGTCATGTGGCGTCACTACTAGTCTTAGAAGATTTTGAGCTCTGTATCTGCAAAAATATTCTAAATTGTTAATTTCTCGGAAAAATTAAGGTAATAAGGACGACAGTTTTTGGAATTATGAATTATATTACGAATTCTACGCGAATTACAAGGAATATGAAGAAAAATTGTAAGTAATATACCTTACGTAGTGTACTTACATTAACACAATTTATAGTACACCAATGATACAAACTTGAGTAAAAGAAATGGACGCATGTGTTTAGAGAGATGTCAATGGCCATCTTATGTTGCTTGCCATATCGTTCGAAATCCTTCTAAATCTAAACTTTATTAAGTAAACTGTAAAAGCAACGTACATGTAATATGACAAAAAAAAGTACATCATAAATGTCAAACTAACACAATTATTAACAAAAAGGCATACTGACAAAGAAATTGCGAGACAAAGTTATGCAAGTGATCCTACTTTATTATTATTTATATATCAATTTATATTTTCCCTGACAGATATTCGCATTTCCCTGCAAAATTATTTTCCCTGTCTACTCTGACATGTGGCATCCTGTCTCTACTACAATGTGTCATTATTTCTTACTTAACCCTTAAAGTTATCCCCTCTCTGTGATAACATAAAGAACGAGGGGGTCGCTGAAGACCCCAGCAGAAATTTCTTTATTGTAACTTTCTTCTTGTAACTTTTTGTAACTTTATTTCTTTATTGGATATACTTTTTTATATCCTTTATAAGATAAAACTAGCTAATATAGATTTTTTTAACTTTGGCATAGGGATCGTCCATATATTACGTAAGAGGTTTTTCTTTTGTTTAAATAAAGACGAGAATAAAATTGCTGTGAAGTTGAAAAGGACACAACGATATAAACAAAAGAAAAAAGTCTTACGTAATATATGGACGCTCCCATATGGAAAAAAATTAAAAACTAAAAGAAAATGGAAAAAATTACTCTTCGATTAAAAAAAGGCTGGGTATAAAAGACCCCAGGGATAACTTTAAGGGTTAACCTCTAAATTCGATATTCCATCTAGTTTTTCCTTTATATTTGATATTTCAACAAATGCATACACAACTTAATCACAAGACGAAATAGAATATCAGATATATATATACTTACCAGTGATGGCGAGTATTTTAGCTTGCGATTTAGTTTGTTCACCAGTTTTGTGATTCTTACACAAAAGTGTCCCAATATCATTTATTTTCCGTGGTTTTTGCGCAAAATGTGACAGTTTGATTGCATCCTTATACTCACTGTTGACCCACCAAATAAGGGCATACTTTTTCTTACGACCTGGTGCCATATCTCAAAATACACGACGAAATGTTTTAACTAAACTGAAATTTTTGATAAAACGACGCAAAAAACGACGCGACTTCAGAGAGAAAAGCGAATGGAGTTACACTGTACTTCATAAAAATTATTACTTCATATTGATACTAACTATATCAATTTCTCATTTAATATATTTATTAATTTTTTTTATCAAAAAATGTGTAATTAGGCCGAAATTTCCAGAACTCGATATATTTCACCTTTTTAACTCTGCCTAATTATTATTAACTATTTTTATTATGCAGTGACAAATTAAGGAAATTAATAAATAATAATAAGTATGTAATTAAGTTATACAAATACGAAAACAGTAGAGATAGGTCCTAGGAGAGCTAAAAGAGAACCTACAGGTTTACGTAGGTCTTATAGAGGTCTTATTTAAATACATAAAATTCATTGTGAATATGTAGGTCTTGTAGAGGTCTTAAAAAAATACAAGTGAGAATCATAGGAGGTTCTAAAGAGGGCTAAATAAGGTCCAACGGGGTTCAAAAGAGGGCATAGAGGGTTAGGCAGGCCTAAAGTAGGTTCTATTTGGAACTATGCTGGGCTGCATTCTCATTCTCCGCTGTCTCGTTTTTGTTGCAACACAAAATAACACCAAATCAGTGTACTTTTGAGCATCAGCGTTTTTCTGTGCGCGATCTGTGAAAAACTCAAGTGCTCACAATAGTCATGGGTCATTCCAAAGATTCAAAAAAATTGTCATCATAATTCTGCGCGACTATGTAAGAGATTTTTTTCCTTATAGTAGATGTCCAAAATCCCTTCAAGACGAAGTATTAGATTTCTCAATTTAGAACTTCACGTGATATTTTTAAATTTGATTTTTTCGTCAATTTTGCTTTTATTTTCAAGCGTGTATAAAAAAGCATAAAAAAAGCAATTTGTAACCGTTTTTGAAGCTTAATGGCTGAATTTAGTTTGCTTTATGGAGAAGTTTTGGGAAAACTAATTTCCATACACGTATGTCAACAACTTATAAAAAAAATAAGACCATCTTCAAAGTTGCCTATTTTACTAAATTTTACTGAAGTTCAAAGAGCTGCATATTTCTGATTTTCAAGTTTAGCGTTATCACTGTTGTATACAATTATAAAGTATATTATTCCGAATAAATACGATATTAAAAATTTTCTTAGTATACCAACTTTTTACACATAAAATCTCATAGGCTTTTCTGTGCATTTCAATTTCTGAGGTACAGTGAATTTTTTAAAAGACCTCTATTTTCCTATATTTCATGATTCATTCGAAAAATATTTCTTTTATTCAAAATATTCTACAGAGACATTAATTGAGTATTTTGTTAAAAGACAACTATTTTGTGCAAAATATTCTCAGGCGAAATAATTATTTTTCGATAAAATCGACCAAAATTAACAATCACGATGATTATTCATAATTCTTGTCAAAAAACGAACTATACCTTGAAAAGTATGAACTTCAGAAGAGAATACTGTTCACAAAAAATGGAAATAGTAATACATTTCACATTTTTTCTATAAAATATTTTTTCATGTAGTCAATAGTTTAAGTGTGACTCTAGTTTTTACCATGAAAAAAAGTTTCTTATATTTTTTTTAATTTATCAAGAAATGTGTTGATTTTTTATGATGCGTCTTCATAACAGACTCAACGATAATTAAACGCACAATTATTTTGTGCAAAAAAATTTTCTCTACAATCAAAAGTTTTAGAAAAAAAAATCAATTGTCAGTTTTTCTAAATTTTTGACTTTCGGTTTTTTCTGTTGTATTTTTTTGTGAAGAATGTTCAGAAAACATTTCCAGATAATACTAAACAAAACTTTTATAAAACGTCTGAATCGATAGAATGCGTATGTGTTAATAAATTTAATTTTTAGGGTTCCGTAGCTTTGGACAGAAACCCTTATATTTTCGGTCAAGTGACCGTCGTACTTTGTTCCAAGGAGAGGAAGTGATAAAAAATGATGAGAGGGAAAGTAGATGAAGTGAGAATAAATTAGAGAAGGGGAACTGTCTGGAGTGAAGTAGGGGAACTGTGGGGGAATGAGGGCAGGATAAGTAGGGGGAGTGAGAGGAAGTAAGGGGACGGGGCTCGAGGGGAAATAATGGGAGGTGAAGTGATGGTAAATGAGGGCCAGGAACCTAGGGAAAGTGACGAAAATTAGCGATTGGGAGGTAGGAGAAGTGTTGGGAAATGCAGGCTGAGGAACCAGGGGAAATAAGGGAAAATTGAGAATTATGAGTAACATTTGACCATGCAATGAGAGTATATAATTATACTAGAGAAACATAAATTGTCAGAGAAGCACCAAAGTTATTAATTCAATTATTACTTTCGAAAAAAAGGTTTAGTAACATGCATTTATTCTTTAAAAATTAAATTTATTAACACATACGCATTTTATCGATATTGATAGAATAACAAATTTTTAAATTGAACATTTTTTTCTCTGAAAAAAGATCTCCTTCGATAGTGTCGATTTCCAGTTTCACAGTTTGTGAAAGATATCTTCACATGATCGATTGTTACCAACTCCGATGATAATACAGATTCCGTGTGAAAAATTCTTGTTTATTATTATCTGAAATTGTTTTCTAAGCTTTTTTTCACGACATCAACAAAAAACTAAAGTCAAATATTTAAATAAAAAATATAAAAAAAATTATTTTTTTCTCGAAAACTATTGATTGAAGAAAACAATATTAAACATAAAATAGTTGTGGTTTTTCAAGATCTATAAGTCTTTCAGAAAATTACTGTTTAAAAAATCAACACCTTTCTTCATGAATTAAAAAACTACAAGGAATCTTTTTTTATTGAAAAAACTAGTTTATTCTTAAACTATTGACTAAATAAAAAAATATTTCTCAGGATAAGTGTGTAATTTATTGAGATCTACATTTGTTCTGTGTATTATTTTTCTATGAAATGCATATACTGTTCAAGGTATAGTTCGGTTTTTGACCAAAATTATAAACAATCAGTGTGATTTTGATTTTTGATCGATTTTATCAAAAATAATTATTGCACGAAAAAATACCATGCACAAAAATGTTGAATTTTTACGAAATACAACATTTTTACGTAAAATATTTTCATATAAAAGCAATATTTCTCTAAATAAATCGTGAAAACCGTGAAAATAGAGGTCTTTTCAAACATTCACTCCACGTCAGAAATTGTTATGCACAGAACAGCCTCTATGGTTTTTTTTACACTGTTTAGTGCATAAATTTGCATATAATATTCACATAAAGTTTGGACGAGAAAATAATAAAGGTGAAAAATCGCTTTTTTAGCCTTTTAATATTTATGTCAGAGTAAATCAAAGGGTTCACTCAAATTATTTCCATGAAATTTTTATTTAGCATCATATACCTCATAATTTTATAGAAAAGCGAGATTGCTCAACATGAACATTAGAAACTGGCAGCTCTTTCAACTTTATTGAAATTTAGTGAATTTATAGACAACTTTGAAGATCGCTTCATTTTTCTAGTTTACGTCTTTTGTTGTTCGGAAAGAAAAGCAATATTGACGAAACCATCAAATTTCTCTTGAATTTTGGATTCGAAAAATCTAATACTTTGTTTTTGATGGGTTCTGGGCATCCACAACTAGAAAATAAATCGCTAGCTAAACTGCTGACATGGTCGCGAAGCCAATTAAAAAAAAATCTTGGAATGACTCATATAAGAATGCGTACTCCTATTTTTCTAAATTTTACTGTTTGCATGTATTCATTAGTTTTGTTGGATAAATTATTACAGTCCTTCCTTCATTTTTTTCACCAAAATTCCAAACATTTTTTAAGTTCGGAAGTCAAAAAATGCATTTGTGTTTAACCTTTACTGTAATGTGTGCGTAAAATGGCTTTTTCCACCCGGAGACGAAGCGGGTAGAAAGTAGCTTTTTTCGACCGCTTCTTCAGTTTCCGGGCGGAATATTTTACCTTGCGACCGATTCGCATGCCCACTAGGTTGGTTCTTATTTTTCAAAATTATATTTTTTTTTCACCCCCTTGCTTTTTTCGAATGCCCAAGAAAATTTTGATTTAACATGGGGAAAAGGGAACACCTTAATTTGTAACTTAAACGCGAAAAAATGGTACTAACGTAACTTATAATACACAATCCTTTTCAAAATAGTTAATATGAAATTTTCCATTTCAAATATATTATACAGGATGTCGTACAGGATACTATAATTTTCAATATTGTGAACTTTGAACACCCCCATAAGGGCACCTATAATTGATAGCTTCACGTGATAGTAATAGTAAACGTAATAATAACAGTAATAAAAAAAAATATATATATATATATATATGTATATATGTATATATGTATATATTTATATATGTATATATGTATATATGTATATATGTATATACACATTGAAGAAATATTATTTGCAGAAATGACCATGATTGGATAAGTTTTTAATTTTCACTAATTTTTTAACTAATTTGTAATTATTGAAAACATTTTCACTTGTTTAAACAATTGACTTCTTGTCGGAGTCACAAAATGAGTATATATCATAAGTGATTGATAGAGCGAATGTGAACAACGTTATTATTTTTTAAAATAATTCTTGAACTTTTTAAATAATACTTATATATTCAAATACGTGGCTCATTAAAGAAAAATGTAATAACAAACGTAATTCTTCAGAAATTTTTCAATAAATTTGGATATTCTTATGTATTTTTGGTTGGCTAAACAATAAAATATTATTAAAATAATTTTTATCCCAAAATGCGTAGAGCATGATGTTTTTTAATTGGACATACTTGAGTATGTGTTTTGTGTCACCAAAATAAACTTATTTTCTGATTAAAGATTCAGCTACTTGATTAAAAGGTAAGCTCCTTTGTTGAATTAAAAAAAAAACTTTCTATCTGAAAATTTAACTGTTCCATTTTTTGTTGATTATTGATCTTTTTTAGTTGAAATTCAACTATTTGATTAAAAATTTATCTATTTTATCGAAAATTTGTCTTTTTTGGTTGAATTAAATTGTTTTTGAATTAGAATTAACATATTTTTTCCTTGAAAATTCATATACTTTGTTGAAAATTCGCCTTTTTGGTTAAATTAAACTATTTTTGATTTAAAATTGACACCCTTTTTTGTTGAAAGTTTAACCACTTGGTTGCAAGTTGAACTACTTTGTTAAAAATTAATTTATTTTCTGAAAATTAATCTTTTCGGTTGAAAGTTTAACTATTTTTTTGAAAATTCGTTTTTCTAAATAATGTTTTCTAATGTAAATTTTACTATTCCGTTTTGATTGAAATTTAATCTTTGTTTCGAAAATTCAACTATTTGGATGACATTTAATTTTCATATGTTTTCTCAAAAAATCGTATTTTTAGTATAAAATTAAGCTTCTTTGTTGAAAATTCATCCGTTTGGTTAAAAATTCATGAATTTTGTTGAAATTTTTGTTTTCATTGAATTAAGTTATTTTTATTGTCAAATTAAAAACTTTTTGTTTGAGAATTCAAATACTTAGTTAAGAGTTAAACCTATTTGTTAAAAATTTATTTACTCTTTGTTGTAGATTCATCTTTTATGTAGAAAATTCGTGGTTTTTTCGTTTAAAATGTATTTTTGCAAGCAACTGAAAATTTATCTATCTTTTTTGGTTAAAAATTTAATTACTTCTTTGAAAGTTGAACTATTTTGGTAATTTTTGTTAGAATTCGATGACAATAGTCTGCTACGATTGACGCATTTTTAGAGAAGAAAAGTTATTGAAGCCTATGCATATCCAAATTAGTTGAAAGATTGCTAATGACATACGTTTTTCATGTTTTTTTAATGACCTATGTATTTAAACGAAAAATATAGTTTAAGAGTTTAGAAATTATTAAAACAATTAATAACATTGTCCACATTCATTATACGACACATAGCAACCTATTTTGAGATTTCTATAAGAAATGAATTGTGTAAACAAATAAAAATTGTGTAACTATATCAAAATTAGGTTAGAAATGATTTGAAATCAAAACCTCAGCCACTTATGATTGTTTCCAAAAATATTTTTGTAAATATGATAATTAACCCTAATATCATGTGAAATCCCTAATTACCACTCATGGAAGATTCTTTGAGGCCCGATAAGCGGGTCTTGAAATTTTATAATATTAAAAATTATAGCCGATTCTTATTCCCTGAAGTATTTCGAATAGACACATGTATTATAAGTTACCTTGGTACAATATTTTAGTGTTTTAATCACACATTAATTGATAGTAACATTATAAAATCAATAAGAAAATTCATGGTATTTGGGGCACAGGTATGATATGAAACGATTTTGCTAAGAATTGGAGGACCTCATTTTTTTGGGCATTTTGACAAAACTAGGGGATGAGCATCAGAAGATTTAAAAATTCTTCTTCCGCCTGGTGTGCGCCATGGGCAGAAAGTGATAAAAATGTTTGTGCTAGTTGCAGCTGAGCCTCTGCGATCCTTGCCTCTACTTTAACTCAGTTCCACCGTCCAAGCTTCAGCAGCGTGGCGTCGCTTATACGTGAGTGGCGTGGCGTATCCAGTAGCTTAGAGGTGGAGGGGATACAAAGGTTGGAAAGAGAAGGCGGATACTACTCTCGGACTCCTCGCTTACTCCTGTGTATCCCCTCAACCTCCAAGGCGCAAGATAGGCCGCGCCACTCACGTATAAGCGACGCCACGCCTTCGAAGCTTGGTCGGTGGAACTGCACTCCATGAGTGCAGTTCGACCGAACGAGCTTAGGCCGCGTGGCGTCGCTTATACTTGAGTGGCGCGGCCAATCCAGCGGCTTGGAGGTGAAGGGGATACATAGGAGTGAGCGAGGTAGCATCGGCGGTATTTTTTCAATATCTGTATCCCCTCCACCTCTAAGCCACTGGATAGGCTGCGCTACTTACGTATAAGCAACCCCACGCCGCCTAAGCTTGTTTGGTGGAACTGCACTCCATGATCATACATGAGTGGCGTATTCAGCAGATCAAACGTGGAGGGGATACATAGGTGGAAAAGAGAAAACGCTACCACTCTCGGTCGTCTCGCTCTCTCCTATGTATCCCCTCCACATCCAAACCGCTCGATAGGGCACGCCACTCGCGTATAAGCGACGCCACGCCGCTGCGTGGCGGCGCGCCGCCGAAGCTTCATCAGGGAAACTGCACACAATCGCTTTCTTTCCACTCTTGATACACAATTTACATATGATTCTGGTATAGCACTTTTCCGATCATTGTTATCATCGCGAGATATTTTTTGAACAAAGAATGGGAATTAAGATCTTGTTGATGATAATTTTGTAGAGTTTTTAAATGGCATGCTGATTTCTTATTTTATTTTTTTCTTTCTTTCTGTTGTGCGGTAAAGAAGCATGGAGCACGGTGCTGCCTACATCGGGTGGTGGTGATTACTGGCAGTGGGATTACAGTGAGTCTCGTTAACTTATTAGACCTCGTAAATCAGTCATTCTAGGGCTAGAAAAATCCTGATATATCACTTAGCCACCACATTTATTCGATAACACTTTTTGCGCATAATTATCTTTCTTCGGGAGTAAAATAAATCCCAAATTAATGCCTTTTCTAGATAATAGAACACTTGATCACCCTGATGGTTATAGATGTATTAATTGTACTAGGTAGATCCATGTCGTAGATAACTTTATATATTCATTAATGGTAATGATAATATTATTAATTAATACCTTGAAATATTCATTATTAATATTTCTCTTATTATTCTTTAGTTTGATTTGTCCAACCATTTACCAAGGAAGGATCTATTTCATTTCCACTGTAATTTACCATTGTATCCATTCATTGCAATCCATTTTGCTCCTGATATTTTTGCTTATAAAAAATTGTTGATAAATTGACTAGAGTAGTCTTGAATGTATGTAGAATGGAAATGTTAAAAAATGTAGATACTTAGTCATGACAATAGAAAAAACTGTTAGTGTAATCTCAATAATCTCAAAAATATAGTCCCATTAAAGTATGGGGTATTTGACATATCAGTACTGAAGTACTGCCAACTTTTCTTTACAAAATTGATGAGTCCAAATAGGAACAAAAGTGCTAGAAAAATTATATTTTTCTTAAGAGATACGAGCCCTCATAATATTTATGTCCAAAAAATTAACTAGGACTAAAAAAGCCAGAAAAGTTCCAAATAAATCCCACTACAGCAGAATTTATTAGGGAAAAAGCACTATAAATGCTCAACTCATTTTTTTCTTTATATAACTTCACAGGCCATAATTATTATCGGGGAAAAAGTGCCAAGTTATCAAAAGTACAAAATAATTTTAAAATTCGACATTCAGAAGGAAGAAACTGAGCATAAAACTCCGCTCCCGAACATAGATGTTAAATTTTTTATGAGAACGAACAAAAGTCCATTTTTTGGTCTTCGGCTATCGAAAGTTGTTTCCCCGAGGATTTAGAAAAAAATTATAAATAAAGATTTCGGAAAACAAGAAAATTTTCGACTGCAGGAAGGTAACCAAATTTGGAGGAAACTGATCCTCAAAGACCGCTTATAATCCTAAAAGTTGAATTTTCTAATAGGTCTGATCAAAAGACCCCTATGTTATTTTGATATATAGAGAGCTATTGTCCCAAGGAAACAGAAATTTAAAAAAATATATTCTCGACTTTCGGAAGACATCACAATTTTCGACTACAGGAAGGCAACCAAATTTCGAAAGAACTGCCCGACAAACTTCGCTTCCGAATATAGAAATTAAACTTTTATATAGATCCGATCGAAACTCTCATTTTTGATCTTTAGTTATTAAAATCTATTGTCCAAAGAAGTCAGAAAAAATAGGAAATAAGGATTTCAACTAGCGGAAGAGAACCAAATTTATAAAAAAACTGACCGAGAAAATCCGGTACCAAACCTAAAAGTTGAGTTTTCTAATAGAACCGAACAAAAGTCCTTTTTTCGTATTCAGCTATAGAAATATATTGTCCCAAGTAGGCTGAAAAATTATAAACTGAATGTTCTACTTCCGAAAAACCATACAATTTTCGTCTGTGTGGAGAATAACAAATTTAGAAAAAAACTGACAATGAAACTCTGCTACCGAACACAAAAATGAAATTTTGTAGTGGAGCCAATCAAAAGTCCCCTCTTTTGTCTTTGGCTATAGAGGGTGCCTCAAGGAGTCCGAAGAAAAGTATGAATAAAATTCTCTTCTTACAGTAGACAACGAACATTTTAAGTTTGGATTTTAGAAGCGTAGATTTTCGGTTGGATTTCTTCAAATTTAATTGTCTTCGGCAAGTTTAAAATTTTATTTATAATGTTTAATAAATCCTTGAAGCAATAGCAATACCTATCAAGTCTTTCGATAGCCAAAGGCAAAAAAATGGTATAGTTGTCCGGTTTTGTATTGTTTTGTATAGGTCATGTTTTTGTAGACCGTTTTTTATTTTTAGTGAAATATCAAAATAAAAAATTAAAGATAAAAATTCGTTCTTCTAGACATTTAAAACTTCGACCCAATAATCGATTTTTGAGATTTGATTATAACTATAAAGTTAACCGCATGTCGAAGAAAATTACCAAGTGAGTACCCGGTCTTTTTTGTTCATCAAGAATAGTCGTAACTGCCCGTCGTATGCTCGACTCCCTCACATATATTAAAACCCAATAACCAAATAATATTAAATAAAGTCGACTTGTCACAGAATTTGATAGGTTTTTAAATTTTTTTCATAGATTGGTTTTTGCCAAGTTTTGCCGAGTATTAAGCGGAGTAAATGAAAACCTATTTTCATAGAGACGTTGTTCGTCCTGAGTGATCCTTTAATGATTTATCAATGACATTATTGCACAATGGTAGATAGTAAAAAAATATAAAAATTGTTTATTAATTGGGTTAATTAATAATTGCAATGTGAAATGTTGATACAGTGTTTAGTCAACCGGAAGGCGCCCTTCCTTAGTGCCGAAAAAGCGGCTTGAAGACTTTTTTACGTAGCTAACTTATGTAGCCTGCTTTGCTCATGAATATCAAGCCTACCCAGGTGAAAACGTTATCTATAATTTGTATATAGTTGACAAAACACTGATATTTTCCATTTGTTTCATACAGAAAATTTTATGAAACAAATGAAAAATATTATTGTTTCATCCACTATATATAAACTATATATAAACTTTTCACCTGGGTATCTATACTGAGAAAAATGGATGGTCAAATTTAGAGAATCAAAATTTAGAGATTCAGTCCGTTCTTTCTAGATATTCGGAAGGGCCTTCCATAATTTTTTCGACATAGTGAGAGAGACTGACTGTTATAAGAAGATCAGACTAACCATCAGGATAATCAAGGTTTCCTTCTGGGATGGTCAATACGATAATCTTGTTTTCACTCATTTCGACTATCCATAAATTTCCAGGTTTTGTAGATTCCACCTAATTTTATAATTTCCCGTCTCTTATAAGAGAGAGAATGAAATATCACATATATATGTGTAACGTAGGTGGAAAAAGGACAACATGTATAGAATATATGGGATAATCAAATCAATCCTCTAAGATGGCGACGTAGACTATCCAGAGAGATCAAGTCGACTATCTGAGATAATCAAATCGACCCACTAAGATGGCTAAGTCAACTATCCGAGGAAATTAAGTCAACTACCTAAGATGATGAAATCGAACTTTTATGATGATCAGTTCGGCCCTCTGTGATGATCAGTTTGGCCTTCTGTTATGATCAGTTCGGCTCTCTGTGATGGTCGAGTCGACGGTCCAAGATTATCAAGTCGACTCTCTGAGATGATCGATTTGAACCTCTTGCGAACCTCTCTAGAGATGGTCGCTTCAGTCATATAGAAGGCGGTCCTATAGTTGACCCTCAAATATAGTCAGTCTGCACATCTAGATGGCCAGACTGACTTTTCCTATTTCTCTGTGTAAAGTTTTGCATACACACCATTCAAATTATTCTCAGCATAGTCCAGGAATTCAATGAAACTTATTGTTAGGAATTAAAGTGACATTTTCGTAATTATGGAGGTTGATCCGATCAGAATCACGTACGTATATCGTGCTTTTGAAACACGTTCCTTTTCACGTGGCAGGTAAAAAAGACGGTCAACGTGACCCGCCCCCATATTTCTTCCGGTGCACACGCCACTCGAGTAATTGCAAACTCTGGCTGTTTTCTCGCGACACGTAGGACACAAAAGCGAGAGAAAGAAAATCGCCGCTTCAGGTAGGTACGTAAACAGCTGACGTTACTTGGTGAGAAAATAGCAAAATGCGCGAGATGTGCAACTAGAAACTGGAATGGGCTGACGCTTCGCGTCGGTGGCTTTGCAGTTGAGAAAACGACGCTTTAGTCGAGCTTGGAGGCGTTATACTTCCTCCGCGACGCGGGGGTGTAATATTCTCAACAGGGCATTTATGCTACCGTCCTTGTAGTGGTGGGTAAACCTCACATCCCTCAAAGAAATAGGGCGTTGGCTTAGATTTTAAAAGCTTCTTTTCTCTCGACGAATTTATTAATTTTACTATAGGGGCCGTTCAAAAAGTATGTCACACTATCAAAGGGTGTGGGCTTAAGATGTTTTGTGACGATTTGTCACGTAGAGGGGGTGTGTTAACGCAGAATGTGACATCACACATGGAAAATATAAATGTGAATAGTAATTTTTTGAAATGCTTGAAAAATTGTAAATTAGTTATTTTATTTTTTAAGTAAAGCATCCAAATAGAGACTTCACACTCTTTCCACTGTTTTCGTCTTTACCTTTTTCAAATAATTTCTGTCTTATCCCTGTTTTCAAGAAACTTGCCCTTTTTCTCTTTTTGTTGGCTTAAATGAGAACTGAATTGATAGAACCCAATAAGAAACTCCAACTATTTTTTGTTGAAAAGTCATTCTGGTTAAAAATTCTACTATTTGTTTGAAGATATAAGTATTTTGTTGAAAATTATTTTTTATATTTAGTTGAAAATTAATTTTCTTGACTTAAATATGTAAGTAAATCATTTTGGGCTAGACATTGATCGTTTTTAATTGAGAATTGAAGTATTATATTTTTCGTAAGAAATTCATCTTTTTTCGTTGAAAGTTGGTCTTACTTTGTTGAAAATTTAACTATTTCGTTAAATATTTATGTTTTGTGTTGAACATTCTTCGTATTTGGTACAAAATTGATCTTGATTGAAAATTGAACTACGTGGTTAAAGAATAAGCTACGTTGATAACAATTAGTTTATTCTTGCATTGAAAATTAATTTTTTTTTACTGCAAATTTAACTACTTCGTTTTTGGTTAAAGTTTGATTGTTCTTAGTTTAAAAATGAACTTTTTGGTTGAAAATTCTTTTTTTTTTGTTGAAAATTTAACTATTTAATTGAAAATTAACTTTTTTGTTGAAAATTCATATGTTTGGATTGAAAATTCAACTGTTTTGTAGAAAATCTGCCTTTTTAACTTAAAAGTTCAACTGATTTGTTGAAATTTGTCTTTTTATTTCTCGGTCAAAAATTACATTTTTAGTTAAAAATTCATCATCTCAGGTAGAAGTTTAACTATTTTCTAGAGAATTTGCCTTTTTGGTTGAATTCAACTGCTTTTTATTCGAATTGAAAATTTTTTTGGTTGAAAAATCAATCATTATATATTTTTCGTTGAGCATCTACCTTTTTTTATTTAAATTCGACTATTGCATTTTTGGTTGAAAATTGATTATTCTTAGCTAAAAAGTTAACTATTCAGTTCAAAATTAGCTTTTTTGTTAAAAATTCAAATGTTTGGTTGAAAATTAAATTCTTTGCTGAAAATTTATATATTTGGGTTGAAAATTCAACTCTTCTTAAGAAAATTTGTCTTTTTGGCTTAAAAACTCAACTATTTGGTTGAGATTCGTCATTTTAGGTTAAAAAATCTGTTGTTTTTGTATAGGAATTCAAAATTAAAATGTTTTTCGTTTGAAACATCTACTATTATGTTTTCTGCTGAGCATTCATCTTTTTTTTTTAATTAGACTCTTCTTGATTAAAAATTAAAATCTTTGTTTTGATGAAAATTTTTCCCTCTGGATTGAAATTTTTTTTTGTAGATAAGTTCCTTGTTGAAGATTCATTTTTCTTTGCTGAAAATTCAAGTCGCCTAAAAAATTCCTCTTTTTGGCTTGAAACTTCAACTATTTGTTTAAAAATGCAACTACTTGTGGTTGAAGTTTAACCTATTTTGTTTGAAAATTCGATCATTTGATTGAAAATTCATCTTTGTAGGTTAAAAATTCAACTATTCTGTTGGAAATTCGTCTCTTTTGCTTATAAATTCAACTACCTGCATGTAAATGTAACTCTTTGACTTAAAATTAGAATTTTTTCTTTAGGCCTTTAGACCCTTTTCTGTAGGCGCGCGGCTCCTACTTTGACTAAATTTTCTTTATTAAACGCAAAATTACTTTTTCTGGCTCTTGGAATTAAATTTTTACAATTTATAGCTACAAACCTGCATATTTTTTACCTAGAAGAAGCAAATAACGCATTGACAAATGCAAAATCAAGGGTGCGCCGCTTTCCCCCATATGCGCCGCTTAGCCCCAGTTTCCGTTATACTACAGTATTTCGAATTTCAAAATGAATTTTTGAAAGTTAGTGGTGTCCTGGGAAATTTTCTTTTAACGTTTGTAATGTAAACTGCAATTTCACCTCAAATCTATCACTTCCTTCCTCTATTTTGAGGAATCACAAATTCCTTTCGCGTTTTATCAAGATTGGTAGTCGACGCCACACGTGTCACGTTCCAACTCTATACAGAATAGATACTCGACCCAAAATTCAATTCACATACGAACTCTTCGCCCACAGTTGAAAAGAAAAATCTCAAATCGAACGTTACTGTACCATTCAAAATATTTCTATCAAAAATCGAATGCATACTAAAGTTGTAAATATCAACGTTTAACAGGATTCTATTTTATATTTGCGACACGATAAGAATCTTTTTTTTTTTATTTAAATCTTTATATACTGCAGTAAAAAGGGAAAAAGTAGGCTTCTGAAAAATAAATTTGAACAAGTTGTACTCACATATTACATAGGCATAAGTTGAATTATTTTACGAAATATTCAGGACTGTTCACTGATTTGCTATACACTCCAACTCCCATATAATAACAGTTTGGAGGGTTGCCTCACACTGGCCTTGTTACGAAATCCGCACCTTCTAAACGTAAACAGCCCGTGGCTGTCTGAACCGTTTTCAATTGGAATGCATAATACTGCGCAATATACTCGACTGAGTACTCGCGCACTGCGGCCCTTCTGAGGCGAGAATCGGAACCGTCTCTCGCCCTACCCGCTGAGAAACTGCGTGGTTCTAGGAATGAGAAAACTGGACTGGCTTCTATGGGACCTGGAGTGAAGTATGTTAGAAATACGTATCCTACTTTCACCATTTTTTCAAAATTTGATGTAGTTATTTTTCCTAGAAAAAATGTAAACTACTAACATTGAACATTAATAGTAGAAAGCTAACAAAACTGGAATTTTTCAGTGTAGCGAGAAAGTATTCTGTAAAATCGAAATCACAGTTTAAGGATTAAACAAGAGTCCACTACCGAACTGAAGCATTGTTGAATTGAGGGCAGGACAGAGTGGTGAAAAAAGTTATCCAGGTTCGAGAAAACGGATGCAGAAGTTTAACATCTCAAAGTGTCACCAACCTAAAATTAGAGCTGTCTAGGTTTCGGATTGCGATAAGAAATTTTCATTTGCGATAAAAATTAAAACATGGTTGCGAGGTACTAAGTATCTGAATAAATGTGAATAATTTTGAATATAAAAATGTTATTAAATTCCAAGAAAATCGACCCAGAAATTTAATATCAAAATAACATGGGTTTTCAAGATCGGCTTTCGATAGCGATTATAAATCAAACTTTCAATTTTTTTCGAAAATAAAAACTTACTTCCGGGATATGGGGATACAAAATAAGAATGAAAATTTTTTAAGAAAAGAAATCATCCTATTTCAAGAAAATGGATGTGGTAGTTGCTAATCTCAAAGTGTCAAAAACCTAGAACAGGAGACTTATCTGCTGCGGATTGCGATAAAAAATTTAATTTTCATTTAAAACAAAAAATGAAAACATGTTTGTCAATTAGAAGAAGATCGAACGAGAATTTTAATATTTAAGTTGCATGGGTTTTCAAAATCAGCTTTGTGTAACAATTAAAAATCAAATTTTCAATTTCTTGCCAAAACAAAAACGTGCTTCGGGAATATAGGGATGCTGAATATGAATAAAGAATGTTTTATTAAAAGAAATTATCCAGTTTCGAGAAAACGGATGTGGAAGTTGACAATCTCAAATTGTCAATAACCTATGATTGGAGAAGACTCGGCTGTGGATTGCGATACAAAATTCAATTTTCATTCAAAATAATAAATGAAAATATAGTCCCAAAATACTATGAATCTGAATACAAATAAATAATGTTTGATTGTAAAAATGTCAATCAATTCAGAAAACGTCGGCCGAGAATTTAAATAGTAATATTTCATAGGTTTTAAAAATCGGTATTGATATCAAACAAAAATTGAATGTTTAAACTTTGCAAGAATAGTAAGATTTAATAATAATAAGGAAAATAAGAATATAAAATGTTTTGTCGAAAGAAATTATCTTGTTCCGAGAAAATAGAAATTGAATATTGCGATATAACATAATGTCAGACCCAATTTGGTAGAAATGAAATGAAAAAATATATGTTGGATAGCGACTAAAAATCGAATTTTCAATTATTTGCAAAAATAAACACTTGCTTCCGGTATATGGCGATATTAAATAAAGATTGAAAATGCTTTATTAAAAGAAATTTTCCTGTTCCGGGAAAATGGATGTGGAAGTTGACAATTTTAAAGTGTCACCAACCTAAAATAAAATACTTAATCGAGATATTAGGTACCTAAATATAAGTAAATAATGTTTAATATAAGAATGTTTGTCAATTCAAAGAAAATCGACTGAGAATTTTAATAATAAAATTTCATGGATTTTCAAAATCGGCTTTGGATGGCGATAAAAATCAAAATTTCGATTCATTGCGAAAATAATCAAATTTAAATAAAAAAGTATATCCCGAAAATTGTATGGAATTCCACAGATACAAATTGTATAGATACACATATGATACTTTGACTTTGGATTTAAAAAACGTGCATATGAATAATAAATTTTTCATTAATCTTGGATATTTTCTGAAATATTTCCATTGATTAAAATTTTCAAAGTCCTTCAAAATTTGCTTGTAGCAATATTTTAAATGGTCGATGTATTATGTGGTTTGAAAAATAGTACCATCAATGTGAATAATATTCAGCAAAACTGCTCTTATGCTAGAGTTGGAATTAGGAATAAGTAGGTTACATCCAAATAAGTGTTTAAAAAATATTCGACGCATATTTAAAAATCAAAGTTTGAAATAAACAATTAGGACGTAAAAACTTTAATTAAGTTAAACAACTTATATTCCTTTGACTCATTTAAAAACTTCTAAAATGGGTTTTTATCACAAGTCTAATAAAACTTTTGAGCCTGAAATTTGCAATCTTTTCTTCTTTAAGAAAGTGATGAAAGTCGAGGGAAAAAAATCAAGAATCCAGTTCAAAGGGGATAGTGCGTGTTTTGGGACACAAAGTGTGGCCACATTTCACTTTATGCAGTATGCACCCAGGAGTGCAGCCAGTCTTCCTCATGAAGTGGCTAGGCCATCGTATTAGCATGTATATTGCGTCACGTCGACACGTGGCGACGACCGACATCCCTCGCCGGAAACTACCTTAAGTTGGTTCCCTTTTATCAGCGACGACCTAACATGATCCCATTGTTATTTTTTTAACCCATCTCAATTTTAAATCCATGAACCAAAAATGACTTTTAAAAAACTCTGTTATAAAAAAGCAGCTCTATAAAATTTACAAAAAAAAACAGGAAAATATTACATAATAGATCATATTGTAAAGAAATAATTATTTAACAGTTTGCAGATTTTTTCGTTCAAATTTTTAAATAGTAAAAAACCGCCACCTATCCGCCTACACTGCTGAATAACGGCTGCTTAACCTATGCGAAATACTATATTTCTATCATTTTTAGTACCCAATCGCTCATGAAATGCCACATTACATAACATAAATATTAATATATTGTATTAGTTGTAATCAACCAAATATAAAATGAAACAATGCAATTTCAAACGAGTTTAATTTTTAATTCTTTAAGACTGTTACGATTGACATTTTAGATTGAACAATTTTAGGCTTAAACCCAAATTTTAACTTGTCATATATCAAGCCTGAAGTCAATATGAAACATTTTTAAATAAAAAATAAATCAATTCGGAATTTGTAATTTTGAAATGGTTGTACGGTCAAAGCTCGAATTTAAAGAATTCATTTTCTAAATATTCTAATTTTTTATTCTAAGGTTTTGAAAGCCTTCAATATTACATTTTAATAGCTTGTAATTTTTATGCGTGCCATTTCAAAGCTGTTTGAGTATTGCCTTCCTTCAAAATATGCCGGATATTAATTCTCTCTTCCGGTATATTTTGTTAAATTTTAATTTCCTCTTCTGGAATATTATATCGCCATCGTAACTGAATTCTAAATAATTCTAAAGAATTCTAAAGAATTGTCAGTTATTGCAAAGAATTCAAGGTTAATTCTGACCTGCTTAAGAATTCTTCTTCAGCAAGATATGCCGGGTCATTGCTAAAATTCATCAAAAATTGTTCCATTTCGAGCTGTTTCAGTTTGAAATTATTCAGTTTATTATCGGTTTCAGGCTGAAATTGTACCCTTTGAATTATTTAAAGTTGAAATTGTCCCGTAAATTTAAATATTTAAATTTTTAAATATTTAATTTCCAACGTTCTTATTTCAAAATAGACCATTCAGATTTTTAATCTGATATTATAAAATCTTGACAGATTTTAATTTGTAACCAGACTAATTTGAACATTCTAGTAAAAATTTCTTGAATTTTGTATGATTTTTATTTTAATATTTCAGATTCAAAAAGTGGTAATTAGGAATTGATTCATTGTGCATGCCTTCCTTCAAAAGTATGCCTTTAAAAAGACTTACAGTTTCAGAATATTTTATTCTGTATGTCTAAAGTTGAAAATTTATCATTGAATTATTATTTTAGCTTTTAGTTACAAATTTTACAATTAAGAACAATTACAATGTTCTCCTCTGCATTTTTGAGTTTCCATTTGGTAATGTTTCAACAACAAGAGTTTTCAATATTGTATAATTCAATTTGAAAACGGCGACAATTTATGTTTAATAGAGGCCAGATTTCAGACTCTTTGGGAAAAGGCTATCTTTTTGTTTTTTGGTTACATAGACTTATCAATTTTTTTCCTTGTGTATTTTCATCAGTAAAAAGCTCTAAAATTTTATGAATGTCGTTTATTCAGATAATAAAAGATAATTAAAAAAACATAAAACTTAGTTTCGAGAAAACTACTTTGTTTACATTTATGATTTCCCAGACTTGTAAAAAAAATTTATAATGTATTTTCACCGTAGAAAATCCTCAAACACATGAAAGAATTCTTTCGTATTTTCTGTGCATAATTTATCGCCTAGAGAACGTCAATTAAAAAGCGAGTTAAAAACCTTACAAAAATTATAGAGAAGTCTAAAAACGTCTTTAAAAACAAAAAAAAATGGATATACACGAAAATATCACTACATAAATATTCAAAATCGTTACAAAATCTCAAACACATTTTGCGAATCTGCATTTATCGATTACACATATTGAATATTGGAATTTCTGAAACTTGGGTATATTTCACAGATTATGAAAAAAGCGTAGTTTACGATATTTTCATTACCCCATAAGAAAAATGTCTGTAAATATTCTACCTACACTGAGAAAAATATGCATGCAACCAAATATTATTATTTGCCTCAAGAAAACTTTTGCCAACTCAACACAGAATTTTATTGGCTCAGAAAAAGATGACGCTGGTTTGACAAAACGTTTTGCTATGCAAACCAAAAGCTAGTAGAATCAAAAAAATTTGTGGCACAAATACCAATTAAATTATTTTTTTGTACGAATAAAACATTTCTCTCAGTGTATTATACATATTTCTTCTGTTCGGGTTTTCATACATTTAAAAATTACCCGCGCTCTTTTATGATCATATGTTGACCATTCGGTAAATTGTTTTGATAAAGACCATAAAAATCATCTTTTTAGAATAGCTTTAATGTCTGTTTTTCAACATAGTTTTTCGACATAACAATGGCAACAGAAGAATGTGTCGACAATTTTATTTTCGCATTACCCCACCAAAAATACTAGCTTCCGCCTTGAGAATCAGAATAAAGTTTGTATTCGTCATTAAAATAAAATATATAAGTTCAGCACATAAACAAAATGCCTTATTATTATGACATTAACGAAAAATTATATTTTTAAGTTAATCAGGCATAATTAAGATTGCCTAACTAGGTCGTCTAATTGGGCATAGTTACAACTCACAGTTACAAGCCAGGCCGGAGCCCAATCTGGGAGTAATTGGGGTGCCAAATTGGTACCTAATTGGTATTTGGGCTACCTGGCTGGGACCCACTTTGGCCCCAATCAACTCTTCCGTGCTTTGTTGTAAGCTGAAATTATTATTAGTTATTTGAGACGTGATAATAGGATAATGCTTTCGGAAACAGGCATTATTGGAGAATATCGAATGCTTGTTCAGGAATGTCGACTTCGTAGACTATAGAGTCAGACTCCGGATTAAATCGTAGATTCCTGGACTTTGAGTGGACTCCAATGAAAGAAAACTTTCCGGGTCAAAGAACACAGGAAGCCGTCGGGTTCGCGAGGTTAAGTCTATCCATGGTCCATCGATTCTCCTTTCCTCTACGACCACTCGCCTTCCTCAAAGACACGGAAATTCCGAACACGCGATTAGTGTCGAGTGACATCTTCTTCAGGTGTAAGTGACATTCGATCTTCAAAGTTACTTCAAGAATAAGGAATCTCAGATCATTACTATAATGTCCTTTATACTTTTATCCTTCTTTGACTTAATGGGTGTTTTCCATCAAATTAAAAAAAAACATAATACACTAGGGTGATTCACAAAAAACTTATTTTTAGTTTGTCTGGGGCCATATCGCGACAGTTTAATTTTCTATTAGTTCATTTTTTTCTCATACGCTCCTCTAGCCCTCTCCAACTCGGTCATCAAATCATCATCCATTCCATCCTCCCCTGAAATCTTTACCACAATCGCTTAACAGTTTTCTTTATCAACCATTCTCCTACATCCTTCCTATCCATGTTCCCATGCTTCTTCTCCCCATTCACAGATTTTTTGCTTTCTGTTCTCTGTCTTTTCCCAATACTTCCCTTGCCTCACCTCGTTTCCTTATCTGAAGCTTGTTATTCTGGCCCATCTTCTCTCTCCCCATCCTTTTCTAAATACCTCTGTCTTTCTATTAATTATCTTTCCCTCTCCCTTTTCATCAATTTTTCATAGTTTATTTCAGACCCCTCCCCCTCCTATATCTTTGGCACTAAAGAACTCCCTTCTTTCTTCATCCCATCTCGTTAATTCTATCGTCCTTTCTTTCCTTTCTTCTACCTTCTTTATATACTTTCTCGCCAACTCTCTTCCTCTTCCCTCCCTCAGCTTCGTCTCAAACTTCGATGTCCTCTTTCCTGCGCTAGTACTTAATGTATCCATTTGCGCTTCTTCTCCCACTATATATCTCTGCTTAACAGCCTAATACCGGCTATACCAGCATTTTGAATAGCCACATTCCCTTTCTTCAATCTTTTTTCAATCTTGTTTTTCCTATTCCCCATACTTTATTCATTACTTCTGCTGCTTTTTGTCCTTTGTCTCATATGAGCTCTTTGATCTCCATTTGTTTGCAAGGTATGTCCCAAATATTTAAACTCCTCTACTTCTTTTAACTGTACTCCTTTTCATCTCCCAGTAAATTCTTTCTTTCTTTTCCCTCATTTTCTAAACCTCATGATCTTTGTCTTCTTTATATTTAAAATAAACTTTTCGCCCATCTGAGTATTTCGCTAGTCCTGTAATTAAGCTCGCCATCCCTTCTTCATCCTCTCCCATTACCACTATATTGTCCGCCTATGCCAGTGTATATATCTTTCCGTTTCCACCCTAACTCCTTTCCATCCTTCTCCCCTCATTTCTTCTTCTAAGTCTGATATTAATATATTAAATAAAAATTGGCTCAGAGGACATCCTTGCCTTGTTCCTCTCACCAACCAGAAACTATCTCCTACTTACTCCTCTACCTTTACCCTGCCTTTTGTCTTTCTAAAAATTCCCGATCCTCTCTTTATTAAACCTTCTCGTAGCCCCTTTTTCACCATAATTTTTTCTACCTCGTCTCGGTCGATTTCAGTTTTTCTTTTCACTTTTCAGAAAAATGTCACAATTTTTTTTATTTCAGGCAATTTTAGTATTTGAATGTACAAGTCGTTACAAACAATTTGAGACCTTAGAAAGTTAAATCGCCTAATTAAAACCAGACATTAAATTCTAAATATAAATTACAAAAATTTAAAAGTCTTATATCTTTGCTATTTTTTAGAATTCTTAAAAACCAGTCGGGGGAATTCTTCTTCACTGATATATAGGACTGTATAGACCGAGTTACAGCTAAATCCGAATTCAAGTGGGATGGAAAAACCACCACAGGAAGAACTAAGTTCAAATTTTGTTGCATGTAAAATTTTTCTCTATTAAAATTGACATGCTATTGAGCGAAAGTTTATCCTACGATGGAATAAAACCAGTCGTCTGCAACGTCCTTAGCAGCAATGGGAAAACGGCGAATTATGGTGAATTTTTATTATGTGAGAAGTTGTAGGCTCCGGAAGCTACGATCATGGTTCTTTAAAAGCAACCAATCCCGACGCAACTGGAACGTGTACGTCATCCGCTTCTGCTCCTTCTGTCCTAGAAGGTAAGCAAGAGCGGGAAATTTACGCGAGAAAACATCGGGCAACACTGTTCCTTGGAGTCAGGTCTCTAGCCGCGGATGATCTTACGCGGCAGACGGGACAGTCGGAGATGAAGTTTCACCTCTGGATACTTTTTTAGAGCTACCAGTCTTTGTAGAATGTTATGAGGAACAGTGTTGACGGACCAGATGAAGTGATCCCAGAAGAACAGCCTTTTGCATCCGGTTCGCGATGGAATGAGCCTGACGCTGGCAAGCCGGAATCTTGTTGAGTTGGCTAATAAATGAAGCTTTCATACC
>CAKNYM010050959.1:0-22855 GCA_932195095.1 Andricus curvator
GGGGCCACTTCGGGAATGAATCGACATAGGATAGCCCGATGTGGCCCAAACCAGGACCACAACAGTAGCCATGATCAGGGCCGCATTGGGCAAACCCGATCAGGGCCACATCGGGAATCAGGATCAAATTGGGCAATTTCTCCACGGGTTAGTATTTAAAAGTGAAAATTAATCAATTTTACAACATAAAAATGAATCATTTTGAAATTTAGAATGTTTTAAATTATAAAAATTTGAATTACTAAAAAATGGTAGAATATCAGATTTGAAGTCTTTTAAACTAAAAGTGTACAGCTTTCAAACCTTAAAATAAGAAAACGTTCATTTCTTTTCTTTTTTTTTAAAAAGAGAGTTTTATATTCAGAGCAATTAAAATTTGGAAGATTCCCTGATTTCCTGAAAACCTCTGAATTCCTTGAATTGTCAAAAATCCTTGATTTTCTGAATTCCCTGTAATCCTTGAATATTGTGAATTCCCTGGATTCCTAAAGTTCCTTGAATTCGTTAAAAACTCTAAAATCACTGAAATTCTGACAATTTGATGAAATGCTTGAATTCTTGGAATTACTGCAAATCTCTGAATTCCTTTAATTCTCAGAATTCTTCAAATTCTCTGAATTCCTTCAACTTCTAGAAATCCTTAAGTTCTCAGAATTCCTTAAATGTTCGAAATTGCTTGAATTCTCTGAATTCCCCGATTTTTTCAATTCCTGAAATTCCTTGAATTCTCAAACTCCCCTAAATTCCTCAAATATTCTGAATTCTCGAAATTCCTTCAATTTACTAAATGCTCTCTAATTCTCTGAGTTCCCTGTAATCTCAAAAAGTAAAAAGTGGACAAAAAGTTAAAACTTTGAGAAAAAACGCAACTATCTAGCATAACTATAAGAGAAGATAGTTATAAACAATAATAATTTGTCTAAGCAATTATGTTTTTTAATTTTGTATTAATTATTACCTAGCTCTAAGTGAAAACTGGACAAAAAGTGGGAAATTGTAGAAAAAACTGCCATTTTCTAGCATTATTCCAAGAGAATATTGTTAAAATAATAATAATAAATAAATAAAAAAAAGCATTTATTTTTTGTAAATTCAAACAATTTTGGGGGCGACATTTATGAAAATTCGAGAGAAAAAAATTTGGAACACACTAGTTTACAATTACATGCATTTTTAAAATAAAATGTAACCAAGTAATTTTAAGAAAAATTCAATACAAATATGTACTAGGACAATATTTGTGAGATTTTTTTGGTGGGGTTGGATGCAAATCAATTTTTTTGGTGGTGTTGCATGAAAATCATGTTAAATCAAATTTAACCAAGTAATTTTAAGAAAAATTCAATACAAATATATACTAGGACAATATTTGTGAGATTTTTTTGGTGGGGTTGAATGCATAAGCAAAATAATTTTTAAAAATTGCTGGGAATAGAAAATGATCTTAAATGCCGCTTAATTCTCATGTAATTTCTAGACTTTGTTTTGATTCCTTTAACCTTATTTGAGTACTTTTAAATCCGTTTCAATTCGCGACATTTCTTATTTCATAAGTACATAGATGACATTATTGACCAGTGCTTTTTCAAAATTGTTAAAAGTTTAAGTTATACTGGTGTACACAAAATTCATGCTTGTCAATTTTTTTCTTATGAAATTAGGTGCAAATGCAAATGAACTGGAAATCAACAAAGTATTTGTACAATTGGCGGATGGCTCTACTCACGAATCATATCTCAATCCAATGCTTTCCCGAGAATACATACCCACATGGATGCAACATGGCGTGGCGCAGACGAATCGGAAACTTCAAGCTTTTCTGCGAACAGACGAGTACGAGTTTGACTCTGGCCATTGTATCGCAAAGAATTTTGAACCGTCAAACCTGCCACCTAAGCCTTTACACATGATCTATGTACGTGTTCCTGAAAATCCTCGTGGTCCAGTGTACGCTGAAGTACGTCAGGGAGGTGACGAACAGATTCACTATTATACAGCTAGAAACTTCGAGGAGTATGTGCCGCCCGTAAAGCATCATTGTTATGGTGAACCTGTACTTTTACCCAACGACGTCATTTATATAGCAATGCCAGGAGGCCCTCTCTATGTCGCAAAATTAGTACCCAAGCATCTAAACCCAGGAAAGGCAGCGAAGCCAATCGGCGAGACATCCCAGGCACCCAGTAAGAAGATAAGAATAGAGAAAAAATAATATTTTCAGATATAAACGAAAGAGTGAGCATTATTTAATTTTTTTGAATGTGCTAATTTTCCATCGGGAGAAGTGCCCAACGAAAGAATAGGTTCATCTCCGAAACCACCCAGATAACAATTTGCTCACACCTTGCCCGCATGGTGTTTGCACACGTGTCGACCGATCGGCACGATTTGAGGGCAAGAGTGCAGACATATGTGTCCTCATATGCGCCGCACGCGTGTCGGGACGTGCGTACCAGCGTCGTGCTAGCATGCACGTGTGTTGAGTTATAATTATTGAAAACAAGATGTTAAAAATAACATAAGTAACAGGAAACATTGTATGACGTTTTTAAGGAGAGACTCCTGTGTTGAAAGTTGTTCTTTCACAACTGATGATGCAACAGAGCTGCGCGCGATGAGAATGTGCCCGCGCAGTGGGCAGACTTTTTTGTTTTAGTTTTTCTTCTAGTTGTATATTTTTCTTTATTTTTATGATTTGACTATCAAATATTTATGGTGCGTTTTCACGGAGCTAAAATTGTAGAGTTCAAAAAATTATTTTTTAACAATTACAACTCTTGCCGACTTTGTTCTTTGCCTCAAAATTTGTTTATACTCCAAGCTAATTTTCCGAACCGAAACCCATGAAAAAATGTTTATTTAATTTGAAGAAAAATAATTATTCACTTTTATTTCGACTTTTTGTCTCTAAAATAAACTTGTAAAATAACAAAAATGTAGAGGATGAAGCGAATTTGATATGCCGACATGTTGCCCTAAGTAACTGACGAGCATGATAGACGCACGCTGTGCTGCATATCATGCAGACCGTGTGCGGGCGCTATGCGAGATTACTTATTACCCTCAGAACGTGCTGTCACTGTGCTTGCATTGTTGCCGACACATCGTGCTTGCACGCCATGCGCCCATGTGCGTCCGCATGCATTGTTATCTGGGCAATTCTTTTCTATTTCCTTAACGATTGCTACTTGTGTTTTGTTCCATGCAGGCGAACATATTTTCCACTTTTTTAATTCCTCTTAATGCGAGCAATAGACACACCTCTCATGGTTATTTTTAATTCCATACTTACATGCTGTATTTTCTATTAATTTAATTCTTTCTAATCTGTCCACAAAATGTGTGCGCTTACATGGTACCTATTCCTCCGTGTGCAACATAAGTTTGGAAATTTCAATTTTTTTTTTTCATGGTTATTTTTAATTTCATTCTGACATGCTTCATTTTCGATTATTTTAATTCTTTTTAATCTGTTCACAAAATATCTGCACTTGCATACTTTCTATTCGTTTTTGTGGAATATAAGTTTGGAAATTTCAATTTTTTTGTCTACCATAACGGTGGAGTGATTTTGATAATAATATTTTATGTTGTCTTAACTTTTCATCCTTTATCTATACCTTTTTTCTGCTTACCACTTTTTTCTGTATTTGACTTTGAATTTATGGTTTAGGTTAAATTTTTGCAAGTTGGCCACTAAACATCTCCTCTCTCCTCTCCTTTCCTTAACCCAAAGAACATTTATTTCAATTCACAGTTTCGCCTTAAAAGTTACATTATTCTATTCCTTTCTATTCTTTGTTTGACATTTCTCCACTTTTTAATTTCTTCCAATACGCTTCCATTAGATTTTTCTGAGTGGATTAAAAAGACTAGCTTTTGCGTCTTCAAAGTGACATTATTCTCTTTCTTTCCATTCTTGCTTTTGCTTTCTCCATTTTTTAATTCCTCCCAATACACTTCCATTAAATTTATCCAAGTCGATTAAAACGAATAAGTTTTGCTTTTTTTTCTACTCGTTGGTGGAACTTTCGATGAAGGAAAATTCACGTATTAATGGGAATTCAGATTCTGAATTTTTTTGAATTCTTCTCTTCTTACCGGGCACGTCCTTAAAAATCGCAGGGATATCGTGAAGGATATCCTCAGAGTTTTCAGATTAGGTGATTTGATTTAGCTAATTATTTCCTTCCGGCGACAAGAAATTGTTTTCAAATCTCTCCAAATCTCAGATTTTATGCCTTTATCACTTTCAATCCGTTGACCATGTAGAGTCCAATTTCTGTACCGAAGCATTAATGGCTTTCGCCGTGCAAGCCAGTGCCCATACCGGGGAAAATCTTTTCAGACTTTTCCGTTTCACATCCAGCATCATCGAAACTTGTAACGTCTTCGCGCCCTGGGTCTTCAGCCCCAACTTCAAAATGTGTGAATCTTCTCCGTTTTCGAAATCTGCAACTGATCGACGAGACAGTCAAGTTTTGAACACCAACCGAATACTTAACTAATTACTTGCCACGTAACTTGTAGTTCCCTCGGCTCCAATATTAATACGGTATCACTTTGTTTCTTATATCAATTACGTTCAAGTTTAAATTAAATAAACAATATTCATTAAACTGATTTATTTTTCACTACCCTCTCATCATGTAAGATCTCTTGAATCCTAATACAAGAAATTACTTTGGTACGACTCTTCGGATAACAAGAATTCCGGTCCAGCAGCACGACCATGAATACAATTCAACACCTATCTGTATAGCAACCTTACAATCCAAGAACATTAAACACTCATCAGGCAGCTGAGCGTGTCGGCCAGACATCGCAGGCACGTCATTAAAAATCCCAGGAATTATTACTATTATACAGCAGGGCAGGGCAATAAACTTCCCATAGTACTGCATACACTGATTTGCAGGAGATGTCACGAAAGTCTTCTGGTTCGAGAAAATATTCCCCCAGGTACTCGTTTCTGCGGCACGCCAGTGCATCACAATCACAAAGTATGTGATGAGCTGTCTCTTCAGAAAAATCACACGGTCTACAACGAGGGTTGTCTCCAATCCTAATGTTGGTCAAGTGTTTTCTCAGTCGATAGTGTCCAGCAAGCATCCCCACTAAGACATTATTCTGCCCTTTGTCCATGTTCAAGAGTTAATTAGTCCTCTTAGTACATGTACCAGATATGAAATTCTTAGGATGTCCCATTTTTTTTGTTCCCTTTCAATTCCTTGCATACTCCTCCGAGAGCCATCTACCAAGGGCTCCTTTCGCTGATGTGTACGAGATATCGCAGTAGAGTTCTGGGACTATCAGAGACTGCGAAGCTCCCATCTTAGTCAGTGCATCTGCTTCCCCTTTACCTTCGATATCTTCATGGCCGGGAACCCAGAGCAGACTGACCGTTTTTTTACCGGCAACCTTGGGAAGATCTTGAAGGCAAGTCCAGACTAGTCTGGAAGTAAACTCTTCAGATGCAAGAGCCTTAAGTGCTGCTTGGCTGTCAGAACAAATGTAAATATGCTGGCCTTTATAAGCCTGCTTACACATTTCCTCCAGGCAAGCTTTGATAGCTATTATTTCGGCCTGGAAAACTGCAGGGAATGTGCCCAGTGCAGCCCTGGGCTTTTCCCCGTAGATTCCAGCCCCTGTTCCCAAGGAATCTTGAGAGTCGTCTGTATACCAAACGAGACCTCTTGGTGTAAATAATTCTTCTCTTCTCCCTTCATCATACCATTCTCTCTTTCTAGGGAAGATGACCGTGAAGGGCTTCATGAAGGATAATTTCATCAACATAACATCAATTTGCAATGCGAGAATATTATCCTCGCATAGCATACGCTTAGTGATATCATGTGGATCTTTCACCTCAAGAGCACTAAGGTTGCTCCTTACTAGGAGTTTATACTCTTTCGCTGCTTCAGTCTTCCTTACAAAAAGGTGCAACGGCGAGATGTCCAGAATTACCTCAAGAGCTGCTGTCAGTGTTATTTTCATAGCACTAGTGATCGCCAAGCACAAAACCCTTTGAAGGCTTTCCAGTTGTTTAATAGTACTGATTAGTTCAGTCCTTGGCTACCAGATCGTCGATGCATATGCTATTATGGATCTGATTATCATTGTATATAACGAGTAAGTAACCCTGGGTTTCAAGCCACAGTTTTTTCCTTTTGCGTATCTACAGGCCCAAAACGCCATCTTAGCTTTTTTGCCATTGTGTCAACATGGAGCTTGCAGGTTAATTTAGAGTCAAATAGTTTTTTTCTTAGTTTAAAAGCGGGCCTGAAGCTCGTAAGGAGCTCCCCTTGCGCTTAAGTTATAAAGCCTATTCTGTCACACCCTTAAGTATTCGCTGTCAGTAGTTGACCCCAGACCTCTTAGTGAAGCCTGAGCCTAACTAATGCCGGGCACTGGCATAATACATGCAGGGATGTTTCGTCATCCCAGCCGCATTTCCTGCACTTTGTCGTGGGTTTCGACCCCATTTTGTGCCAGTACCGGTTCCGGTCATATGTATTCACTTGCTGCGCCGCATTTTGCCAACTGGTCCGCCTTTTCGTTCCCCTTGATCCCTGTGTAACAAGGGACCCATATGAGAGCCATTTTGTTTTTCTTTCTGCAAGTTGGTTTAAAGCCATTTTGCATTCCCAATCCAGTTCTGATGTTATGTCTGGTTTCCCTATTGCAGTTAGTGGCGCTCGGCTGTCTGAGCAGATCGTAATCTACCCGCCAGCAGCGTTGTCTTCTATTAATGTTTCAGCACAGCGCAGGCGCGGATCCAGAGAAGGGCTTTGGGAGGGGCCATCCAATAATTCCCCTTCCCCCTCCACCCTCAAGGGGGTGGTTGGTAATGATTTTAAAGTTATTTCTTCGCTTTGCATTTTATTATAAACTATGTAATTATGTTAATCATGAATTTTATTGACTTAATTAATAAATTTTCAAATAGAAACTATGTTTTTATATTTACAAGCAGCGTCTTGTATGCCATGGTATAATCATTAATCAACAAGTATAAAATATTCATAAGATTTTTGAAGTCAAGCTTAAACTAGAAAAAGATTACTTTTAAACAACAAAATTTGGGCTTCTATTACCAGTCTTTGCGATATTCAAATTCCCGGTTCAAATCTGGGCTGTGGCAGATTTTTTCTTGTTCTTAAACAATCATTTGTCTGAAGTATTCGTTTTAACGAATCAAAATTTGTATTAATTGTAAATGCACGATATTACTTTCAATGCCCTACATTGAAGAATGAATCAACACATTTATTCAAAATTATATCATTTTAGGCAAATTTAAGTTAGAAACATTAAAAATTGAAAGTTCATAATTTTTTTTAATTGAACACTTTTCAAATTAGAAGTTGAGTTATTTCAAGTTTAAGTCGTTGCAAATGAATAATTGTTCAATTGTTATTTATACATCAAAATTTGTTTTGAAATGTTTTGAAACATTCTCTTAAAACTATATTTTTTCATTTAAAAAACCCTTTAAGTTTCCCCAGGAACATCTTATTTTACATCTTTTGGAATCTTTACAAATTTTATATTATTTTTGAAAAATTTTCAAAACTTCTGAATATCTTTTTAAATTATTCGATTTTTTCCTAAAACTTTTAATAAATCCTGCGAAATTAAAAAAATTGCCTTAAAATCTTCCAGAATATTATTTTTACAGTTTTGGAAACCATTTGAATCGATTTTTCCAAAAATGAAATCATTTTCAATTTTTCAAGGAATTTTAATCAATTTTTTTATTATTTTGAATCTTCTTAAAATGCTTCAAAATTTTTGTTTGAAATTTTCAAAAATCTACATTTTGTTTTACATTTTTTTAACACCTTTTCAAGTTTTAAATTATTTTTGAATTTGTCCAAAACTTCTAAATATCTTTTAAACTTATACCAATTTTTTCCAAATTTATAACTGTTTAATTTTTATTTATTCGTCAAAATTTTCTTTTATTTTGAAATATTCTTAAATATTCTATTAAAATTAATTTAAAAAAAAAAAAACATTTAAAATTTTCCCAGGAATCTTAAGACACTTCTTATATTATCTTAGAACCTTTCAAAATCCTTAAAAGCTTCAAAATTTTATTTAAAAACCTCTACATATCTCCTCAACGTACTCGAATTTTTGCTAAATGAATACATTTTTATCTGTATTCACACATGAAAATTCAACATTTTCACTTAGAAATAAAATTTTTTTGAATTAGAACAATTAAAATTATTATTGTAATGTTCAAAGCTTAAGTTTAGCTCTCCGAAATTTTAACGATTCAACGCTTTATGTTTCAAACAATTCAGTTTCAAATTGTTTAGTTGTAAATATTTAATTTTTCATTTCTAATGAACAGTCAAACATTGCTGACTATTAAAAAATTGTTCTTTTTCTTGGTTAAAAATTTTCAAATTGAATTCGTTAAAAATGGTATATTTTAGACTGAAACAACAGATAGTTTACAACGTTTGAATCGGAAGTTTACATTTGATTAGTAACTATTACGGCTCTGGAATTGAAACAGTTCAATTTATAACGTAAAAATCTGTAATTTGTTTAATTTTAACAGATTCAGAATCGCCCTATAAAATCAATCAATTATTGTTCAATTTCGAATACACGAACTACAGCCCAATTTTTAAAATCAATCATTAAAAAACTGCATTTTAAAATTCATTTAATTGAAAATGTACCCTTAAAAATGAAAATCTAAAATGGTATGATATGAAGCTTGTGATATTTCAAGTGATTGGATAGATTTTTTTTCTAGAAACTTGTAAAAATCCCGGTCAAAAAATAAATTCATTGTCATTTCCCGGTCTCAAAAAATTCCCGGTCATTTCCCGGTCCAGGGGCCACCCTGAATTATGATGATTCAGAATATAATTATGCTTCTTCAATGATAATACGTATTTCGTGCTTGGTGGCTTAACAATTTTTCTTCAAAAAAACAATTAAAATAATATATAGTTCAATAATTCTAACATTGATGACTTTTAATTAAATTTCTATTCAATACAGTAAACACACTTTAATGTTTTTAAAAATATTGATAAATTCCAAAATAGTAAGCTTTCTCCGAAGTTTTTTGCTTCTTTTTAAAAGTCCCATGGAGGACATGGTATGGTAGATGAGTAGAATAGTGGAATACTTTTGACCAAGGGGCCATCCATATACCACGTGGACAGTTTAGGGGGGGGGGGGTGTATGGCAAAATTGTCGGGCTAGAATCCACGTGGGCACACATGAAAAACTAATAATATTTTCACGACTTTTTGTCTCAATTCAATCCAAAATTTCGGCCAATTCATCGCTCATTTTGGCCTCCTTGCTTTTGAAGACCAATGATATCTATATTTTCATAAAATATGTCCACGTGGACAAAGTGTGTGTGGGGGGGGGGGGGTTCGTCAAAATTCCACGGCTGTCCACGGGGGTGGGGCTCAAAAAGTGGTCAAAAATTGTCCACGAGGTATATGGATGCCCCCCAATCAGGTTATTGCAAATACTCTGACAACCACATCATTGGTTATAACTATTCCACTAATCTACTACCATGGGGCTGCGCACTGAGTTCACTCCCTGTTCACCTTAAATGGTTATTCACAGTAAAATGATGTCTCTTGCATCCATGAGAGAATTCGAAACGCTGATTGGCTGCGAGAATTACATAGTTATGGGAATCTACATTAGCAAGAGTTGTAACAACATTGGTTGTAACATTGATATATGTATATAGTGAACTTCAATTATCTGATTTGAAAAATTCGAGTCTGGGCTTTTTTTTTGGGGGGGGGGGGCAAGCCGCCGTGGCCCCCCCTCTGGATCTGCGCCTGGTACAGCGAAGGACAGCCAGGACCTCCGCCTGAAAGACAGTAGCATGTCGCCCAAGTGGGATTCCTATCCCCCTCCCTCTCGTGCTGTCATAGATACCTGCTCCTGACGCTCCCTCTGCCCTGGAGCCATCTGTATAGCAGATTTCCCCTTGGAGGAGCCCCAGCCTTCCTCCTCTTGGTCGGTTCGGATTCGCTGAAAACCCGGGAAGTGAAACTTCTGCATCACTATGGGTTGGAGAGGATCAATATGAAGATCCTCTCAAAAACCACAGTTACACCCGTAGACAGAACACCGGGTTTGGCTTCGGAAAAGGTGGAGGAGACAACTGGAGATTAAAATGGACACTAGATGTCACCCTTCTAGTCTAGACTTTATTCAGATATACCTTCACCAAGTTAAAAGAGAGTCTGCTATTTTAATCAGACGTTTGACAGCGGAAAAAAAGGCTTTTGCCTTAATACAAGAACCTTGGGCTTACAAGGCGAGAGTGAGAGGATTAAGTAACAAGAGCGGATCAGTCATTTATGATAGTTTCGTAGAAACACGTAGGGGAGCACTTCATCTCAGAGGCGATATTCAATTTATTACATTACCAAGGTTGATTTCTAGAGACTTAGTGGCAATAAAGATTGAGCACCATTTAGAAGGCAAGCGCCAACCTATGGTGATTTGCTTAGCGTACCTACTATTTGAATTCCAGGACCCATCATCTGAAGAATGGCGAAATCTGGTCGACTACTGCTGTTTTAAAGGATGGCAATGGGGACGGCGACTGACACTTGCGGCCGCTGGGGTCGCTATTGCGCGTGGAGATACAGAAGACGACGGTTCCAAAGGTGGTAACGTTGCTATTCGAATTATATCAGTCCTTCATAACGCAGCGTTGAGATAATGGCTTCAAGCACTACTTTCTAAATGCCAGGTATGTATGTGGCATTTGGGTGTAAAAATAAAGGAGAAAATCGCTTTTCAAATAACAAAAACTAAGGAAACTGTAGATAATGCCTTGTGCCTGCGTACCTACATTTACGGTGCTGCCCTCTAAGCTGAGCTTGACAAATCGCCGTCCCCATTGCTCATTGGATGTGATGCTAACGTACATCATTCGACTTTGGGCAATAAGGACACCAACTATAGGGGTAAGTCTTTATTAGATTACCTCATGACAACTGATTCAACTTTATTGAATTGGGTGATACACCTACCCTCGTGACTTCTAGGTGTCCCGAGGTAATTAATTTAACCTTATGTTCGATAAGTATTTGTGAAGTGTTCAAGGGATGGCATGTATCGTCTGATACGTCCGTATTAGATCATAGATGAATATGCTTCCCCTGGACAGCCGATAGAGCTGAGGTTCAAAGTTATAGGAACCCTAAAGCAACTAATTGGGATAATTGTAGGGAGCATCTCAATAGTTTTCTGGGTGCTATAGCAGGCAGAATCAAGTCTATCGAACAAATAGAATTTGCTGTCAACATCCTACGAAGATGTATGAACAAAGCCTATGAGGATAACTGTCCTCTTCGTAATAAGAAAACAGACAGGGATGCACCCTGGTCGAATCATAGACTGGAGGACCTGAAAAAGGATACTCGACGCCCTTTTAACAGGGCTCATGAGAATGGGAATTTAGACTTGTACAGGGCAACCTTAATAAGATATAATAATGAGATACAAAATGCCGTAAAGGACTCATGGAGGGGGTATTGTCAGGGAATCGAGAATATACCTGACACTGCTAGACTTTAGAGAACCTCAAGGGGTAACTCCCCATGTCAACTAAGGGCATTAATATTGCCTTCGGGTGAAATGGCTGAGACGGTCAATGAAGTCCTTGAGCACTTAATGAGGGTGCATTTCCCAGGAGGATCAACTTTTAGAGTCAGAATGGAAGATTGGAAAGTAGCTAGTCGTATTGTCACTCATTTAAAAATTAGACGGGTAGTTAAACAATTCAAACCATTCAAAGCTGCAGGGGATGATAAAATATTCCCTGCATTAATTCCAGATGGATTTCAGTCCTTGTGGTGGGTCCATTGTGCAGCATCTTTCAGGCATGCTTAGCAATGGGATACAACCCGGTAGCTTAGAGAAAATTTAAGGCAATCTTTATTCCAAAGCCGGGTAAGAATACCTACTATGAGGTAAATCCTTTAGACCGATCAGCTTGACCTCGTTCATGCTGAAAAAACTAGACAAATTAATGGCCCTTTATTTGAAAGAGGAAATCCTAACGGAAAAATCTCTCTTTAGGAATCAATTTGCCTCTCAAAAAGGCAGATCTACCGTAAACGCTCTCCATGCGCTTACCTCCCGCATTATTGATATGATGTGGAAAGGTGCAGTAGCAATTGCAGTGTTTTTAGACATAGAGAGGGCATTTAGTGACACCCCAATTGAATCCATATACGGTTCTGCTGAAATACATAGAGTTAGTATATACCATTAAGCCATTTCCCTTTCGGGGTAGGCGTGACACTACCCGATTCGGGTAGTGTTTCTAGGTTGATAACTTGTAGTAAATAACTACAAGTGTGGGCTCACCACACCCACGATGTGCCAACAGCACTCAGTTTTCTCGAATGGTCACCCATCCAAGTGCTAACCGCGCCCAACGCTGCTTAACTTCAGTGATCTGACGAGAACTGGTTTTTTCAGCGTGGTATGGCTGTTGGCCATAGTGACACGGTAAATAGGTGGATGCAGTTCATGTTGATAAGCAGAACGGTACATACTTCGCTACATGGTAATTAAGTGAAAGTTAAAGTTTCAAGGGGATGCCCACAGGGAGGAATTCTTTCATCCGCCCAGTGGGCGCTCGTCATTGATGACCTGATTCGTGTTTTAAGCGAATCGGGGTTTTACACTCAAAGCTATGTAGATGACCCGGCGATCCTGGAAACAGGGAAGCATGAGGGCACCTTAGTAGAACTCATGCAGTCAGCGCTCAACATAGTAGAGCAATGATCTGGTTGCCAAGGACTGAAGTAATGAGTACTATTAAACAACTGGAAAGCCTTCAAAGGGTTTTCAGCTTGGCGATCACTGGCGCTATGAGAACAACACCAACGGCAGCTTTCGAGGTCATTCTGGACATCCCTCCGTTGCACATTTTCGTAAGGATGATTGCAGCAGCGGAAGTCTATAGACACCTAGTAGAGGGCAACCTTCAAGGTCAAGAATAGTATGATGAAGGGATAAGAGAAGAATTATTTACACCAGGAGGTCTCGCTTGGTACACAGACGGCTCTAAAGACTCCTTGGGAACAGGGACTGGAATCCATGGAGAGAATCCCAGGGCTAGGATAACAAAAGCACTCGGCACATTCTCTACAGTTTTCCAGGTGGAAATATTATCTATTAAAGCTTGCCTGGAGGAAATTTGCAAGCGGGCTTACAAAGTCTGCTGGCCTTAAAAAATTGACTTGCTTACACTTCCATTTTTCACAGAATTTGCCTAAAACTAACCCTTAAAAAAATAACATCCATCCATACCTTATATCTAAGACCGCACGCTCTTATCGCCTTGCCTTCCTCGCTTCGATCGCATGTCCCTACTTTTCGCATTACCTCGCATTGCCAAACTCTGTTTCCGCGGCTAATATCTAATACTTATCTACTATTTACAATATTTACAGATTACTTATATCTGCTTCCTCTCCTATTTACAATCTTTCCTTCTCCATTCCTCTTCTTCCTTCCTTCTCTTCTTTTCCATCTTACCCAACACTCCCTTCACCCATGCTACTGCCCTTTTGCCCCCCCCCCCTGTCATGCATCAATACCTCCATGCTTATCCCACTCCTTTCCACCCATACGCACTCCTCCAACCAGTGCTCCACTCTTGCATTCCCCTTCCCACACAGTTCACACATCCTCTTCTCCCTAGAGAGCCAGTACCTATTAAAACCCTCCATGCAACTACATCTCATCCTCGCTATAAGCTCCTGACTTCCTTTCTCACATAAATATTGCGCTGTCGCCCTTGGCATAATCCACAGATAGTTCCCGTTAAACCTTGACTCTCTTATTCTCTCTTCCCCAGCTGTCTTCTCTCTCTCTCTCTCCATGCCGTTTTTCTTAAGCAACTCATATACCTTGCTTCTTTCCTCGTGCATCCTTCTTACTTCATCCATCTGCAGTCCATTTGTTCTAAAATACCTTTCCCTTTCAATCTTCATCTTCCCACCCCCTCTCCTGTTCTCCTTCTCCCACCAACACCCCGTAACCAGCTTACTTCCCCCCTCTTCCAAAAATTTCTACTCATATTTACACGCCCGACTCGCCGCTAGAATCCCTACACTCGTTCTCCCCGTCTCCCTCCTGACGATATAATTAGGCGTGTTCCTTGCCAACCCCAGGGTCCACTTTACATACCTCTCCTGTGTCCTATTTACCTCTTCACTTTCCTTCCACCCCCACACCTCTACTCCATACAATAGCACACTCATCAATAGTGAGTCAAACAATTTCATTCTCCTTCCAAAATCATCTGCGAATAACTTCTTTCCCAACCCCCACACTTGCCTCATCACCACATTTGCCCTCCTCACTCTCTCTTTTATGTGACCATCCACTCCACCATTCCTCCGAAAAAAGAAGCCCAGGTATACAAACTCTTTCACCTCCTGCAACGCCTTTCCCTTTTCCTTCCACTTCCACCCCCCCCCCTCCCTTATCCCTTCCCCCCTCCTTTCCTGAACACCATAACCTTGGAGTTTCCGCATTCAGCTCTAACCTGTTTTTATCCAGGTATCTTCTCAACCTCTTCATCATTGCCTTTAAGGCCTCCTCGCTTCTTGCCAGCAACACTATGTCATCTGCATACGCTAGTGAACACATTTTAACACCTCCTATCCTGACTCCTCCTACCACCCCAGCCTTCAGCTTACTTTCCATATCCGTAATTAAAATCGCAAAAAGCGTTGGGCTAAGCGGACACCCTTGCCTTAACCCCGTATCCATCAAGAATCCCTACGAAATCCCCTCCCCTCCTCTCACCTTATCTTTGGTCTCTTCATATATCTCATATATCTAAGCCCTGAAATGATTCTTTAAAAAAACTCCCTCCACTTCTCACTCCCTATCTTCTCGCTTATCCCCACTCTACGCTTCCTAAACCTATTTATTATATTCCAGACGTCCCCCTCTGTCTTAACATTTCCTAACTCCTCTCCAGATCTTTCTCCTTTTCCTGTTCTTTCTTCTTACACATCAATCTAAACCCCTTCCTCATTTCTACGTACTCCTCCCTTTTCGCATTACCCTCTTTCCACTTCTTGTACTTCCCCTTCACCTTCCTTTTCCACTTCCAGACTAGTATGGAGTTGCCTTCAGGATCTTCTTAAGCTTGCTGGTAAAAACTGGGTCAATCTGATCTGGGTTTCCGGCCATGAAGATATTGAAGGTAATGAGAAAGCAGATGCACTGGTACCCTACTGAGGTATCTCGTAGACATCGGCAAAAGGAGCCCTTGGTATTGTATATTAGAATTGGTATTCTAATATTGGAACGGAACCAAAAAAATGGTGCATTCTACGAATTTTATATCCAGTACATCTACTAAGAGGACTGATAAACTCTTGAACATGGGAAGAAGGCAGATTAATGTTGTAGTAGAGATGCTTACTGGACGCTGCCGACTGAGAAAACACTTGACCAACATGAGGACCATTAAACATATTCGAAACCTATCTTATAAAGGATAGGTTTTTCACATTTATTGTGAGAAATTAGGGGAAAGTGGAGAAGAGTAAGTAGGGGAAGTGAGGAAAAATGAGAGGAAGGAAAATGAGGTGCAGGTAAGTAGGAAATGTATGGAGAAATGAGGTGTGCGGAAGTAGGAAATGTTAGGGGAAATGAGGTGTGCGGAAGTAGAAAAAGTGAGAAGAAAATAGGGGAGGAGACCTAGGGGTAGTGAGGGAAAACGAGGGATGAGGAAGGAGGGAAAGCGAGGAAAGGAGAAGGAGGAAAAGGGATGGGAAAGAAGCGAAGCGAAGTATGATAATTGAGAGGAAATGGGAGAGTGGAAGTAGAGGAAGTGAGAAAAAATGAAGGCAGGGAAAGTGATGGGAAATCAGGGGAGGAGAAGTAGGGGTCGTGATGGGAAATCAGGGGTGGTGAGGCGAGGGAAAATAAGTGATGGGGAACTAATGTGGAGGGAAAGTTACTGGAGTATTGAAATAGTTAGTAGAGTTATTGAAGTAGGGGAGGGGAGTGGGAAAAATGAGGGGAAATGGAAGTAGTGGAAGTCAGGAGAGGGAAGTAGGGGAGGTGATGGAAAATAAGTGGAAGCAAAGTAAGAAAAATGAGAGTAAATAAGGGGAGTTGAAGTAGGGCAAGTAGGGGTAACTAGGGGAGGGGAAATGAGGGGTAAGGGAATAGGGGAAGTGATGGGAAACAAGGAGAAGCGGAGTAGTAAAAGTGAAGGAAAATGAGGGGAGGGACAGTAGGGGTAGTGAGGGGAAATGAGGGATGGGAAATAGAGGAAGTGATGGGAAATAAGGAAAAGCGAAATAGGAGAAGTGAGGAGAAATGAGGGAAGGGGAAGCCCTGGAAGTAAGGGGAAATGAGGAGTATCAGTTAGAAAAATTAATTCTCAATCAGAGAAAAAAACATAATTTTCAACAAAATAGTTCAATTTTCAACCAAAGAGATGAATTTTCATCTAAAATGACAAATGTTCAACAAACAAAAAAAAATGAATTTTCAACAAAAGAGTTCATCATTCAACCAAATTATTGGGTTTTCAATCAAAAAGATGATTTTTTGACCAGGAAGATTTATTTACTACCAAAAAAGACGACTTTTCAACAAAACATGAATTTTCAACCAAATAATTGAATTTTCAATTAAAAATATCACTTTCCAACCAAAAATGAAAAAGACACTTTTAGTTAAAATAATTAATTCTCAAAAAAAAATTGTTAACAAAATAGTTCAATTTTTAACTAAAGAGATGAATCTTCATTAAAACTTGTAAAGAATTTTTATTTTAAAATTCAATTTTAAGAGTTTATTTAAAAATATTTCAAAACATTTCAAAATATTTCAAAACATTTCAAAATATTTATAAAATTGTCAAAGAAGAATCTGAAAGATTTTAAGGAAATTTTTTTAATTTTGCAGAATTAAAAAAAAATCCAGGAAAAATTTGAATAATTTTTAAAGATTAGAAGGATTAGAACGTATGAAAAGATTAAAAAAAAGAATTTTCTTAAGATTCGTGTGAAAAATTTAATTAATTTTTTATTTTGAAAAATGAACTTTAAGAGAAAATTAAAAAACGTTTTTAAAAATTTCAAACGTTTTCCTAAAATTTCGGAAAAGTGTGTAGAAGATTTTAAAGCAAAATGTTTTAATGTGGTAAGATTAAAAAATATAAAAAATCGAGTAAATTTAAGAAAAATTTTGAAGAATTGAAGAGATTCAAAAAGAATGTTAAACTTTAAAAGATTTCTGGGAAAATTTGGAAAATTATAAGGCAATTTTTTTACATTTTGAATGATTTTTCAACATTTTAAGACAAATTCGAGTCAGTTAAAAATATTTTTTTGAATTTAAGACGTTTTAAATAGATTAGAAATATTTAAAAACTTGGAAACATTTCCGAAAATTTGTCAAATATTTCTTGATTTCTTCCAAACTTCTAAAAGTCCTAAAAAATCTTTTAAAAAGACTTATTTTCTTGTTCTCAATATTTAGAATTTAATTTCAGCTCAAATTTAAGTGTTCAAAAACTTAAAAAAAATAAATAGTTATTTGAAATTTTTAAATTATATTATTAATATTATATTTATTTGTAGACAATACTTTATCTTAAAAAACCTTTTTTTTATTTAGAAAACGTCTAAAAATGGTCTAAAAAAATTAAAATTTAATTTTTTCAACCACAGTAAAAAAATTAGATTAATTTTCATATTCAGATTTTTTAAATCATATGATTAATTTTGGAGAGAGTAATTATTATGTTTAGACTTTACGATTAACAGTAGAGATTAAGCATATCGTATCGACGAATGCCTACGTCGACAGAAAATGATTAAAATTCTTGAAAGTATGCAATGAAAGGTGATAAGAATTCAAGGAATTTAAAAAAATCATACATTTATGCACAATAGTACACCTCAATTCAGTAATAGTTTTGAAATTGAATAATTAATTAAAAGTAAAAAATAAAATTGAAATTAAACAATTAAAGTATGATACTTAATTTTAGTTAAAAAATTATGTTATTTCAAATTATACTTGTTTAAAAGTAAATAAATGTATATTCAAATAATGTGGAATTTCAACATTTTAAACGATTTTGAACACTGAAGAATTCCAAATTAAAAACAATTTTCTACGATTTTCAATTTGTTTTAAACAAAGACTCAAGAATATCAATTCATGCAAAATAATTGCACAAAAAAGTCAAAATAAGAGTAAAATGTTTTCAAATAACATTGTAAAACGGCTCAAATTTTCAACAAAAAATGGAATAGCTCAATTTCCAGTTAAAAAATGATTTTTCTAACAAAAACCTTAATTTCTCAACAAAGAAGATATTATTTTTCTAACAAATAAGATGAATTTTTAACAAAATACTTCAATTTTCAACCAAACTGATGAATTTTCAACCAAGAAGATTAAATTTATATAAATGCCAGTTACATTTTCAGATAAAAAAATAATTTTTTAACAAAATAGTAAATTTTTAACCAGCGGAATGAATTTTCAAACTAAAAGTTAAATTTTAAATCAAAAAGATAAATTTCAACCCAGAAGATCAATTTTATACCAAATAATATGCATTTTTAACAAAATACAAGACTTTTCAACTAAAAAAGATAAATTTTCAACAAAAAATGGAATAGTTAAATTTTTAGTTAAAAAAATTATATCTCAACAAAATATTTAAATTTTCAACTAAGGAGGTGATTAAAAAAAATACAAATTTTCTACCAAGATGAATTTTTATCAAAATAGTTCAATTTACAACAAAGGAGATTAAATTTCTACCAAATAGTGGAATTTTCAACTGCAAAAAAATAAATTTGGATATAGTTAAATTAGCGGTTCAAAAAGAAAAAATTTTTAATAAAAAAATAATTTTTCAACGAAAAAAGATCAACGTTTCACAAAATATATGAATTTTCAATAAAATAGTTTAATTTTCATACAAGAAAATTAAATTTCTACCAAAAAAAAAAACGAATTTTCAAACAAATAGCGGAATTTCTCACTAAACAAAATAAATTTCCAACCAAAAATGGAATAGTTAAGTTTGCAGTTAAAAAAATTATTTTTATGGGAAAAAAATGATTTTTTAACAAAATAGTTAAATTTTCAACCACAAAAATCAGTTTTCCGCCAAAAAAAGATGAATGTTGAACAAAAAATGGAAACTGTTAATTTTCAGTTTAAAAAAATTAATTTAAAAGGAAAAATTTTCAACAAAATAGTTCAACCAAAACGATAAATTTTCGAGTAAAAAAGTGAATCTTCAACCAAAGAAAAATTAATTTTTAACCAAATGGTTGAATTTTTGACCAAAAAGATTAATTTTCTACAAGATAAATTTTTAACAAAATACATGAATTTTCAACAAAAAATTGAATGCTTAAATTTTTAGTTACAAAAATTATGTTTTTACAAAATAGTTAAATTTTTCAACCAACGAAATGAATTTTCAAACAAAAAGATAAATTTTCAACCAAGATCATTTTTCTAACCAATAAGATGATGAACTGATGAATTTTCAACCAGGAATATTAAATTTCTATAAAAAAAAGTAGAATTTTCAACCAAATTGTGGAATTTTTAAATAAAAAAGTTAAATTTTCAACCCAGAAGATCAATTTTATACCAAATAATATGCATTTTTAACAAAATTCAAGACTTTTCAACTGAAAAAGATAAATTTTTAACAAAAAATGGAGTAGTCAAATTTTTAGTTAAAAAAATTATATTTCAATAAAATATTAAATTTTCAACTAAGGAGATTTTTCAACAAAAAATACAAATTTTCTACCAAGAAGATGAATTTTTATCAAAATAGATCAATTTACAACCAAGGAGATTAAATTTCTACCAAATAGTGGAATTTTCAACTGCAAAAAAATAAATTTGGATATAGTTAAATTAACGGTTAAAAAAAAAAAAATTTTTAATAAAAAAATAATTTTTCAACAAATTAGTTAAATTTGCAACCAATATCGATTTTCTAGGAAAAAAGATCAACGTTTCACAAAATATATGTATTTTCAATAAAATAGTTCAATTTTCATACAAGAAAATTAAATTTCTACAAAAAAAAAAACGAATTTTCAAACAAATAGTGGAATTTCTCACTAAACAAAATAAATTTCCAACCAAAAATGGAATAGTTAAGTTTGCAGTTAAAAAAATTATTTTTATGGGATTATTTTTATTTTCAACAAAAAATTGAATGCTTACATTTTTAGTTACGGCAATTATGTTTTTACAAAATAGTTAAATTTTTCAACCAACGAAATGAATTTTCAAAAAAAAAAGATAAATTTTCAACCAAGAAGATCATTTTTCTAACCAATAAGATGATGAACTGATGAATTTTCAACCAGGAATATTAAATTTCTATGAAAAAAAGTCGAATTTTCAACCAAATTGTGGAATTTTCAAATAAAAAAGATAAACTTTCAACGAAAAATAGAATAGTTAAATTTTCAGTTAAAAAAATGATTGTCTAAGACATGAATTCACAACCAAAAAGATCAATTTTCAACCAAGAAGATCATGCTTTTACCAAATAAGATGAATTTTCAACATAATAGTTTAATTCTCAACCAAGAAGATTCAACTTCTACTAAAAGACGAATTTTCAACCAAATAGTGGAATTTTAAACTAAAAAAGGTAAACTTTCAACAAAAAATCATTTTTTAACAAAATAGTTAAATTTTCAATCAAAAAGATCAATTTTCAACCAAGAAGATCATTTTTCTAACAAATAAGATGAATTTTTAACAAAATGCATGAATTCTCAACAAAATATTTCAATTTTCAAACAAGATTAAATTTCTACTAAAAAAGATGAATTTTCAACTAAAAATGATAAATTTTCAACAAAAAATAGAATAGTTAAATTTTTAGTTACAAAAATGATTTTTTAACAAACTGGTTAAATGTTTCAACCAACGAAATTAATTTGCAAACGAAAAGATAAATTTTCTACCAATATGAATTTATAACAAAATACACGAATCCTCAACTAAAAGAGATAAATTTTCAACAAAATACTTCAATTTTCAAACAAGAAGATTTAATTTCTGCTAAAAAAGACGAATTTTCCACCAAGTGGTGGAATTTTCAAGTGAAAAAAAATGATATAGTTAAATTATCGGTAAAAAAAAAATAATTTTCAATAAAAAAATGTTTTGACAAAATAGTTACATTTTCAAACACGGAAATCAATTTTCCGCCAACAAAAATTATTTTTGAACAAAAAATGGAAACTTAATTTTCAGTGAAAAAAATTATTTTAAAAAGAAGAATTTTCAACGAAATAGTTAAACTTTAAAGTAAAAAGAGGAATTTTCAAGTGAAATAATGAATCTCCAACCAAAAAATTAATTTTCTACCACAAGACAAATTTTCAACCAACTAAAAAATATAAATTTTCAACCAAAAATGGAATAGTTGTATTTTCAGTTAAAAAATTAAGTTTTATCCAAAAGATTGAATTAAAAAAATTTCAGCAAAATGTTTTTTTTTTAACTAAAATGATGAATTATCAACATAAAAAATATCACCTAAAATGATGAATCATCAACCAGAAAAATGAATTTTTAACGAATTTTCAGAGATAAAATTTTAAACCTGAAAAGATTATTCAACAAAATATATTTCGCAGGAGTTAATTGTCAACTACAAAGAATTACTTTTTAACCAAATTCTTGAATTTTCAATAAAAAAAAATAAGTCTTCAAAAATGATTACTTATACTATCGAGGTTTATCTAAAAAAAATCTTAACAAAGTTTCTTATTAAAAAGCAGAACTAGAATAAAAAACACTGTAAATTGCAATTAAATGAACTTTACACCCATAAAACATAAACCTATGAATAAAAAAACATCCATTGTTTAATATAAATTTATTTTCCAGACTTGTACATCAAATTTCGGAATATCTACGGCCACGTGCTCGCGAGTTTTCCGTACAAAAATGCGTTACAAACTAAATACGCAAACTATCTGTATTCTCGTGGATATAGTAACATTTTGTACTATGTTTAAAATATAAAAAAAAACGAAAATGAAGAGGACACTGTATTTATAAAAATATCCCTGGTTCTTACTCTCATGAAAAAACTTTCTATCTTTAATCTAGAAACAGAAAAAGTGTATAGTTTTTGATCAAGGAAAAAATCAAATACCTCAATTAGAAATCGTCTTATCAGATAAAAAGTCGCTTGCGAACATTTCGCAAAATTTAAGAGTAATAATAGTTGACTTGTTGATTAAACCTAACTTAAATGAGTGCCCTGAGAGTATCATATAAACATCGAGATTACAAATAATAAAGTAGAGTCTCCAGCTGTCCACTTGGCGGTCGCTGAATCGCTTGAGCGACAAGAGCAGCCAATTTGTGCGCGTATTGGCAAGGGGCGGGCACTTTAACTGCCCCGGCAAAGTTGTAATACATCTGGGTCAACTTGTACGTCATCCTCTGGATTTTGTCGGGACCCCACTGCGAAGTATCAGAGATAACGCTGTATCCTGAGGGAGCGATTGTCCCTTTACCGCCACCTTGGGACACGAGGAAGAAGTCGTACCTGAAAAAAAGAGAAAATAACCTCATTAGTAGAGGGATCATCGCAGCGGTTCAGGTAATTCAATTTTAGGTAAAAAATTAGGACGTTTAGTTAATCGTTCAAAAACCTTCCCCCCCATCTACGCGTTACTTTCCCTTACCACCCACCCGCATACCCCTCACCTCCCACCTTCATTCCCCTACTCTCACTTACTTACAACACTACTTCGCC
>CAKNYM010050959.1:22865-52586 GCA_932195095.1 Andricus curvator
CATTCCCCTACTCACACTCACTTCCACTACTTCCCCACCCCCTCATTCTCCACCACTTCCCCTACTTTCCCCTCATTTCTACTACTTTCCCTCCCCTCATCTCCCCTAATTCCAACCCATCATTTCCACTTACTTCCGCTCCTTGAAAAAAAAGTACGATGGGCGGACAGACCCCCGAACGAAATTATAAGGGTTTTGGCCCGGGGCTTCAAAACCCAAAAGAGGGGACTTTCTACTCAAATTTTGAATCTTCAACAAAAAAAGATTTTTATTTTAAATCAAAAACTGTTGAATACAACCTAAAGAGGAATTATAAAAACCCGGTTGAATCCTTGACCAAAACCGAGTAATTCACAACCAAAAATAATGCATTTTTAAACCAAGATACTTTTTTCAAAAAGAAAGATTTTATTTGAATTGGCAACATTCAGGGGGAACCAAATTTCAAAATAAAAAAAAGAAGAATTTTCAATAAAATAGTTACATTTTTAAGCAAAAAAGTTCAATTTTCCAGCAAACAAGATGAATTTCGAACAAAATTATATTTCAACAAAAGATTTTAATTTTAAATAAAAAAAAACAATTGAATTCAACTAAAAAAGAATTTTTAACAAAATAGTTTCATTTTCAAGTAAAAAAGCTCAATTTCCAGCAAAAAAGCACATTTTTCAACAAAAAGGATGAATTTCGAACAAAATACATTAATTTTTAACCAAATAATTGAATTTTCAACTAAAAATAGAATAAATGAATTTCTAGTTAACAAAAAAAAGATTTTAATCTAAAATTTAAAAAAACAGTTCAATTCAACTTAAAAAAAAAATTTTTAAAGGTAAAATCCTCGACCAAAACAGATTAATTCTCAACCAAAAACAATGAATTTTTAAACCAGATACTTTTTTCAAAAAGAAAGATTTCATTTGAATTTGCAGCATTCAGGGGAAAACAAATTTAAAAATAAATAAAAAATAAAAGAATTTTCAATAAAATAGTTTCATTTTCAAGCAAAAAAGCTCAATTTTCCAGCAAACAAGATGAATTTCGAACAAAATACGTGAATTTTCAACTAAAAAAAGTCGATTTTCAACTAAAAATAGAATAAATTAATTTACAGTTAACAAAAAAGACTTTAATTAAAAATTTTTAAAAACAGTTGAATTCAACTAAAATTTTTGGTTTAAAAAGGGTGAATCCTCTACCGAAACAGATTAATTGTCAACCAAAAATAATAAATTTTTAAACCAGAGACTTTTTTCAAAAAGAATGATTTCATTTTAATTTGCAACATTCAGGAGAAAACCAATTACAAAATAAAAAAAAAAAGAATTTTCTACAAAATATTTTCATTCTCAAGCAAAAAAGCTCAATTTCCCAGCAAAAAAGATGGATTTTGAAAAAAATACGTGAATTTTCAACCAAAAAAGCTCGATTTTCAACTAAAAGTGGAATAAATGAATTTCCAGTTAACAAAAAAAGACTTTAATTTCAAATAACAAAAACAGTTGAATTCAACTAAAAAAATTTTTTTAAAAAGGGTGAATCCTCGACCAAAAACAGGTTAATTCTCAACCAAAAATAATGATATTTTAAACCAGAGACTTTTTTCAAAAAGAAAGATTTCATTTGAAGTTGCAACATTCAGAGGGAACCAAATTTCGAAATAAAAAAAAAAAAAGAAGAATTTTCAACAAAATAGTTTCATTCTCAAGCAAAAAAGCTCAATTTCCCATAAAAAAAATGAATTTCGAACAAAATACGTGAATTTTCAACTAAAAAAGCTCGATTTTCAACTAAAAATAGAATAAATGAATTACCAGTTAACAAAAAAAGATTTTAATTTTAAATAAAAAGAAAAAAACAGTTGACTTCAACTAAAAAATTTTTTTTTAAAAAGGGTGAATCCTCGACCAAAGCAGATTAACTCTCAACCAAAAATAATGCATTTTTAAACCAGAAGCGAATTTTCAAAAAATAGTTGAATTTTCAAAACGGAAGGCTTTTATTTAAATTTTCATCATTCAAGGGGAAAACAATTTTGAAAATAAGAAAAAAAGAATTTTTAACAAAATAGTTTCATTTTCAAGCAAAAAAAGCTCAATTTTCCAGCAAAAAATCACATTTTGCAACAAAAAAGATGAATTTCGAACAAAATACGTGAATTTTCAACCAAATAATTGAATTTTCAACTAAAAATAGAATAAACGAATTTCCAATTAACAAAATTATATTTCAACAAAATAAGATTTTAATTTTATATGAAAAAAAAAAAACAATTGAATTCAACTAAAAAAGAATTTTTAACAAAATAGTTAACTCCTCCACCAAAACAGATTAATCCTGAATCACAGATAATGAATTTTTAAACCAGAGAAGAATTTTCAAGAAATATAGTTGAATTTTCAAAAAGAAAGATTTCAGTTGAAATTTCAACATTTACGGGAAAACAATTAAAAAAACAAAGAATTTTCAACAAAATAGTTTCATTTTCAAACATAAAAGCTCAATTTTCCAGCAAAAAAGATGAATTTCGAACAAAATACGTGAATTTTCAATCAAATAATTGAATTTTCAACTAAAAAAGATCGATTTTCCTATTATAAAAGGTACATGCATTCCGGCTAACTTCATGCGTAGTCCTTAAACCCTATTGGTCAATTCAGTTAGCCATTGACATATAATGTAAGTCACAGCAGGTCACAGTAGAATCAGCCAATCAGCTGTCGAGAATCGGGAGCAAGGTTCGATAAGTCGATAATGTAAAAAAGAGATTCGATAACTCGATAATTCAAGTAGGCGCAAATTTCAAAAGTCAACATTTCTGGATTAATTATTACAATGAATTAATGAAATAGTTGAAAATGAAGAATACAATAAAAAATAAGTCGAGTTAGTTATAATTCATTTTTAGTCACTTTAAACATAGGGGAAAGGGAAGAAACTGTTTTCAAAATGCAAAACAAAATCAAAATTTTAGTTATCTCGAAAACGGTGAGAGATACGCGAAAACTGACAACATTTTCAGGGTTTCTATAGGGGGATGGTCCTCGGCCACCCCGACCTACACCAGTAAAAAAATGTTCCAAATTGAAAAAAAGAAAAAAAAATTTTGAATTATCTCTAAAAGGGTCACAGATACGTGAAAACTAACACCATTTTCTGGGTTTCAAAGAGGGGAATCGCTTTCGACCAAAATTTTAAGCTTTTGCAGAGAGGTTTTGTTTTCGACCAACATCAACTAACCCAATGAAAAGATTCTTAAAATACAAAAAAAATGAAATTTTTGAGTTATCTTGAAAACGGCGAGAGATACGCGAAAACTGACAACATTTTCAGGGTTTTCTAAAGTGTTCGATCCTCGGCAACCTTGACGTAATCCAGTATACAGATTTTCGAAATGAGAAAAAATCAAAATTTTGAATTATCTCGACAACGTCAGATGTACGTGCGAATTAAGTAAATTTTAAGGTTTTTGTGGAAGGGGTTTGTTTTCGGCCAACTCGAACTAACCCAATAAAAAGATTCTTAAATACAAAAAAAAAAAATTAACATTTTGAGTTTTCTTTGAAAATGATGATAACAGTAAACAGACTTAAAAACTTTAAAAAAATCTAAAATTTGAATTATCTTAAAATCGCTTAGAGATTTGTAAAAACTAATAATTACAAAGAACTTAAACTAACCCAATAAAAAGTTTTTAAAAATTCAAGACAATACAAATTAATTTTTCACAAAAAGTTGAATTTTCAAACCAAAAATATGCATTTTCCATCAAAATAATTGAATTTTTGACCCAAAAAAAGACGAGAAGTGAATTTTCAACTTAAAAAAATCAATTTTCTAACAAAAATGGAATAGCATCATTTTCAGTAAAAAAATTCATTTTCAACAAAAAAACTAATTTTCAACAAAATAGTTACATTTTTGAGTAAAGAAACTTACTTTCAGCTAAAATAATGAATCTTTAACCAAAAAAATGAATTTCCAACCCAAAAGATGAATTTTCTACCAAAAAAATATACATTTTCAACAAAATAAATGAATTTTCAACCAAGAAGATTATGTCTATCAAAAAATATAAATTTTCGACGAAAAATATAATAGTTAAATTTTCAGTTGAAAAATTAATTTTTAATTTAAAAAAACTAATTTCCAAACACAGAAATGAATTTTCAACCAAGAATATTGATTTTTAAAAAATACATGAATTTTGAAACAAATTTTTAATTTGTAAAGGAATTTTCAACCAAAAAGGTTAATTAGTCCAGAATATTAATCTTATTGGTGACTAATTCACCATTTTGTTTGAATATTCATTTATTTTGTTAAAAATTATAGAAATTTTCAACTTGATAGCTGAATTTTCAAGTGAAGAAATTTAAAAAATTCATTTTCATCGAAAAAAATTCAGTTTCACCAGAAAAAAACAAATTTTCAACAAAATAGTTAAATTTTTAAGCAAAAAAATTATTTTTCAACTAAAATAATGAATCTTGAACCAAAAAAAATGAATTTTTAACCCAATAGTTGAATTTTCAATTGAAAGAAAGGATTTTGTACAAAAAAAAAATTTCAACATAATAGTTAAGTTTTCTACCAAACAAATGCATTTTTCACAAAAAATAGAATACTTAGTTCAATTTTCAGCAAAAAATATAATTTTCAGACAAAAAATTAATTGTCAACCAAAAAGATTAATTTTCTACCAAAAAATATCAATTTTTAACAAATTAAATGAATTTTCCACAAAAAAGTGAATTAGTCACCAAGAAGATTAACATATTCTACCATAAAAATCAACGATTCAAAAAAAATACAGAAATTTTGAACCAAATAGCTGAATTTCCAATATAAATGTAAAATAAAACATGTTAGATAAATTTTGAATTGAACAAATTAATTTACAACAAAAATTAAAAAAAAATAGTTGAATTTTGAATTAAGAAGTTATCAAATCAAGATACATTGGGACACAAAAATTCTGGAACCAATGAAAAATTGACAGAATGATTTGAGCAAGAACTTATTTAAATACCTGGTAAATACCACATTTTTCTGTTTTTCTTAGATGTGTTCATATTGAAAAATGATCATTTTTAATAGAACTAGCAAAAATTAACCGGTTGTGGTAAGTTTTGGTTTTCCAAATTATTATTCAAATGTAAATATTGCAATGAAAATATGGAACAATGGTTATTTTTCATTTATTGTAAAAATAACATTTTGACTGTTATTTAACAATAATCTGGACTTTTTCTCAGTTTAATCATGAACATAAATAATGGGACATTTTTCTTAATCTTGAAGGTTAAAAATGAAATTTTGATACAAATATAAACAAAATATTAGAAAATGAACCGAGTTTTTCCTAAAGAAAGGGTAATTATTGCGCGCGTAGCGCGCACAATGTTCTAGTCAACTAAAAATAGAATAAATGAATCTCCAGTTCACAAAATTTGATATTTCAACAAATGAAAGATTTTAATTTTAATTAAAAAAAAAAACAGTTGAATTCAACTAAAAAAAAATTTTCAACAAATAATTGGATCCTCAACCAAAACAGATTAATTTTCAAACAGTTAAATTTTGAACAATAGATGAATTTTCCAAAAAAATAGTTGAATCCAAAACCAAAACCGATTGCCAACCAAGAACGATGAATCTTCGAAAAAATAGTTGAATTTTCTACAAACAACTTTACCTTCAAACAAAAAAGCTGAATTTTCGACCACAAAATGTGACTTTTTAATAAAATAGTTGAATTTTCAATACAAAGACGAATTTTCTACTAAAGATTTGAATCTACAATCTACAAATAAAAAACGGTTGAATACAACAGCCTGCAGACGAATTTTTAGAAAAATTAGTTAAATCCTCGAAAAAAATAGTTGTATCCTCAATCAAAACAGATTGATTCTCAACTAAAAACAATGAATTTTCTACCACAAAACATGACTTTTTAAAAAAACAGTTGAATTTTCAACAATAAAATTAAATTTTTCAACAGACTAGTTCGATTTTTTATCAGAAAGATGAATTTACAAAAAATATTTAAATTTTCAACAAAGAAAGATCAAATTTCTACTAAAATCAATGAATTTTCAAACCAAAAAGACGAATTTTCAACCAATTAGTTTAATTTTCAACTAAAAAAAAAGGAATTTCCAACAAAATAGTTAAATTTTCAACCTATAAAGGCTCAATTTTTCCACAAAAAAAAGATGAATTTGGCACAAAATACGTGAATTTTCAACCAAATAATTGATTTTTCAACTAAAAAAGATCGATTTTCAACTAAAAACAGAATAAATGAACTTCCACAATTTAAAAAACTTGATATTTCTACAAAACAAGTTTTTAATTTTAAATAAAATACAGTTGAATTCAACTCAAAAAGAATGTTTAACGAAACCGTAGAATCTTCAACCAAAACGGATTCATTTTCAATCAAACAGTTGCATCTTGAACCAAAAAGTGATGAAAGTTCTGCCAAAAGATGAATTTTGAAACCAAAAAGACGAATTTTGAATGAGTGAATTTTCCACAAAATAGCTCTAATTTTTCAACCAAACAGATGAATTTCAAATAAAAATTATGAATCTTCAACTAAAAAAATGAATTTTCAACAAGCATTTAACTTTCAACCAAGTAATTAAATTTCCATTTAAAAAAAACATTAATTATGAACGAAAAATGTAGTAGACGTTTCAACAAAAAAGAATTTATTTCTAATCAAAAGCAGTTGACTTATCCAGAAAAGACGACTTTTCAAAACGAGTTGAATTTTCAACTAAGATTTTTCAATTAGGAGAGAAAAAATTGCAAACAAACTGTTGAATTTTCAAGCAACAAGATAAATTTTCTACCAAAAAGAACGAATTTTCAACAAAAGACACGAATTTTCATCTAAAAACTATCAAGTTTCAATCAAAAATAGAATTGTTAAATTTTCAGCAAAAAATCAGTTTAACCCTTAACGGTCACACACCTTCAGACATTTTTGGCTGAAAAAAAATCATGAGTAATATCTTCAAAGCCTCAATGATAATTCAACTATTCGAACAAAAATTCTTGAAAAAAAAAAAACAATAAAAAAAAAATCGGAAAGCCCGTGGGGTGTGAGACAACCCGTGTGACCGTTAAGGGTTAAAAATCTAAGCATTGTTATTCAATTTCATATTGCAATTTAAAAAAATTCCCTGGCATTTCCAGGTTTTCTGCAGTTTTCCTCTCCCCTGGCAAAATGTCCAGGCGAGTACTTCTAATAAAGTCGAATGCATCCGCGGGTTATCACCGGTTGTGATTAAATTCATACAGTGATTTTAATAATAAAAAATAATTTTTAACGAGAATTTGTCTTACCTGGCGGGATTCGTTACAACATCGTCCACAACTGTTCCAGCGGGTGCGTTATACCCGTTGTGGAAAAACCTTGTATTAATCTTTTTAGTCACAATCAAAAATGCCAATTTGACATTGTTTATATCTCCACCGTATAGATCAGCGAGTTTAATTTTCAGTTCTTCGACTTCGATTTCATGGACGAATGGGACCTGTCCCTCGCCCACGCCGTCTCTGTAGAATATGATCGTCGACGGCAGAGTGCCGTTGAGTTCCTGATACTTTTGCACCGCTTTGCACATGTTTACGCCCAAATCATTGGACAGCTCCTCGCCCGAGGTGTGTGCACTCACGGCACTGAAGTAGCGGCTGAAATTTTTGTCCAGAGACGCTACCAGGGCTCCTGTAACAATACCAAATTTTTAGATAATACGAATTTTAGATAAAACATATTTTCAATAAAAAGATAACAGGCTTCAATCTCATTAGTAGCATCAGGGTGGCCGAAAAAATTTCATTTTCAAAATTCTCTGACTTTTTTCTGATCGTTAATGCTTAAAAACAAAAATTATAATGTACAATTTTTAATATAGAATCTTTTATAAATGGTATGGAACGATTTCGAATTTCTGATTTAACTGCACTTAGAAAAGTATCTAATGTGCATTGTATTAATGTGAGTAAAGTTCTTTTGAATTTAAAAGAATTCGATTAATAAGACCTTAAAAGTTAAATTCAAAAGAATTCAGATGAATTAAAAAAAAAAAAAATTAATAAAAAAAATGAATTTTTAACCCAAAAATATGATCTTTCACCCTAAAAAAGACGAGTTTTCAATAAAATAAAATAATTTTCAACTAAAAAAGATTGAGTTTTTAAAAAACATGGAAGAGCTATATTTTCAGTTGAAAAACTGAATTTTTAACCAAACAGTTGCATTTTTAACCAAAAAACAAATTTTTAACAACATCGTTAATTTTCAACAGAACAGTCAGTCGAATTTTCAACTAAAAAAGATCAATTTTCAACCAAGAAGAAGATTTTCAGTTAATAATGGAAAAAAAATTCTACAGAAGTTTAAATTTTAGCAAAAAACTTCATTCTTGACCAAATAGTTAAATTTTCAACCTAAAAAGACCAAACAAGAACAAAAATAATTTTAACCAAAAAAAGAGAAATTTTTAACCAAAAAAAATTTAATTTCTTCACGAAGAGATTCATTTTTAAACAAAAGAGACCATTTTTCATCCAAGAACAATTGCCAGTCAACAAAGAAAAAGAATTTCATCCAAAATGTTGAATTTGCATGCGAAAAAGACGAATTTTCTACAAAATAGTTGAATTTTCAGCCAAAAAGTTCATTTTTAACCAAACAGTTGACAAATTTTTAACAAAATACATGAATTTACAACTAAAAAAGATCTATTTTAACCAAATGCGAATAGCTTTAACTTTTTTTTTGCAACAGAGATTAATATTTATACAAAAAAAAAGACCAAAATTACTTCAAGAACGATTTTCATTCAACACAAAAGTTACATTTCAACCAAATAAGTTAAATTTTCAACAAAATAAAAGAATTGACAAATAAAAAAAAAAGATCAATTTAAAAAAAAAATGGAACAGCTACATTTTCACTTGAAAAAAATGAATTTTCAACAAAATAGGTAAATTTTCAACCGAAGAAATGAATTGTTAACTAAAATGATGAATCTTTAATCAAATAAATAAATTTTTAATCAAACAGTTGAATTTTTAACAAAACACATGAATTTACAACTAAAAAAGATCAATTTTTAAGCAAATGAGAATAGTTTTAATTTTTGTACAAAAAAAAGACCAATTTTCAATCAAGAACGATTTTCATTCAACAAGAAAGTTAAATTTCAACCAAATAGTTGAATTTTCAACCAAATAAAAAATTAAATAAAATAAAAGAATTTTCAAATAAAAAAAGATTTAAAAAAATGGAATAGCTACATTTTCACTTGAAAAAAAATAATTAATTTTGAACAAAATAGGTAAATTTTCAACCAAAGAAATGAATTGTTAACTAAACTGATGAATCTTTAATCAAAAAAATAAATTGTTAACCAAACAGTTGAAGTTTTAACAAAAAAAGACAAATTTTAAAAATCAATCTTGAAGAAAATGTTTAAATTTTAAACAAAAAGAAATTTTTTTAACAACATACACGAATTCCAACTAAAAAAGATCAATTTTCAACCAATTGAGCATACTTCAATTTTTAGTTTGAAAAAAATAATTTTTCAAACAAAAACAGATGAATTCAACCGAAAAGTATGAAATTTCTACCAAAATAATATAAATTTCAATCCAAAAATATGAATTTTCAACCTAAAAAAGACAAGTTTTCAATCAAATGAATGAAATTTCAACTAAAAAAATTAATTTTCAACCAAGAAAGATTTTCAGTTAGAAAAGAAAAAATAAATTCATCCAAAAGGTTGAATTTTAACGTGAAAGACGAATTTTCAACAAAAAAGTTGAATTTTCAATTTAAAAAAAGTTAATAAAAACTGAGCTGCAATTAAAGCACTCAAAGTGGAACCCTTGACTTTTAAAATTTAAACGTATAAAATGGAAACTACTAACACTTTTCCACTGAACAATTTTAGATTAAATGCAGTTAAACTGTCAAATAATTTTTTTTTTAACTTTTGTAAATTGTAAAGTTTAAAGATTCCGATTCAGTTCCAAAAATATAAATCCACGTTATCATTTTCAATGCTCTAAATTGAAGAATCAATGACTTCAAAAATTTTTTAAAATTATATCATTTTAATCAATTTTCAGCTAGAAACATAAAAAATTAAACGATTACATTTTTTTATAAACTGAACAATTTTTAAATTAAAAGTTATAAATTATTTTTATTAAAAATCCTAAAAAAATTTACTTCAAAATCTTGAAAAACCTACATGTTTTATATTTTTTTTTAACTTCTTTGTAAAGACTTTAAAATCCTTGAAATTTTTGAAATTTCTGTGAAACCTTTTAAAAAAATTTGTAAAATCTGTGAAACCCTTGCAATTTTTAATCTTTGTGAAATCTTTTGTGTTCATTTGAAATCATTGAAATCTTTTGAAAGTTTATGAAACCTTTTGAAATTGTTTGAAATCCTTGAAATCTTTTTAAATCCTTATGAATTCTTTGAAAAACTTGTGAAATCTTTTGTATTGGTTTGAAATCATTGAAATATTTGTATTCTTTTGACATCTTTACGAAATTTTTATAGAATCTTTGTGAAATCTTTTGTGTTCGTTTGAAATCATTAAAAATCTTTTTAAAGTTTTTGAAACTGCTTTTTAAAAGCACAAAAAAATCATTCAAATTCAAGGTTTTCGTGAAAAATTCAAAGAGATTTCCAGGTTTTCAAGGTTGGTTGAGGATTAACCTTTTTTTGTTGAAAATTCGTCTTTTTTGGTAGAAAATTAATCTTCTTGTTTTAAAATTAATCTTTTTGGATAGAAAATTTAACTATTTAGCTTAAAAACTAACTTTTTTGTCAACAAATAAAATGTGTTGTAGATAATTCGTCTTTTTGACTTGAAATTTCAACGGTTTAATAGAAAATGTAACTGTGTGGTTGAAAATTCAACTTTTTGTTTAAAAATAATGTTGGAAATTCAAAAAGATGAACTACTTGGTTAAAAGTTTATTTACTTTGTTAAAAATTCCTCTTTTTTGCTTGAAATTTCAAAAGTTTTGTAGAAAAATTAATCACGTGGTTGAAAATGCAACTGTTTAGTTAAAAATTAACTTTTTTATTAAAAATTCACATTTTCAGGTTGAAAATGTAACTGTTTTCTAAAAAAAGTCGCCTTTTTGGCTTAAAAATCCAACGGTTCGGTTGAATTTTTTTCTTCCTTGATTTAAAAATCTTTCTTGGTTGAAAATTAATCTGTTTTGGTGGAGAGTTAAACCATTTTGTTGAAAATTCGTATTTTTTGGTTGAATTCAACTCTTTTGCTAAAAATGACAATCTTTTTTAGTTGAAAATGCAATATATTTCGACGTGAAATATTAGGAATATGGTACCTACATTAATTTCATTAAAAAGAATTTACTCCCCTATTATTCCCCTATTTTCATGAAAAAAAACCCTATTTCCCCTGTTTTGAGATCATATTGATCTATTAAGTCTAATATCAACCCTGAAAAAATTTTCCAATTAAAATAATTTTCTAGGGATAATGTTGACGATAGCATTTTTCAACTTTTCCGGGTTGAGTGTACCGAAAGAAATAAGTGCAACGACAAGAATGATTGTGAGCAGTATTTGTATGATAGTAATTTGGGGATTCTCGCTCGCCTTCCAGTGGCAAGTTTTTCACTATCTACACGTAAATAATTTATATTTCAAGTTATAACAATTATTAAATTGTTTAATTACGAAATTCTTGGGAATTAATTTTTTTTAGATCACAATCAAAAAAACATTTACAAAAACAGGGCGTTCAGCGATTCTTAGGAACAAAAATCAAGGTCTTTTCCAGGTTAAGAATTTTTTCCAGGTCTCCTTTTTTACATAAAATAATAACGATTCATTTTGAAACCAAGAAGACGAATTTTTAAACAAGTTGAATTTTTAACACCAGAACATGAATTTTCAACAAAATAATCTCATTTTTCAACCAGACGAATTTTAAATAAAAATGATGAATCTTCAACTAAAAAAATTAATTTTTAACAAAAGAGTTTAACTTTCAACCGAGTAATTAAATTTCCATTTTAAAAAAGATTAATTATGAACGAAAAATTTAGTCGTTTTAACCAAAACAGAATTTAATTTTTAATGAAAAGCAGTCGAATTCAATAAAAAAAGAAGACTTTTCAACATGCAATGAATTTTCAACTAAAAACGATCAATTTTCAATCAAAAATAAAATGGTTCAATTTTCAGTAATAAAAATTAATTTTCAACCGAAGAGATGAATTTTCAACTAAAATGATGGAATATTTAATTCGAATAGTTACATTTTCAGTTTAAAAAATTTATTTAAACCAAAGTGATACATTTTCAACTAAAATGAATCTTCAACTGGAATAAATAAATTTTAAGCCAAAAAGATGAATTCTCAACCAAAAAAATAAGATTTTCCGCTAAAAAAAGATAATTCTTCAACCAGAAATTGAATATAGTTAAATTTTTAGTTTAAAAAACTAATATTCATCCACGTGGATGAATTTTTAACTAAAATGATGGAATATTTAAATGAAAGTCACATTTTCAGTTAACAGAAATTAATTTTCAAGAAATTTTTTTTTTTTCAACAAAATAGTTCAAAGTTTCAACTGATATTGATAAATTTTCAGTACAAAATAATACTTTTAAGTCAAAGTAAAAACGAATTTTCAACAAAATAGCTCGTTGCTCAACCAAAGAGATGAATTTTAAATAAAAATGACAAATCTTCATCTAAAAAAAATTAATTTTTAATAAAAGAGATTAACTTTCAAACGAGTAATTAAATTTTCATTTTTAAAAAGATTAATTATGAACGAAAATGCAGTAGTTGTTTTAACCAAAAAAGAATTTAATTTTTAATCAAAAGCGGTTAAATGCAACCAGAAAAGACGACTTTTCAACTAAGAAAGATTTATCAATCAAGAGAGAAAAAATTGCAAACTGTTGAATTTTCAAGCAAAAAGATACATTTTCTGCTAAAAAGAACGAATTTTCAACAAAATACATCGATTTTCAACTAAAAACTATCATTTTTCAATCAAAACGCAGGGTGTCCAGCAATTCTTAGGAAGGAAATTCAAGGTCTTTTCCCGGTTTTCGAGGTCAAGAAGTCAAGTTTTACCCGGTCTCCTTTTTTTACATCAAATAATGAAATAATCGTTTGTTATAGATGTAAAAAATGAGCCATTTCATTTTTTATTGACCAACAATTTCTAAAGAAAGCAAAATCCATTGAATTAAGTAGAATTGAGTGAATTAAAAAGAATTCAAATGAGTTGCAAAACATATTTGAGAATCTCTTCAGATTTTTGAAACCCTACGAAATTCTTTACTTCTTTTGGATAAATTGTTTGATGTAAAAAATGTGACATTTCAGTTTTTATTGGCCAAACAATTTTTAAAGAAAGCAGAACCATAAATAAACAAATTCTTAATTTTTTTGCGAACATAAGTCGTCTTTGAAATCCATGAAATCTTTGTGAATTCGTTGAAATCTCCTGAAGTACTAAAAATCTTTGTGAAATATTGAAATTAGAGTGAAATCTTTTTAAATTTTTGTATAATCAGGGTGGCGATTCGGCGGACGATTTCAAATTCCCGGTCATTCCCGGTTTTCCCCGGTCAAGTTTTTCAATTTTCCCGGTCAACTCAAAGTAACATATTTATATTTGCCGCAAAACGCAAACATTTATTTTAATTCATGACGTTCGTTCTAAACATCTTTTAACACAACAGAGCAAAACGTTGCAAAATTAATTAATTTTGAAAAAAATACTTACATTTTCCACTAAAAAATATCAATTTTTTACCAAAAAATGGAATAGTTAAACTTTCAGTTGAAAAAATTAATTTTCAAGAAAAAAAAAACGGATTTTCAATAAAATAGTTCGATTTTCAACCAAAGTGATGAATTTTCAAATAAAATTATGAATCTTTATCTGGAATAGTTAAATTTTAAGCCAAAAAGATAAATTTTCAACTAAAATGATGAATATTTAAATGAAACACTCGAATTTTCAACCAAAAAGACGAATTTTTAAAGAAGATTACATTTTAAATAAAAAGATTAATTTTCTACCCAAAAATACAATTTTTCAACCAAATACATTAACTTTTAAAGAAAGGTTTGAAGTTTTAATAAAAGACAAATTTTCAACCAAATAGTTAAATTTTGAACTGAAAAAATAATAATTTTCAATCGAAAATGGAATAGTAACATTTTTAGTTTAAAAAATTATTTGTAAACGAAACATAGGAGTTTTCAACTAAAACAATGAATCTTTAACTGAAATAGTTCAATTTTCAAACCAAAAAATTAATTTTTACTAAAAAAAGATAAATTGTCAACCAAAACTTTAATAATTAAATTTCAAGTTAAAAAAATTAATGTTTAACCAAACAGATGAATTTTCAACAACAGCTATGGAATTTTCAACTGGAATAAGTTAAATTTTCAGTTAAAAAAATTAGTTTCAACAAAAAAAAACTAACTTTTAACAACAACAAAAACTAACTTTCAAAATAATAGTTACATTTTCAAACAAAGTGATGAATTTTCAAATAAAATTGTAAATATTTAACCGCAATAGTTGAATTTCAAACCAGAAAGATGAATTTTTAACTGAAATGATGAATCATTAAGTAGAATAATTGAATTTTTGAGAAAAAGATTAATTTTCAACAAAGAAGATTAATTTCTACCAAAAAAGACGAATTTTCAACTAACAAAGATAATTTTTCAACCAAAAATTGAATAATCAAATTTTTAGTCAAAAATGAATGTTCAACCAAAGACATGAATTTTGAACTAAAATTATGAAGTATTCAACTGGATTAATAGTTACATTTTCAGTTGAAAAAAAAATAATTTTCAACCAAAAAACATCCAAAGAAAAAACAAATTTTCAATCAAACAGCTCATTTTTCAACCAAAGAAATGAATTTTTAATTAAAACGATGGATTTTCAACTAAAAAAAAAAATATTTATTTATATTTTAATTTTCAACTCGGAATGGAACAGTTAAATTTTCGTTTAAAGAAATTAATTTTCAACCAAACTGGTGAATCTTCAACTGAAATTATGAATCTTTAACTGGAATAGTTTAATTTTATGCCAAAAAGATGAATTGTCAACCATAAAGTTTAATTGTCTACAAAAATAGATGAATTTTCCACAAAGTACATACATTTTCAAACAAATAGTTTAATTATTAAATGAAAAATATCAATTTTCAACCAAATAGTTGAATTTTCATCAAAAAAAGATAAATTAATTTTTAACAAAAGTTTAACTTTTAACTCAGTAGTTGAATTTCTAACTAAAAAACGATGAATTCGCAACGAACAATGTAAAAAAAATTCTATTATAATTCAGAAATATTTCTTCTTTGAAATTCTACTTCTACTCTGAAAACTGCTTGAAGTACTTTTATTACCTAAAATTTAGAAGAGGGAACTTTCAAATTGTGACGAATTCTGACTTGAAAGAGGGATTTTTAAAAATTCCTTTTTTCTCAATCCGAATTATAATTCCTTTAAAAAATTCCCATTCCATGTAAAACATTCCCTGTTCCAAGTGAAATTATATTTCTTGAATTTTGCTATGATCAGAAGTAAATTCCCAGTTTTTAAATTAAATTCCCGGTCATTTCCCGGTCAAGTCGCCACCCTGATAATATTTGAAATCCTTGAAATCTTTGCGAATTCATTGAAATCTCTTGCAGTACTTCAAATCGTTGTGAAATCTTGAAATTTCTGTGAAATCTTTTTAAATTTTTGTATAATATTTGAAATCTTTGTGAATTCATTGAAATCTCTTGAAGTACTTGAAATCGTTGTGAAATCTTGTAATTCCTGTGAAATCTTTTGGAATATTTTTACATTTTTGTAAAATATTTGAAATCCTTTAAATCTGAAATCTTTTGAAATTTGTATAAAATCTTTGATCTTTGTTTGTCAAATCTTTTGTGTTCGTTTGAAATCATTGAAATGTTTTTAATCATCTCAAATTTGTTGCAATCTTTTGAAATAGTTTAACATCTTTGAAATATTCGTGAAATCTTTCGTATTCGTTTGAAATCATTGAAATATTTGAAATCGTTTAAAATCTTCGAAATGTTTTTAAATCTTAGAAATCTGGTGTACTGTACACTTTTTGAAATCTTTGAAATTCTTGTATTCTTTTGAAATCTTTGTAAAATCTATTGCGTTCGTTTGAAATCATTAAAAATCTTTTCAAAGTTTTTGAAACTGCTTTAAAAGCAAAAAAAAATCATTCAAATTCAAGGTTTTCGTGAGAAATTAAAGATTTCCAGGTTTGAAGGTTTAAAAAAAGTTCAAGGAGATTTCCAGGTTCTCAAACACCCAATTAATTATTTAGCGAATCCTAATTAAAAATACTGACCAAAATCTCGGCCCTTGGTGGTCTTGTCGTGGCAGACATCGAAACCGGCCACCATAATATTTCCACTCGGGATTTCGACGGTCCATCCAGCGCCGCCGAGTTTGCAATTCATCTGAATTGCGATTTTCGTCGCCGCCGTTAAATTCGGCCGACCTTTCGCCATGATAGTCTTGGTGAGAACAACTTGCGACAAAATGGGCCTGTCGACGCAGCACTTCTTCTTGATCGCCGAGTATCGATCAAGATTGTTGTTTGGCACGATGCACATCACAAGTTGAGGGTTAGATCGGCTCATAATAGTCTCGAGCATGTCCGTATAACAGTTGGATCGGTCGCTTTGAATTTCTGCAAGTCTCGGCTGTTCGACTCGGAACCTCATTCCTTGCGAGGCTCGTGAAATACTGTTGATCAGTTCCTAAAAAAAAGAAACGCAATTTTTATTTAGAGAGACTTATAAACCAGGTTGGCGGCAAAACTTTATTTTCAAAATTCCTTCATCATTTTTTATTTAAATTTTTCATTTATTATTCTCAGGGCTTTCACTTGAAAAAAAGTGATCAAAAGAGTGACTAATTTCTGACCCAAAAACTGACTAAACGTGTCTAATGTGCATTAATAATGTGACTAATATTCTTTTGCATTTAAAAGAGTTCAGGATGAATTCATGACTTCAAAACAATTCCAAGTTAAGGCTATGCAAGTGTAACCTCAATTTTTTTTACATTTTTTTCAAAATCAACTTCAAGTTTCATAAAGATTTCAAAAGAATACAAGAATTCCAAAGATTTCAAAAAGGGTACAGTACACCAGATTTCAAATATTTCAAAGATTTTAAACGATTTCAATGACTTCAAACGAATACGAAAGATTTCACTAACAAAGATTAAAGAAAGCTTTCGCAAATATTTCATAAAAATTTCAAAGCATTTCAAAAAATGTCACAAAGATTTCAAATGTTTTTAAAAAATTTGAAAATATTTCACAGAAATTTTAAGATTTCACAAAGATTCTAAGTACTTCAAGAGATATCAACAAATTCACAAAGATTTCAAGGATTTCAAAGACGACTTATGTTCGCATAAAATTAAGAATTTGTTTATTTATGGTTCTGCTTTCTTTAAAAAATTTTGGCCAACAAAAACGGAAATGTCACATTTTTTACATCTATAACAAACTGTTATTTCATTATTTGATGTAAAGAAAGGAGATCTGGAAAAAAGTTGACTTCTAAATTCACCTGGAATTCTTATAAATTTCATCGAATTCTTTTAAATTCAAAAGAATATTAGTCAATATTAGTCATATTGGAATGGATTTCAAAGAATTTATTCACGAGAAGTAAGGGATTCGTAGGCTTTCAAATATTTTTTGCAATTCATTTGAATTCTTTGGAATTCTCTTGAATTTGTTTAATTTACTTGAATTTTCTGAATTCATTTGAATTCCTTGGAATTCTCTTGAATTTTTTTAATTCACTCAATTCTACTGAATTCAATGGATTTTTTGTAGTTTTTTTAAAATTCATCCTGAAGTCTTTTAAGTACCTTGAATTCTAAGGCATTTCGTCAAATTCTTTTGAATTCCTTTTAATTATTATAAATTCCTTTTAATTTGTCTAAATTCATTTCAAACTTACTGAATTCCATGCATTTTTTCATATATTTATAATTGTTTTAAATGTACCATGATTTTTTATGAATTTCATGGAATTTTTCTCATTTACTTTAAACTCCTCTAAAAGCACTCAAATTTTATTGATCAGTGGATTTATTTTTAGTTTTCTCCCATTTTTTTTCTCAATTTAAGGCCATGTAAGCGTAATCTCGAATTTTTTAAAACATTTTTTTCAAAATTAAGTTACCTGCACACGAAACGCGATATCGAGTTGAAAATTTGGTAAACTAAATATGAAGCACTAAGAAACGCCGGTCTGGCCCTAAATTTTTATAATTATGAAAAAAGCAAACAAAATTTTGTTATACAAAATTTTTTGTTATACTTATAAAAATTTAGGACCAGACCCGCGTTTCTTAGTGCTTCATATTTAGTTTAGCAAATTTTCAACTCGATATCGCGTTTCGTGTGAAGGTAACTTAATTTTGAAAAAAATGTTTAAAAAAATTCGAGATTACGCTTACATGGCCTTAAATTGAGAAAAAAAATGGGAGAAAACTAAAAATAAATAAATCCACTGATCAATAAAATTTGAGTGAATTTAGAGGAGTTTAAAGTAAATGAGAAGAATTCCATGAAATTCATAAAAAATCATGGTACATTAAAAACAATTATAAATATATAAAAAAAATGCATGGAATTCAGTAAGTTTGAAATGAATTTAGAAAAATTAAAAGGAATTTAGAATAATTAAAAGGTATTCAAAAGAATTTGACGAAATGCCTTAGAATTCAAGGTATTTAACAGACTTCAGGATGAATTAAAAAAAACTACAAAAAATCCATTGAATTCAGTAGAATTGAGTGAATTCAGAAGAATCCAAGTGAATTAAAAAATGCAAGTGAATTACAAAAATTCAAGAGAATTCCAAGGAATTCAAACGAATTCCAAAGAACTCAAATGAATTGCAAAAAATATTTGAAAATCTCTGTAAATCTTTGAAACTACTACTAACATTGACTAATAATCTTTTGTTTTTAAAAGAATTCGACGAAATGTATAATTCCAGGTGAATTTTAACAAATTCAGGATAAACTCATAAAACTTCAAAAAAAAAAAATCATTTTAAATTGAAAAGAATTCTAACTAATTGAAAAAAATTGAAAATTAAAAAAAAGTTGCATTGATTAGTAAAATTGGAGTGAATTTAGGGGAATGAGAAGAATTCCATGAAATTCATTAAAAATCGTGGTAAATTTAAAACAATTCAGAAAATATGAAAAAATTCATGGAATTCAGTAAGGTTGAAATGAATTTAGAATAATTAAAAGGAATTCAAAAGAATTTGATGAAATTCCTTACAATTCAAGGTATTTAAAAGACTTCAGGATGAATTGAAAAAAAACTACAAAAAATCCATTGAATTCAGTAGAATTGAGTGAATTCAGAAGAATTGAAGTGAATTAAAAAAATTCAAGAGAATTACAAGGAATTCAAATAATTCAAGTGAATTAAACAGATTCAAGAGAATTCCAAAGAATTCAAATGAATTGCAAAAAATATTTGAAAATCTCTCTAAATCTACTAACATTGACTAATAATCTTTTGAATTTATAATAATTCGACGAAATGTATAAGAATTCCAGGTGAATTATAACAAATTCAGGATAAACTCAGAAGACTTCAGAAAAAAATAAATAAATTCGATTGATTAGTAAAATGGGAGTGAATTTAGGGAAAAGAGAAAAATTTCATGACATTCATAAAAAATCTTGGTATATTTAAAACAATTCAAAAAATATGAAAAAATGCATGGAATTCAGTAAGTTAAAAATTAATTTAGAATAATTAATTAATAAAAGGAATTTAAAAGAATTTGATGAAATGCCTTAGAATTCAAGGTATTTAAAAGACTTCAGGACGAATTAAAAAAAAACTACAAAAAATCCATTGAATTCAGTAGAATTGAGTGAATTCAGAAGAATCCAAGTGAATTAAAAAAATTCAAGAGAATTCCAAAGAATATTTGAAAATCTCTCTAAATCTTTGAAACTACTACTAAAATTGACTAATAATCTTTTGAATTTAAAAGAATTGGACGAAATGTATAAGAATTCCAGGTGAATTTTAACAAATTCAGGATAAACTCATAAGACTTCAAACAAATCCATGTTAAATTAAAAATTATGAAAAAAGCAAAAAAAAATTTTGTTATAAAAAATTTTTTTTTTATACTTATACAAATTTAGGACCAGAGCCGCATTTCTTAGTGCTTCATATTTAGTTTCCCAAATTTTCCACTCGATGTGGCTATTCGTGTGAAAATAAGTTTACAAATAAAAAAAGTGTCGGTAAGGTAGGAATCCGGTCACGTGACCCGCTCGTCACATGGCCTTAAAATGTTTTGAAATCTGGTGTGCTATACTCTTTTTGAAATCTTTTGACTTCTGTTAAAATCTTTATGAAATTCTTATGAAATCTGAAATATTTGTGAAATTTTTTGTATTTATTTGAAATCATTAAAATATTTTTAATCTATGTAAAATCAAAGATCAAATTTCTACTAAAAGAGATGAATTTTCAAACTAAAAAGACGAATTTTCAAGAAAATAGTGAAATTTTCAACCTAAAAAGGCTCAATTTTTCCACACAAAAAAAATATGCATTTCGCATAAAATACGTGAATTTTCAACTAAAAAAGATCGATTTTCATCTAAAAACTGAATAAACGAACTTAAGGTTTAAAAAAAACTGATATTTCGACAAAACAAGATTTTAATTTTAAATAAAATACAGTTGAGTCCATTTAACCGAAACAGATTAATTTTCAATCAAACATTTGCAGCTTTTGAAATAGTTCAACATCTTTGAAGTATTTGTGAAATCTTTCGTATTCGTTCAAAATCATTTAAATATTTGAAACCTTTTTTAAATCTTCAAAATGTTTTAAAATATTTGAAATCTGGTGAACTGTACACTTTTCAAAATCTTTTGAATTCTTGTATTCTTTTTAAATCTGTATGACATTTTTATGACATCTTTTGCATTCATTTGAAATCATTCAAATATTTTTAATCTGTGTAAAATCTTTTGAAATCTTAGAAATCTGGTTTACTATACCCTTTTCCAAATCTGTACAATCTTTTGAAAGTTTTAAAATCTTTGGAATCTTCGGCTGATTTTAATTCTGAAACTGAATTAACATCGGAATTTTCTACTAATAATTTTTATAATTTGTAAGTTGAATATCACAAAAAAATGTATTAACATTCTATCTTAGCGGAGACGAAATTAAAAACTTATAGAATTATTCACAATATTAAAGTCTGTTCATTGCAATCTATAAAATAATTGGTAAAGTCTACAAAAAATGCCTAGAAATTTCTTTATTCATTCTGTAATGAGTAAAAGATAAATTATATCCTGATAAATAAAAAACTTTTCAGTAGCAAGATTTCTTCTAAACGAGATGTTTCTTTCATAATAGACTAAAAGATTTTAATTACTTTTCGCATTACAATAAAATAACTGTTTTAAAAGAGAAAAAAAATTAAATAGAGACAATAAGCCATTACCGTTCTCAAAAGTTTGATTCTTGATCAACAAACAGACAAAAAATTTAATTCAAGGTTCTCGTGAAAAATTCAAGATTTCCACGTTTTCAAGGTTAAAAAAATTCAAGGAGAATTCCAGGTTTTCAAGGTCGCTGGACACCCTGTTTAAAAACCTATCTTTTCTTTAAGGAAATAAAAATTCCTAGGACTATGAAAAAAATGTCAGAACTTTTCCAGGTAAAAAAAAATGCAAGGACTTTTCCAAGTTTTCAAGGATTTCCAGGACGCTAGACACTCTGAGTTAACTTCAAATGAATTGGAAAAAAATGTTTAGAACAAAAAAAATGTCATTTATTTCCATAAAATTTGAATGAATTTAGAAGAATTTAAGGTAAACGAGAAGAATTCGATGAAATTCATAAAAATTGAAGGGGAATTAAAAAAAATGAAATGAATTAAAAACAATTTAGAACTATGAAAAAATTAATTGAATACAGTAACTTTGAAATGAGCTTAGAAAAAATCAAGGGAATTGAAAGCAATTTAAAGAAATACGTAAAAATTCAAGGTGAGGAAAAGACTTCAGGATCAATTAGATAAAAATGTTTGAAAATTAAAAAAAAATCCATTGAATTAAGTAGAATTGAGTAAATTTAGAAGAATTTAAGTAAATAAAAAAAATTCAAGAGAATTATAAAGAATTAAAAAGAATTCAAGGTAAATTTATAAGAATTCAGGGTTAATTCCACAAAACAATTTCAAATCTCTTCAAATCATTGAAACCCTACTAATTTCTAACCAAAAAAGTGACTAACGACTAGAAAGCAATTTAAAAGAATTCAAATGAATTGGAAAAATGTTTCAAAATCGAAAAAATCCATTTATTTCAGTAAAATTTGAGTGTATTGAGAGGCAATAAAAAATCAAACAGAATTTAAAAAACAATCAAATGAATTCAAAATAATTCAAAAATATAAAAAATGCATTGAATTAAGTTTAAAGCAAGTTTAGAAAAATAGAACAGAAAAAACATAAACTTTTTGAAAATCCATTGAATCGAGTAGAATTTACAAAAATTCAAAAGAATTTAAAAGAATTAAGGATAAATTAATAAGAATCCAGGGCTAATTCCAAATGAATTTCAAAAAATATTTTAAAATCTCATCAAATCTTTGAAAACCTCCGAAATCCCTTACTTCTTGTGAATAAATTCTTTGAAATCCACTAAAATATTAAAATCCCTTAAAATTACTAAAACACTTGGAAATCCCTTGAAATCCTTTAATTCTCTTGAAAATGGCTTTTAAAATAACCTAAAATATTTCAAATCCCTTTAGATCTTTTGAAATCCCTTAAAACTTTTTAAAGCTCTTGAAAATGCCAAAGAATTTGAAAAAATATCTTAAAATATTTCAAATCCTTTGATCATATTGACTACGAAACAATTCAAAAAAATTCAAATGAATCGGAAAAAGTTGTAAAAATCGAAAAAAATCCATTTATTTTTGTAAAATTTGTGTGAATTTAGAGGAATTTAAGAGAAGCAGAAAAATTAAATGAACTGCATAAAAATTCAAGGTGAATTAAAAAAAATCAAATGAATTGACAAGAAAGTGATTAATGACTACAAAACAATTCAAAAGAATTGAAATGAATTGGAAATAATTTTAAAATCCCTTAACATTATTAAACCCCTTTGGAAATCCCTTAAAATTGTTTAAATCTTTTGACAATGTCTTGGAGTCTTTTAAATTACCCTAAAATATTTTAAAGACTTCGAAATCCCTTCACACTATTGAAATAAAAAAACAATTTCTGGGAATCTTTTAAAATGTCCTAAAATATTTCAAATCCTTTTAAATCTTTTGAAATTCCTTGAAATTGTTTACAAGCTCCAGAAAATGTCAGAGAATTAAAAAAAATACCTTAAAATATTTCAAATCCTTTGATCATTGTATCAATTGAATTAAAAAAATTCAACTGAATTCCAAAATTTAAAAGAATTCAGGATAAATTAATAAGAATTCAGGGTGAATTCCAAAAATTAACTTCAAAACTCTTCAAATTTTTGAAGCCTTTAAAATCCATTAAAATATTATTGATACCGTAAAATTCTATGAGATCTGGCGGTATTTCCTGAAACCCTATAACATTTATTAAAATACACTGAGAGCATTAAAAACACCTTACAATCATTTAAATACTCGAAAACCTTATAGAATCCCTTGAAATCTTTTAAAATATCATAAAACCTTATAGGTCCTGTAAAATCATTTCATATCTTCAAATTATTGAAATAAATTAACAAATTTTTTGGAATCTTTTAAGATTTCCTAAAATATTTCAAATCCTTTGAAATCCTACGAAATATACCTCACTTCTCATGAATAAATTCTATGAAAGCCACTAAAATATTATAAAATCCCGTTAAAATCCCTTAAAATCATTAGAATCCTCGGTAAATCTTATAAGATCCTGTGAAATCTTTTAAAATATCATAAAACCTTATAGGCCCTGTAAAATCGTCCCATAGCTTCCGAAATTCTATAAAATTCTTTATCCTATAATATTTTAAACGCTTTGAAATCCCCTCAAATGAAATTAATTAATAAATCCTTGGAATCTTCTAAAATTCCCTAAAATATCTCAAATTAAAAGGGCTTGAAATGCCTTAGAACTTTTAAAAATACCCTCAAATCTTCAAAATCCCTTCAAATTATTGAAATCTATTACAAATTTCTGGGAATCTTTAAAAATACCCTGAAATATTTCAAAAGAATTCAAGACACTTCAGAAATAGGTATAGACCTGAATTGAGTTCAAATGAGTTAATTTACTGAAAGAAAAGTGACTAATGTGATCTTTCCATTTAAAAAAGTGACCAAAAAGTGATTTGAGAAAAAAAGTGACTAATAGTGACTGTGTGGCAGACCTGATTATTTTTTTACTGTTACTTCTTACAGAAATTCTCTGATTTTTGCTATTTTTTCAAAATGCTTCACTCTTGGAAGCTTTGATCTTTTTATACATTTTTTAAATGTTCCATTATGGGCTGCAAATAGGGACCAAATCTTGAAAAAAGGGTAATTTAGGGACCGGTCTGTGAGGCCTGCTATTTTTTCAAAATGCTCTTGGAAGCTTTGATCTTATTATAAATTTTTTTGAATTTCCATTAAGGGGCTGCAAATAGGGTACCATAGGGACCAAATCTTGAAAATAGGGTACCTTAGGGACCTCAACTGAATAATAAAGGGTACAATAGGGGCCTGTTAATTTTAAAATGAGCAAGATACCTGACAATCGCGTTTCATTCTTTGAGTGCAGATGATAACCCAATCTCTGAGTTCGGTGGTGACCAACATCTGGTTGGATCTGACTTCGGCGTCCCAGTTTTGACCCCTGGGAGTGAGCGCGACGCCATTTGCCATGATGATCTTGTCTCGAGGGATGACTCGTCCAGGAACACTCGTGAGTTTACTGTCCAGCATGAGTCCCCAGTCGTTCAACTCCTCGACCACTTTGGGTTCGCTCAGCAAACGCCTGTTAAAGGACATCAAACGCTCGATACGAGCTCTTGGCTCCAGCTTCGTGTGTGTTGCCAAGGCGTTCATTGTCTGGTAACTGGATCGCATCTCGTCAGTCAAACCTGAAAAATTACATTCAGACATCGAATTTAAATGAGGTTCCTTCGAGTATTATTTAAGGGGCCGTGAACAAATTACGTCGTTTTTTTTCCTACAATTTTTAACCAATTAACAAAGTAGTTCAACTTTCGACCAAGGAGTGTAATTTTATAACGAAAATGACGAACTCTCAACAAAAAATGTAACAGTTGATATTTCAACCAAGAGAAAATTTTCTTTTTGAATATAAAAACCGTCTAATTGAACCAGGGCTCGGAACTGCTCAAGCTTAAAAAAATAGTAAAATAGTAACCATACTTCTCTAAAAAAAGTAACCAAAAAGAAAGATTTTTTACCAAAACAGACGAAGTTTCCACAAAAATTATGAATCTTCAACAAAAAAATGTATGTTTAACAAAGTAGTCCAACCTTTAGCAAAATGGTTGAATTTTTCTGACTGAAAAAGATGAATTGTTAACGAAAAATGTAATAGTTGATATAATAACCAAAAAGTATTTTAATTTAATATAAAAACAGTAGAATTCATTCAAAAAACACGCTTTTTCAACAAAATAGGTTATTTTTCAACCAAACTGTTGAGTTTTTAAGCCAAAAAGACCAATTTTTGCAAAACAGTTGAATTTTCAACCAGTAAATATGAATTTTTTTACAAAAAAGTTATCTATCAACCAAAAAGATGAATTTTCAAACAAAAATTATGTATTTTTAAACAAAAGGATGATTTCAAATCAACAAAATTAACTTTCGATCAAAAAAGACGAACTTTCAAATAAAATGATGAATTTTCAACAACAAAATAAAGTTTTGACAAAAATTGTTCCAACTTTTAACTGAATTTTAACCAAAGATAAATTCTCATCGAAAAATATAATACATAGTTCGATATTCCAACAAAAAAGATTAAAATTTTAAATCAAAAACTAGCAATTATTATGAGGATTCATAATAATTCAATTGATAACCTTTTTTATACATTTCACATACGAATTAATTATTATTTTATTGTTATTCCCTAATTCTCTCGGCTCTAAAGTGCCAAATTTACTGAAAAAATTTGAATTTTTGCATTTGTCACCAGTTTCATGTAACCAAAAGTAACCTTTTCATGAAACAAGTAACTTTCTAGTAACCGCGGATCAAAAAAGTAACTAAGTTACTAGAAAGTAACCCGTTCCGAGCCCTGTGAACGAAAAAAGATGGAATTTCGAACAAAAGAGATGAATTTTCAAATCAAAAAGATGAATTTTCAACCAAGAAAAGATTAACTTTCTACTAAAAGACAAATTCTCAACAAAACATATACATTTTTAACCAATTAGTTGAATTTTTAACCAAAAAATACGAATTTTCAACAAATTGTATCAATTTCAGGCCTCAGAGTCCCTATGGGATAAAAAATAGGGACCAAGGAGTACATTTGGACACACTCATAGGGTACTTTTTTCGCGCTCAAAGGGAAACAAATTCAGGATATATTCATAAGACTTCAAAGTAATTTAAGCTGAATTCAACAGAATTCAAATGAATTAGAAAAAATTTAAGAGGAAAAATAAAAAAATTCCATTGATTTCCGAAAAATTATAATGAATTTAGAAGAATTTAAGGTAAACGAGAAGAATTCGATGAAATTCATAAAAATTCAAGGCAAATTAAAAAAAAATCAAATGAATTGATTGATTACAATTTAAAAACATAAAAAAAAACTAAATTGAATTCGGTAACTTTGAAATGAGCTTAGAAAAATTCAAGGGAATTCAAAAGAATTTGATGAAATGCCTAACTGAATTCAAAAATTCAAGTGAAGGAAAAAAATGTTAGAGAATTAAAAAAATGCATAAGAATTCCAAAGAATGAAAAGAATTCAGGGTGAATTAATAAAAATCCAGGGTGAATTGCAAAAAATAATTTTAAATCCCTTCAAATCTTTGAAACCCAAAATGAATCGGAAATAATTTTAAAAATTAAGAAAATTGCATTGATTTCAGTAAAATTTGAGTGAATTTAGATGAATTTAAGGGAAATGACAAGAATTCGATGAAATTGGTAAATAAATCAAGTTGAATTTAAAAAGCAATCAAGTGAATTGAAAACAATTAAAAAATATGAAAAGATTGATTGAATTGAGGAAGTTTGAAGTGAGATTAAGAAAAACTAAAGAACATTAAAAAGAATTTGATGAAATGCTTACAAAGACTTCAAAATGAATTAACAAAAATTTTTTTTTTAAACCATTGAATTGAGTAGAATTGAATGAATTTAGAAGAATTTAAAGAATTCAGGATAAATTGATAAGAAGTGAGGGAGAATTCCAAATGAAAAGCCAAAAATATTTGAAAATCTCTTCAAATCTTTGAAACTCCACGAAATCCCTCACTTCTTGTGAATTAATTTCTCGAAATCAATTAAAATGTTATAAAAAAACCTGTGAAATTACATGAAATCTGAGTATACTTCCTGAAATCCTGGAAAATTTATTAAAATACCTTGCGAGCTCTTAAGTCCCATAAAATCATTGAAATCCTCGGAAATCCCTTGAAAACTTTTAAAATATCCTATAAACTTACAGGTCCTATAAAATGCTTCCATATCTTTCCGAAATTCTAGGGAAGTCTTTTAAAACGCATGCAAATTTTTTCAAATTCCTTAAAATGATTAAAACTCTTGGAAATCCCTTGAAAATTTTCTAATCCCTTGGAAATGCCTTTTAATCTTATAAAATACCCTAACATATTTCAAAGTCTTTAAAACCCCTTTAAACTATTGAAATAAATTTAAAATTTCTGAGAATCGTTTAAAATTTCCTAAAATATTTCAAATCCTTTGGTATGTTTTGACATCCCTTGAATTAAGCAACATTGAGTAAATTTAGAAGAATTCAAGTGAATTAAAAAAATGCAAGGGAATTCATAAAATTCAAAAGAATTTAAAGAATTTAGGATAAATTAATAAGAATTTAGGCTGAATTCCAAAGCTCTTCAAATCGTTAAAACCCGACGAAATACCTCACTTCTTGTGAATAAATTCTTTAGAATCCACTAACATATTTTAAAATCCCGTGAAATTCTCTTATCTGATATTTCCTGATATCTTAGACAATTCATTAAAATATCTTACAGGCCTGTAAAATCGTTCCATATCTTCCGAAATTCTAGAAAATTCTTTATCCTAAAATATTTCAAACGCCTTGAAATTCCTTCAAATTAATGAAATGAATTTAAAATTCCTCGGAATCTTGTCAAATTCAATAAAATATTTCAAATCCTCTAAAATCTTTTAAAATCCTTTTAAATTTGTTAAAGCTCTGGATAATGCCAAGGTTCAATTTTTAACCAAGGAGATACATTTTCCACAAAAAATATAAATTTTTAACAACAACAATGACTTTTTAAGAAAGAATTTCAACTTTCAACCAAAGAGTGGAATTTTCAACCTAAAAAGACGAATTTGTAATTAATTAGATCAAATTTCAACCAAATAGGTGAATTTTGAAACTAAAAAAGATCAATTATTAACTAAAAATGGAACAGTTAAATTTTCATTTTAAAAATAATTTTCATTTTAAAAAAACAACTAATTTTCTAAAAAACATTTTAACTTTCTACCAGTAGTTGAATTTTCTATCAAATTGTTGAATTTTTAAGACAAAAAGACGAATTTCCTGCAAAAAAGTACTATTTTCTCCAAAACAGTTTAATTTTCCACCAAAGTGTTGAATTTTTAAGACAAAAAGACGACTTTTCTACGAAAAAGTTAAGTTTTTAACCAAGTATCTAAATTTTCAATTGGGAAAATTAATTTTTACAACAAAAAATTACAAAATTAGTTCAATTTTTATCCAATGTAATTAATTTTCTACTGTTTAAACAATTAAAGATTCCAAGATCAAGGAGCAAAATTCACCGACTTTTCCAGGTTTTTTGGGGACGCTAGACACTCTGTTCAAACAATACAAAAAACAATAGAAAAAATTCCAGGACCATGAGGAAAATTCAAGGACTTTTCCAGGTTTTACCAGGTAAAAAAGAATTCAAGGACTTTCCCAGGATGCTAGACACCCTGTTTAAACAATAAAAAATTCCACGACTTTTCCAGGTTTTTTTTGGACGCTAGACACCCTGTTTAAACAATTAAAGATTTCAGGACCAATGAGCAAAATTCAAGGAATTTCCAGATTTTTCCAGGTAAAAAAGAATTCAAGAACTTTTCCAGGTTTATTGGGACGCTAGACACCCTGTTTAAACAATTAAAAATTCCAGGACAAATGAGCAAAATTCACGGACTTTACCAGGTTTTTTTGGGACGCTAGACACCCTTTTCAAACAATTAAAAATTGCAGGACCATGAGCAAAATTCAAAGACTTTACCAGGTTTTTCCAGGTAAAAAAGAATTCAAGGACTTTTCCAGATTTTCCAGGATGCTAGACACCCTGTTCCAACAATAAAATATTCCAGGA
>CAKNYM010050959.1:52596-64082 GCA_932195095.1 Andricus curvator
ACACCCTGTTCCAACAATAAAATATTCCAGGACTTTTCCAGGTTTTTTTTGGGACGCTAGACACTCTGTTCAAACAATAAAAAATTCCAGGACCATGAGCAAAATTCAAGGACTTTTCCAGGTTTTCAAAGATTTCCAGGACGCTAGGCACCCTGTTTAAACAATTAAAAATTCCAGGACCATGAGCAAAATTCAAGGACTTTTCCAGGTTTTTTGGGACGCCAGACACACTGTTTAAACAATTAAAAATTCCAGGACCAATGAGCAAAATTCACCGACTTTTCAAAGTTTTTTTGGGACGCTAGACACCCTTTTTAAACAATTAAACATTCCTGGACCATGAGCGAAATTCAAGGACTTTTCCAGGTAAAAAAGAATTCAAGTACTTTTCCAGATTTTCAAGGATTTCCAGGATGCTAGACACCCTGTTCAAACAATAAAAAATTCCAGGACTTTTCCAGGTTTTTTTTGGGACGCTAGACACCCTGTTTAAACAATTAAAGATTCCAGGACCAATGAGCAAAATTCACCGACTTTTCCAGGTTTTTTTTGGGACGCTAGACACTCTGTTTAAACAATTAAAAATTCCAGGACCATGAGCAAAATTCACGGACTTTTCCAGGTTAAAAGAAATTCGAGGACTTTTCTAGGCTTTCAAGCATTTCCGGGACGCTAGACACCCTGTTTAAGACTACAACACTGAAAATAGTGTCATCGTCAAAAAAAAAGTGTAAAATAGTGTCAATAGTGTGGTGAGTACGAGACCTGAACTTACCAGTGGTTCTGCACAATTCCGGAACAAGATAGACAAGCTCAGCTTGTCCAGCACGTCGATCCTTTGGCTTCGATCTCGACACCAACATCGGTTGCGAGTCGTTTCTAATCCTGATGTGGTACTTAGACGCATAATAATCTTTGTAGGAAATCGACTCCCCATTTCTCAGTTTGAACGTGGAACTTGGCCTGACCGTATAATCAACATCGTCGATCCGATAAGTATTATTATTGTATCCAGTGAGGACGATCTGACCCATGATTTCCTTCGAGAAGAATTTCTGAGGAAGAGGGAAAAAAATCAAATTTAATCATCAAAAACATTTGTTAAGCTTTTTCCAGGTCAACTTTCTTCAAATTTCCAGGTCTACTTAAATCAACGTAATTTAATATTTCGATACATTTAATTATCACGATACACATAGTTTCAAACTCTTGAAGCTAAACTTTTTTTCATTTCTGTCGTGATTTGGAAAAACAGCGTGAACTGCAAAAAATCGAAAAATAAGTTTTTTATATCGTTAAAACCGTGAAACAAAGATACACTTGTATATTAAAATAATGTTATTAAAATTGTTAATAGCTTTAAAAATAATTATTGCATAATTTATGGAAAATAAGTTTTGCAAATGCAAAATAAGTTTTGCAAATGCAAAATAAGTTTTGCAAATGCAAAATTATTATTGAAAGTAACAAGAAATTATATGGTTGAAAAATGTAATAAGTAAAAAATAAGGTTTTTAAATAATTTGACTTGTTTAAAATGGAAATTTTCAAAAGAAATTAATTAAAATTGTATTAATGGCCAACAACAGTGTTCCTGATTTAATTTACCTCTATTAAGAGGATCTCATCCTAATTTGGGTTCGAAAAATTAAACATATTCGATATTTAAATTTCTGTAAGACTAAGTAATTTAATTCAGATTTAACATTTGAAAAATGTATTTTGTAATATTTTATTCGTTTTTTTAAATCTCTTTGATTATAATGCAAATATTTTTTTTTTTTTTTCATTTTTAGTCAATAATTTCGGCTTGCTGTTACTTAATACATTCGGAAATTATGTATATTTAATAAATAAACATGAATTATTTCCAATAAAATTTCGTATTGTTCGTCATTCATGAAATTTAATACCAGATATAACATTCTTATCTATATTTCCGATTAAGAAAAAAAGTTCGACTTCCAATTTGCTGAAATTTATAACATTAATATCTACTTGATTGATTCAAAGAACAGTTTAAAAAACAAAATAATTATTGATATTAATAATAATATTAATAATAGCAATAATATTGAAGTTCTTCAATTGAAAATATTCAAAATTGACGATTAACATTGCAGAATTTCCAATTGTAAATCTTGAAATTTATATTTTTAAAAACGTTTGATATTACATTCCTTTAAAATATAAGTATTAATAATGGCATGATTTGCAAAAGTATATTTTTAACATTCAATAATTTTGAATTGTAACTCTTCAAACTTGTAAAAATTTAAATGGCCCATCTTTAAAAATGAAGATTTCCCAATTTAAAACGTTTACTATTAAAAATTGTAAGTTTTATGTTTTACAATTAAAAATTCTGCACTTTTTATGATTTCGATTAGAAATTTCATCAATTTGGAAGATTTAAAATTGAAAACTCTTTACTTTTGATCTTCAAAATCATCACAATTTAAGAATGGTTATTTATACATCTTTCAAAATTAGAGTTTTCAATTGTAAATCTTCAAAATGGAAGGGCTTTAAATTGCAAATCGTTAAATCTAAAGAATTTTCGATTATAAGTCTTCAAACTTGTACTATTCCAAAAAAATATTTCAAATTATATACATTTGAAATATCATTCTTGAAAATTAAATAATTCGAATTCCATATTTTCAACATTCCAGAATCTTTAATTGTAACTCTTCAAAATGGCAGAACTTTCAATTGAAAATCTTTCAAAATTGAAGAGTATTTAATTTTGAAAATTTACAATCAAAAATTCAAAAATTATAATTAATAATATTAATATGTATTATTTTATAATAATAATTATTACTAATTTTTAAAATGTTGGAAATCTCTTGCAATCTTGTTAAATATTCTCTTCAAATTAAGTTTTCAAATTAAAAAAATTTTCAATTTTTCTATGGATCTTAACAAAATTTTTTATTCTTTTGAGACCTTTCAAAATGCTTAATCTTTTCAAAACTTCTAAATATTTCTTAAATTTACTCGAATTTTGACTAAATTAATAATTGTCCCATTGTTATTGGTTCATTAAAAATTAGTTTCAAAATATTTTTAAATATTCTGTTAAAATTAATTTTTCAAATTAAAAAATCATTTTCAATATTTCTAGGGGTCTTAACAAAATTTGTTATACTTTTGAAACCTTTCAAAATTCTTAACCTTTTCAAAACTTCTAAATATTTCTTCAACTTACTCGAATATTGTCCAAATTAATAATTGTTTAATTCTTATTTTTTCATCAAAATTTGTTTTTGTTTTGAAATCTTTTTAAATATTCTGATAAAATTAAATTGTTCAAAATAAGATATAATTTTCAATTCTCTCAGGAATCTTAAGATATTTTTATTGCAGAATCTTCCAAACTTTTGCAATTTTCTGAAATCTTTTCAAGTTTTAAATTAAATTTGAGTCTTTACAAAACTTCTTTTAGCTCTCTGAAATATTAACGATTCAAGGCTTTCTGATTCAAGCAATCCACATTCAAATTGTTTAGTTTTGAATATTCGATTTATAATGGCTAATTTTAAAGAAGCAGTAAAACATTTATAAATATTTAATTGCAAAAAATTTAATTTTTTTTTTAATTTTCTTCAATTTTAAATAATTGAATTTTCAGTTTTCTTCAATTTTTCACAATTGAATTTTCAACTGTTAAAAATTAAATTTTCTGCAAGTTTCAACAGTTGAAAATGCAGTTGTCAAATTTCTTAATTTTTCAACAGTTGAATCTCGCAGAAAATTTAATTTTCAGTTTAATTGTTAACAGTTGAAAATTAATATTCAATTTTCTTCAATTTTCAACAATTGAAAATTCATTTTCTTTTTTTAATTTTCCACAATTGAATTTTTTAACTGTTAAAAATTAAATTTTCATTAATTTTCAAAAGTTGAAATTTCAGTTTTCTTCAAATTTTAGACAGCTGAAAATTCAATTTTTATTTTATTTTATTTACATTTTCAACAATTGAATTTTCAACTGTTCAAAATTGAATTTTGTAACTGTTGAAAATTCAATTTTCAACAGTTGAAATTTCAATTTTCTTAAATTTTCAGCAGTTGATATCTCAATTTTTTTCAAGTTTCAACAATTGAAAATTAATTTTTTTATTTTCTTCAATGTTAAATAACTGAATTTTCAACCGTTGAAAATTGAATTTCCAACTGTGAAAAATTCAATTGTTTAGTTTTGAATATTTGATTGAAGGTTTATAAAAATGGAATATTTTAGACTGAAACAATATTTGAATATGATTTGAAATTGAATAGAAGCGTTTAATTATGAATATATTAACTTAAAATTATTTAAAAATTGAAAATAGTTTGTAAAGTTTCAACCGGACTTTTCAGATTTGTTTAACTGCAAAGGCTTTCAAACTAAAACAGTTAAATTTTTTACGTTAAATTCTGTATTTCAAACAAGTCAATGTTCAACTGTTAAAAATTACATTGAAAATTAAATGTTCTTCAATTTTCCTCAATTGAATTTTCATTTGTTGAAAATTCAATTTTCTTCACATTATAACAGTCAAAAATTTAATTTTCCTCAATTGTATTTTCATCTTTTGAAAATTCAATTATAAACTTTCTTCAATTTTCAACAATTGAATTTTCAGTTTTTTCCACTTCAAGCAATTCAATTTTCAACTGTTAAAAATTAAATATCCAGTGTTCTTCAATTTTCAACAGCTAAAATTTCAGTTTTCCTTAAGTGTCAACAGTTGAATTTTTTTTTTCAATTTTCCTCAATTGAATTTTTATCACTTTAAAATTCAATTATCAATTTTCTTCCACTTTCAACAGTTAAAATTACAATTTTCTTCACATTTTAACAGTTTAAAATTCAATTTCAAATTGAAAAAAGTTGAAAATTAAATTTTCAACAACTGCATTTTTCAATATTTTTTTCAACTTAATTTTCAATTGTCTTAAATTTTAAATAATTAATACATTTGATACAATCTTCAACTGTTGAAAATTGAATTCCCAACTGTTAAAAATGGAATTGAAAAAAAATCAGAATTAAATTTTCAGTTTTCTTCAATCTTCTAAAGTTGAAAATTCAAGTTTGTTAAATATTTAGTAGTTGAAAACTCCATTTTTTAAACAATTTTAACAATTGAATTTTCAATTTTCTTTAAGTTTCAAACTAAAACAGTTAAATTTTTAACGTTAAAATCTGTCAATTGTATTTTGAACACAGATTCAGTACCGTCATGTAAAATCAATTGTTTTTTGTTAAATTTCAATGTCAAACGCTATTAATTTTTAACAGTTTAATTCTTCAAAATTGTATTTTAAAATCCTTTAAATTGAAAATATACCCTTAAAAATGAAAACCTAAAATGGAAAATTTTGGTGGTAAAAGGTTTTAGAATTACACACTGTAAACTAAATTGATTTCGCAATTGAAAAAGTTAAAAATTGAACTTAACATTTTAAAAAAAAGAGTTGAAATCAAATTAATTTTAAATTCCATTATATCACGTTATATTTCAAGTGATTGGGCAGATTTTTAATCTACAAATTTGTCAAATTCCCGATCAAAAAATAAATTAACTGTCCTTTCCCGGGTTTTCAGAGTTTCACGGTAAAATTGCCACCCTCAAATTGACTGTCCTGAATAAAAATTCTGTTTTAATTCATGGGTGACTAGTTTTTAAATTCTTATTTAGAAAAATGTACCTTGTATTCCGCCTGGTAAGTTCTGTAAAATTGTTCAAGCATGTCCAGAACTGTGTCTTCTCGCATTACTTTGTGAGTGATTTCTGCACAGAGGAGAATGTTGTACTCACACTGACGAATTGACGTCAGATAACCGGGCCACAATTCCATTCTGAATTCTCTGATTTGGACCTGAAAAATTACATTAAAATGGTTGTTACGAAATTCAAAATAGTACAGGGATCACAGTGCAAATGGAGCTTAAAAAAGAAAAAAAAGGGGAATTTTTTTGGACAAAAAGGGGGTAAATAGGGGAAAGATGAAACATTGATTTTAACATGTAGAAATAGGAAGGCCGTTTTAATCGAAGAAAAAAGATCCAGCTCATGTTAAAAATTCAATGGACAAAACAATTGAAAATTATATATTCAATATTACTCACGATTCAACAGTTTAAAATTCTATTTTCCACAATTCAATTTTCCTCAATTTTCAACAATTCAATTTTCTTTAATTTTCAATAATTGAATTTTCAAATTTTCTTTCATTTTGAAAAAATGAATTTTCAATTGTTAAACTTTGAATTGAGAATTAAATGTCCAATGTCCCGAAATTTCGGGACTAGCTAATAGTTTGAAAATGTTTTGACTACTCATCCCGAGTTTGGGGATGACGGGACACTTCGTTTAAACAAATAAATTTTCAATTATCTTCAATTTTCAACAATAGAATTTTCTAATTTTCTTCCATTTTAAACAATAGAATTTTCAACTGTTAAAAATTAAATTGACAATTCAATTATAAATTTTCTTCAAATGTTCAGTTTTCTAAACTCTTCTAAAGTTGAAATATCAATTTTTTTTTAAATTTTAATTGAAATTTCAATTTTTCCCATTTCAAACAATTCAATTCAAATGTTAAAAATTACATTGAAAATTAAATGTTCAATTTTCTTCAATTGAATTTTCATCTGTTGAAAATTCAATTATCAATTTTATTCCATTTTCAGAAGTTGAAATTACAATTTTATTCACATTATAACAGTTAAAAATTTAATTTTCCTCAATTGTATTTTCATCTTTTAAAAATTCAATTATAAACTTTCTTCAATTTTTAACAATTGAATTTTCAGTTTTTTCCATTTCAAGCAATTCAATTTTCAACTGTTAAAAATTAAATGTCCCGTGTTCTTCAATTTTCAAACGTTGAAATTTCAATTATCTGTAAGTTTCAAAAGTTGACAATTCAATTTTTTCCTTAATTGAAATTTCATCTGTTGAAAAGTCTATTTATTATCTATTTTCTTCAATTTTCAACAGTCGATGATACAATTTTCTTCACATTTCAACAGTTTCAAATTTAATTTTCAAGTTTCATCACTTGAATTTTCATCTTTTGACAATTCAATTATAAATTTTCAGTTTTCTTCAACTTTCTAAAGTTGAAAATTCAATTTTTTTTTTAATTTTGAACAATTCAACATTCAAATTGTTTCCTCTTCAAAAAATAGAAAGTCAACTGTTAAAAATGAAATTGAAAATTAAATGTCGAATTTTCTTCAATTTTCAACAGTTTAAATTTCGATTTTCTCCAAGTTTCAACAGTTGACAATTCAATTTTTTCATTAATTGAACTTTCATCTGTTGAAAAGTCTATTATCTATTTTCTTCCATTTTCAGCAGTCGGTGATACAATTTTCTTCAAATTTCAAAAGTTTAAATTTTAATTTTCAAGTATCATCACTTGAATTTTCATCGTTTGACAATTCAATTATAAATTTTCTTCAAATTTTCAGTTTTCTGCAATCTTCTAAAGTTGAAAATTCAACTTTTTTTTATTTTTAACAACTGAACTTTCAAATTCTTTCCATTTCAAACAATCAATATTCAATTGTTAAAAATTAAATTGAAAACTAAATGTCCAATTTTCTTCAATTTTCCTCAATTGAATTTTCATCTGCTGAAAATTTAATGATCAATTTCCTTCCATTTTCAACAGTTAAAATTACAATTTTCTTCACATTTTAACAGTTTAAAATTCAATGATCAATTTTCTTCAATTTTAAATTGAAAAAAAATTGAAAATTAAATTTTCAACTGGATTAAAAAAAAAATTTAATTTAATTTTCAATTTTCTTTAATTTTAAATAATTAATACATTTGATACAATTTTCAACTGTTGAAAATTGAATTTCAAACTGTTAAAAATGGAATTGAAAAAAATTCAGAATTAACCTTTCAACAATTGAATTTTTAATTCTGTTAAGTTTTAACAATGAATTTTCAGTTTTCATTCAAATCTTCTAAAGTTGAAAATTCAAGTTTGTTCAATATATTTAATAGTTGCAAATTCCAGTTTTAAACAATTTTAAGAATTGGATTTTCAATTTTTTCAATTTTCTGTAAGTTTCAACAGTTGAAAATTCAATTTTTAACAGTTGAAATTACAATTTTCAATTTTATTCACGTTTCAACAGCTTAAAATTCAATTTTTATCTGTTGAAAATTAAATGATCAATTTTCTTCCATTTTCAACAGTTGAAAATACAATTTTCTTCAATTTTCAACAATTGAATTTTCACATTTTCTTCTATTTTAAACAATTGAATTTTCAACTGTTAAAAATCAAATCGAAAATTAAATGACGAATTTTCTTCGATTTTCAACAGTCGATGATACAATTTTCTTCGCATTTCAACAGTTAAAAATTTAATTTTCAAGTTTCATCACTTGATTTTTTTTTATTATTTGACAATTCAATTATACATTTTCTTCAATTTTCAGTGTTCTTCAATCTTCTAAAGTTAAAAATTTTTTTTTACATTTTTAACAACTGATCTTTCAAATGTTTTCCATTTCAAACAATTGAATTTATAACTGTTAAACATGAAATAGAAAATTAAATGCCGAATTTTCTTCAATTTTCAACAGTTGAAATTTCAATTTTCTCTAAGTTTCAACAGTTGACAATTCCATTTTTTCATTAATTGAACTTTCATCTGTTGAAAAGTCTATTATATATTTTCTTCAATTTTCAACAGTCGATGATACAATTTTCTTCAGATTTCAACAGTTTAAAATTTGATTTTTAAGTATCACTTGAATTTTCATCTTTTGACACTTCAATTGTAAATTTTCTTCAAATTTTCAGTTTTCTTCAATCTTCTAAAGTTGAAAATTCGAATTTTTAAAATTTTTTTAACAATTGAACTTTCAAATTTTTTTTATCTCAAACAATTCAATGTTCAACTGTTAAAAATTACATAGAAAATTAAATGTCCAATTGTCTTCCATTTTCAGCAGTTGAAATTACAATTTTCTTCACATTTTAACAGTTAAAAATTTAATTTTCCTCAATTGTATTTTCATCTTTTGAAAATTCAATTATAAACTTTCTTCAATTTTCAATAATTGAATTTTCAATTTTTTCAATTTCAAGCAATTCAATATTCAACTGTTACAAATTAAATGTCCAGTGTTCTTCAATTTTTAACAACTGAAATTTCAATTTTCTTTAAGTTTCAACAGTTGAAATTTTTTTTTCAATTTTTCTCAATTGAATTTTCATCTGTTTAAAATTCAATGATCAATTTTCTTCCATTTTCAACAGTTAAATTAAAATTTTCTTCACATTTTAACAGTTTAAAATTCAATTATAAATTTTCTTTAATTTTGAATTGAAAAAAGTTGAAAATTAAATTTTCAACAACTGAATTTTTCAATATTTTTTTTTTCAATTTAATTTTCAATTTTCTTAAATTTTAAATAATCAATACATTTGACACAATCTTCAACTGTTGAAAATTGAATTCCCAACTGTTAAAAATGGAACTGAAAAAAATTCAGAATAAAATTTTCAACATTTGAATTTTCAATTCTGTTAAGTTTTAACAATTTAATTGTCAATTTTCTTCAATTTTCAACAATTGAATTTTCAGTTTTCTTCAATCTTCTAAAGTTGAAAACTCAATTTTGTTAATTTTCCTTCATTTTCAACAATTGAATTTGCAAAAGTTGAAAATTCAATTTTTAACAGTTGAAATTACAATTTTCAATTTTCTTCACGTTTCAACAGCTTAAAATTCCATTTTTATCTGTTGAAAATTAAATTATCAATTTTCTTCCATTTTCAACAGTTGAAAATACATTTTTCTTCAATTTTCAACCATTGAATTTTCAAATTTTCTTCCATTTTAAACAATAGAATTTTCAACTGTTAAAAATGAAATTGAAAATTAAATGTCGAATTTTCTTCCATTTTCGACAGTCCATGATACAATTTTATTCACATTTCAGCAGTTTAAAATTTAATTTTCAAGATTCATCGCTTGAATTTTCATCTGTTGACAATTCAATTATAAATTTTCTTCAAATTTACAGTTTTCTCCAATCTTCTAAAGTTAAAAATTCAATTTTTAACAACCGAACTTTCAAATTCTTTCCATTTCCAACAATTCAATTTTCAACTGTTAAAAATTATATTTTCAACAGCTGAAATTACAATTTTCTTTAAGTTTCCACAGTTGAATTTTTTTTCAATTTTCCTCCATTGAATTTTTATCTCTTTACAGTTCAATCATCAATTTTCTTCCATTTTAAACAGTTAAAATTAAAATTTTCTTCACATTTTAACAGTTTAAAATTCAATTTTCTTCAATTTTAAATAATTAATACATTTGATACAATTTTCAACTGTTGGAGATTGAATTCCCAACTGTTAAAAATGGAATTGAAAAAAATTCAGAATAAAATTATCAACAATTGAATTTTTAAATCTGTTAAGTTTTAACAATTTAGTTGTCAATTTTCTTCAATTTTCAACAATTGAATTATCAGTTTTCTTCAATCTTCTAAAGTTGAAAATTCAAGTTTGTTAAATATTTAATAGTTGAAAATTCAATTTTTAAAACAATTTTAACAATTGAATTTTCAATTTTCTTTAAGTTTCAACAGTTGAAAACTCAATTTTGTTAATTTTCCTTCATTTTCAACAACTGAATTTTCATCTATTGAAAATTTCAATGATCAATTTTCTTCCATTGTCAACAGTTGAAATTATAATTTTCTTCACATTTCAACAGTTTAAAATCTTGTTTCAAACAGTTGAAAATTCACTCTTCAATTTTCTTCAATTTCAAATTGAAAAAAATTTAAAATTAAATTTCCAACAACTGCATTTTTAAATAATTTTTGTTCAATTTAATTTTCAATTTTAAATAATTAATACATTTGATAAAATTTTCAACTGTTGAAAATTGAATTTCCAACTGTTAAAAATGGAATTGAAAAAAACTCAGAATAAAATTTTCAACAATTGAATTTTTAATTCTGTTAAATTTTCACAATTTAATTGTTAATTTTCTTCAATTTTCAACAATTGAATTTTCAGTTTTCTTCAATTTTCTAAAGTTGGAAATTCAAGTTTGTTAAATATTTAATAGTTGAAAATTCCATTTTTGTAACAATTTGATTTTCAATTTTCTTTAAGATTAAACAGTTGAAAACTCAATGTTGTAAGTTTTTCTTCATTTTCAACAACTGAATTTTCATCTATTGAAAATTTCAGTGATCTATTTTCTTCTATTTTCAACGAATTCAATATCCAATTTCCTACAATTTTCAACAACTGAATTTTCAATTTCTTTTAATTTTAAACAAATGAATTTTGAATCCTATTTTCTAAAGTTTTAACAATATAATTTTCAATTTTCTTCACATTTAAACAAAAGAATTTTCAACTGTTGAAAATTGAATTTCCAACTGTTAAAAATTCAATTGTTACAAATTAAAGAAACTTGAATTTAG
>CAKNYM010050959.1:74022-86468 GCA_932195095.1 Andricus curvator
AAGTTGAATTTAAAAATCAATGAAGTGAATTGAAAACAATTCAAAAACATAAAAAACTTAATTGAATTGGGTAACTTTGAAATGAGCTTAGAAAAATGCAAGGGAATTCAAAAGAATTTGATGAAATGCCTAAGTGAATTGAAAAATTCATGTGAATGAAAAAAATGCAAGAGAATTAAAAAAAAACATGAGAATTCCAAAGAATTAAAAGAATTCAGGGTGAATTGCAACAAATAATTTTAAATCCCTTCAAATCTTTGAAACTCTAAATGAATCGGAAATAATTTTAAAAAATTAATAAAATTCCATTGATTTCAGTAAAACTTGAGCCATTTTAGATTAATTTAAGGGAAATGAGAAGAATTCGACGAAATTCATTAAAAAATCAAACTGAATTTAAAAAGCAATGAAATTAACTGAAAACAATTCAAAAACATGAAAAGATTGATTGAATTGAGGAAGTTTGGAGTGAGTTTAAGAAAAACTAAAGAACATTAAAAAGAATTTGATGAAATGCTTACAGACTTCAAAATGAATTAAACAATTTTTTTTTTTAAATCCATAGAATTGCGTAGAATTGAATGAATTTAAGGAATTCAGGATAAATTAATAAGAATTGAGGGAGAATTCCAAATGAATTGCAAAAAATTTTTGAAAATCTCTTCAAATCTTTGAAAGCCCACGAAATCCCTCACTTCTTGTGAATTAATTTCTCGAAATCAATTAAAATGTTATAAAAAAAAACCCGTGAAATTTAATGAAATCTGAGGATACTTCATGAAATCCTGGAAAATTTGTTAAAATACCTTGCGAGCTCTTAAAGTCCCATAAAATCATTGAAATCATCGGAAATCTTATAAAATCCCTTGGAATCTTTTAAAATATCCTATAAACTTACAGGTCCTGTAAAATTCTTCCATATCTTCGGAAATTCTAGGAAAGTCTTTTAAACCGCATGCAAATTTTTTCAAATTCCTTGAAATTATTAAAACCCTTGGAAATCCCTTGAAAATTGTGTAATCTCTTGAAAATGCCTTGTAATCTTATAAAATACCCTAACAGATTTAAATTCAAAAGAATTCAAATGAATTGGAACCAATTTTAAAAATCAAAAAAATTCCACTGATTTCTAATTCAAGGCGAGGTTAAAGGAATTTAGGATCAATTAAATAAAAACTTTCAAAAGACTTTTAAAAATCCATTAATTAAATATAATTGAGGGAATTTAGAAGAATGCAAGTGAATTAAAAAAATTCAAGAGAATTCCAAATTTTTTTTAAATTCTGGGTGAATTAAAAAAATGCAAATCCCTTAAAATGATTAAAACCCTTGGAAATCCCTTGAAACTTTTTAAAGCTCTTGAAAATGCCTGGGAATCTTTTAAAATACCCTAAACTATTTAAAATCCTTTAAAATAACATTGAATCACTGAAATCAATTAAAAATTTCTTTGTAGTCTTTTAAAATAGCCTAAAATATTTCAAATTCTTTGATCATTTTATCATTGATCCTCAGGACCAACTAAATAAATACGAATTAATACGAATTCAGGGCGAATTCCAAATGAATTGCAAAAAATATTTGAAAATCTCTTCAAATCTTTGAAACACTACTAATTTCTAACCAAAAAAGTGACTAAAGACTACAAAACAATTCAAAAGAATTCAAATGATTTAGAAATCATTTTAAAAATTCCTTAAAATTACTAAACCCCTTGGAAATCCCCTGAAATTGTAATTTAAGAGATGCTTTAAAAATGAAACGCTCTTAATTTTGTAGGGATTTGAAATTTAATTGCTTTCAAATTTGAAATTTAAACTTTGTTTCTTTCAAAAAATTCAAATTCTGGGTATGTTTTAAAATACGCTAAAATATTTCCAAGTCTTTGAAATCCCTTCAAACTATTGAAATAAATAAAAAATTTCTGGCAATCTTTTAAGATGTCCTAAAATATATCAAATTCATTTAAAATTTTGAAATCCCTTTCCAATTTTTTAAAGCTCTTGAAAATGTCAAGGAATTAAAAAAAAATACCTCAACATATTTAAAATTATTTGATCATTTTATCAATTGCATGTTTTAAAAAATCAAAAGAATTCCAAATAATTTAAATGAATTCGAGATAAAGTAATAAAAATTCAGGATGAATTCCAAAAACTAATTTTAAAGCTCTTCAAATCTCGTTTGAAATCATTTGAGATCTTTTAACTTCTTGGAAATATTTGTGAAATCCTAGAAATCTCGTTTATTCTTTTTAAAATTTTAAAATCTGGTGTACACTCCTTTTTCCAATCTTTGAAATCCTTGCAATCTTTATGAAATGTTCGAAATCTTTGGGAAATTTTTGTGAAATCTTTGTCAAATCTTTTGAAATATTTGTGGAATTTTTCTTAAATCCTTGTTTGTGAAATCTTTTTTATTTGTTGAAATACCGTGTGAAACCCTTGAAAAATCCTTTAGATGGCCATGGCTCATTTTAATTCTAAAATTGAATCAATATCCTTGAGGTCAATTTTCAAGGACATTTTAAGGTCAAGACGATTTTTTTAAATGTTAACCCCTATTTTTGACTGTGGATTTAAAAAGAGCGGAAAATTTCACGTCAAAAATATTTTATGAGAAATTTGCTTTTGCGACGTTAGAAATGTCAAAAATCAAGGTCAAATGTCTGAAAAATAGGGCAAGATGCCCTTTTTTTGGAATTATCGTGGTTTTCTGAGAATAGCAAACGTTCAAGATGCTTTTAACAAGTCGATGAAATGTGAAAGTATGAATAAACTTGACCTTCAGATAAATTTTCAAGGTCATTTGAAGGTCAAGATGATTTTTTAAAAAGGAAATCCCTATTCTAACCTGCCGATTTCAAAAGAGCGAAAAAATTTATGTCAAAAATGTTCTATGAAAAATTTGTAAAAAATTTTTCAATTTCAATTTTTAAAAAATCAGCTTGACCTCCAAATGACCTTGAAAATTTATCTGAAGGCCAAGATGGTCAAGTTGCTTCACACTTTTACATGTTATCGACTTGTTAAAAGCATGTTGAATGTTTGCCATTCTCAGAAAACCACGATAATTCCAAAAAAGGGCATCTTACCGTTTTGTAGTAATTTGACCTTGATTTTTGACCTCGAGGTCACAAAAGCAAATTTCTCATAGAATATTTTTAACGTGAAATTTTCCGCTCCTTTGAAATCCACAGTCAAAAATAGGGGTTTGTTATTTTAAAAAATCGGCTTGACCTTCAAATGACCTTGAAAATTTTCCTCAAGGTCACAATTAATAGAACCATTAAATGACATATGTTCTGTACAATTTTTGTCTGCACAATTTTTGTGTAGATAGAGTATTTTAAGAAATATTTGGATCCATAAATTAAAATGGGTCACCCTGTATATTAGCGGAGACGAAATTAAAAACTTATAGAATTATTCACAATTTTAAAGTCCGTTCACTGCAATCTATAAAATGATTGGTAAAGTCCACCAAAAAAAAGTATCTGTTCTTTCATAATAGACTAAAAGATTTATATTACTTTTCGCATTTTAAAAGAAAAAAAAATTTAATTAAATGTTCTCATTAACAATTCAAGGAGAATTCCAGGTTTTTAAGGTCGATGGACACCCTGTTTATGGACCTGAATTGAATATAGGGTACAATCAGGGATCTTTCAAGGAATCTGTATTATTAGAGAATAACAGAAATTTTTAACGTCTTTTCAGACTAGGTGGGGATATGAAAGAAAAATCATTTTAAATCATTTTTTTCTGAAAAAAGATCTTCTCCTTTCGCTCCGCTGGGAATCGAACCACAGAACTACTGACTTCCGGTCAGGTGCTTTCCCAGTAAGCTACTAGAGAGATCAAGAGGAGAAACTTTTTTCAGAAATACACGCATTATTTTGCTAGATGGTACAAATCAAAATTTTCCAGGAATCTGTATTATCATTAGAGAATAAAAGAAAATATTTAACGTCTTTTTAGACTAGATGGAGCTATGAAAGAAAAATTATTTTAAATAATTTTTTTTTGAAAAAAGATCTTCTCCTTTCGCTCCGCTGGGAATCGAACCACAGAACTACTGATTTCCGTTCAGGTGCTTTCCCATTAAGCTACTAGAGAGATCGAGAGAAGAAACTTTTTTCAGAAAAACACGCATTATTTTGGTAGATGGTACAAATCAAATTTTTCAAGAATATTATCATTGGAGAATGAAAGAAAATATTTAACGTCTTTTCAGACTAGATGGAGCTATGAAAGAAAAATTCTTTTAAATAATTTTTTCGGAAAAAAGATCTTCCCTTTCTTCTTCCTTTCTAATGGTAATATAGATTTGTTGAAAAATTTGATTTGTACCATCTAGCAAAATAATGCGTGTATTTCTGAAAAAAGTTTCTTCTCTCGATCTCTCTAGTAGCTTATTGGGAAAGCACCTGACCGGAAATCAGTAGTTCTGTGGTCCGATTCCCAGCGGAGCGAAAGATGTTTTTTCAGAAAAAAATTATTTAAAACAATAAGGAATATAGGGACCGGTCTGTGAAGCCTGGGAATTGTTCCTTACCGTTGCAGAAGGTGCTCTGGAATAACCTCCAGAAGATCCAGCCGCAGGTTCTCCGGATCCGGGTCTTCGGGCCCAACTGTCGGATTCTCTTTCTGGCGGGGGCGTCGTTTTGGCACGACCTCGACTCCGGCCCATGGCCCTTCCGGTTCCAGCCTGATCCCCCATGTCTCGGCTGTATTCTCTACTATATTCTCTACTGTATTCTCGGGGATAATCTCTTGACTCCCTCGATGGTTCTCTTGACTCCCTCGATGGATCTCTCGGATACTCTCTTGAATCCCGAGGATATTCACCCCGAGGATACTCGCGTGAATCTCTTGAACTCCTGTCCCGGTCTCTATCTTCCCGAGAGTACTCTCGGTACCTGCAATTATTATTTATTATTATTATTATTAATGTAGAGAAATTGTTTCTGAACGGGTTTAATGAAAATAATGAGGAGGTATCTCAACAATAACGAGCCTCGGACTCTCTTTAGAGATCCAAAATAGTTTTGTGTCACAAATTAAAAAAAAAATAGTGTCAAGATAGTGCTTCAATGTTCTTAAAATATTATTTAGTCTATAAATTATCAAAATATTTATTTATCCCACTTTTTGCCCTTTTTCCACTTAAATTCCAACTAAATAATTAAAACCCAATAAGAAAATCATAACTCTTAGTTGAAAATTCAACTTTTTTGTCAAAAATTCGTCATTTTTGCGTGAAAATTCAATAATTTGATTGACATTTTCTTTCTTTCTAGACTAAGCAATTTCTTGGTTGAAAATTTAACTACTTTGTTGAACATTTATTTAATTTAATAGAAATTTTACCTTTTTGGTTGACAATACAGCTGCGTGGTTAAAAATTAACCTCTTCCAATATAAAATTAATTTTTTTTAAATATCAAAAAATAGGCAGAAAATTTACCTATTTATTTAAAAAATATGTATTTTGTTAAAAATTCGTCTTTTTTGGTAGAAAATCAACTTTGTTAAAAATAAAGTACTTCGTTGAAAATTCATCTTTGTTGATTGAATCCGTTTTTATGCATTTTCAAATAAAATATTTTGTTGAAATATCAACTATTAAATTTTCCGTCGAAAATTAATATTTGTAGGGCGAAAATTCAACTCCTAAGTTGAATGTTCAACCAATATAATTAACTTTAGTTGATAATTAGTTGTTTTTTTGTAAAAAAAAAAGTAATTTTTTTCAACTAAAAATTTAACTTCTTTGTCGGAGACTCAACTATTTTATAGAAACCCCGTTTTTTTTGTCTTGAAAATTCAATAATATTTGGTATAAATTTGAACTATTTAGTACAAAATTAAACTGTTTTGTAGAAAATTAGCTTTTTTTAAATTTAAATTTAATTCTTAATGAAAATTTAACTTTTTGGATAAAAATTGATCTTTCTTTATTTCAAAATTCAACCATTTCGTAGAAAAATTTTATAATGAAAATATAGAAACTAAAAAATAATCAAATAAAATTTGGACTTAAATTACATCCATTGTTCAAAATATTTAGTTGAAAATTTATGTAATTTGTTAAAACTTCGCCATTTTGGGTAGAAAATTGATCTTCTTGTTTGAAAAATCAACTACATATTTGGTGTAATTTTTTTTTTTAATTCGTCTTATTTGGTAGAAAATCAAGTATTTTGTTGAAAATTTGTCTTTGTTGGTCAAATCCAACTGTTTTTTATTTATTTTTAATTAAAACCTTTTTTTTGGTTAAAATGTCAATTCTTACAGTTTTCATTGATTATTCAATTTTTTACGTTGAAAATTTAACTACTTTCTTAAAACTTCATTTTTTTCGCTGAAAATTGAAATAATATAATTAACTTTAGTCGAAATTTCGTTTTGTTTGTTTGTAAAAAAGTAATTTTTTCAACTCAATTCAATATTTATCGAGAATTCAAATGTGTTTTATACACTGAGCGAAGAATTCCCGTGTAGTTCGGGTTCACACCCCAATAGTTCGGGTGCTTTCTCTTTTTTTCTGTTTCACACGAAGGTTTGGCGCGCTTGCACTACTGAGACGTGCGATCACCCCAACCATTCGGGTGCTCACCTGAAACAGCAGCGGCCGAAGTGGTAGGGCGCCCGCCCGAATAGTTGGGGAGCTAGCACGAATTATTCGGGAGATTCGAGTCGTCAACCGCGTTGGATGTTGCGCGTTTGACGTTTGCGCATGTTCGCTAATGGCCGTAGCTGATGAACATCAGGCTCTGCCCGAATGTCACTGTTTCTAGTTTATGTCGATTTTATTGTTCATGTGCGAGATGTCAGTGGAATAAAGTGTAACTAGTTATCTGGTTTTTCTTTGGATAATCATTAACGAAGGTAAGAGAAATATAAAACATTATTCTTTGCTTGCACATGAGTCGAAAAATCAAATCATTAGCGAACATGCGCAAACGTCGAACGCGCAACATCCAACGCGGTTGACGACTCGAATCTCCCGAATCATTCGTGCAAGCTCCCCAACTATTCGGGCGGGCGCCCCACCACTTCGGCCGCTGCTGTTTCAGGTGAGCACCCGAATGGTTGGGGTGATCGCAGGTCTCAGTAGTGCAAGCGCGCCAAACCTTCGTGTGAAACCGAAAAAAAGAGAAAGCACCCGAACTATGGGGGTGTGAACCCGAACTACACGGGAATTCTTCGCTCAGTGTAGAAAACTCGTCTTTCTGTCTGAAAAATTCAATAATATTTGGTAGAAAATTAAACTATTTGTTACAAAATTAAACTGTTTTGTAGAAAAGTTATTTTTTATTTATTGAAATTATATCGTCTTAATGAAAATTTAAATTTTGGGTTAAATGGATTTTTTTTATTTAAACATTCAACTAATTAGTTAAAAAACTTAAAAATGAAAAATATAAACTAAAAAATAATCAAATCAAATTTGGACTAATATAACATCCATTGTTCAAATTATTTAGTTCGAAATTTATGTAATTTGTTCAAAATTCACCGTTTTTAGTAGAAAATTAATCTTCTTGGTTGAAAAATCAACTATTTGGTTAGAAACTTATGTTTTTTTTTTAATTCGTCTTTTTTGGTAGAAAATCAATTTTTTGTTAAAAATAAAGTTTTTTGTTGAAAATTTGTCGTTGTTGAATGCAAATTTTTTTTATTTTTAATTAAAAACCTTTCTTGTTGAAATGTCAATTGTTACAGTTTCAACTTGGTTGAAAGTTTAAATACTTTCTAAAAAGTGAATTTGTTTTTGTTAAAAATGTCTGAATTTATTTGAAAATTTAAAGGAATTTTGTTGAAAATTCTACTCACTGATTGATAGTTGAATTAATACAATTAAATTCAGTAGAAAATTCGTTCGTTTTTTTTTTTGGTAGAAAAGTAATTTTTCAACTGAAAATTATTCTATTTTGTCGAAAATTCAAGTGTTTTATACAAAACTCGTCTTTTTGTCTTGAAAATGTAATAATATATGGTGTAAAATTCAACTATTTGGTACAAAATTACACTGATTTGTAGAAAATTAGTTTCTTTTATTTTTTATTGAAAGTTAATTCTTAACGAAAATTCAACTACTCTATTCTTAGTTTAAAATTAATATTTATTTATTGGAAAATTCAACTATTTAGCTACAAAAAATTTTTAGGTGAAAAAACTAAACAAATAAAATTTCGACTAACATCACATCCACTGTCTAAAGTATTTAGTTGAAAATTCATGTCATTTGAAAAAAATTCGCCTTTTTGGTATAAAATTATTATTCTTGTATGAAAATTTAACTATTTGGTTGAAAGTTTTTTCTTTAATTCGTCTTTTTTAGTAGACAAACATTTTTTTTTGGTTATAAATCAAGTATTTTGTTGAAAATTTGTCTTTGTTAAATCGAACCGTTTTTGATTTTTTAATTAAAAGCTTTTTTTTAACGCGATTTGTTCGTTTCCATTGATAATTCAACTTTTTAGGTTGAAAATTCGTTTCTTTTTTTAATTAAAAAGTAATGTTTTAAACTGATAATTCAACTACTTCGTCGAAAAGTCAACTGATTGGTTGTAAATTAACTTTTTTGTTGAAAATGCTAATGCTAATTCTCGGGGTGAAAATTCATCTGACTTATAGAAAATTCGTCGTTTTGTCTTAATAATTCAACAATTTGATATAAAATTCAACTATTTTGCAGAAAATTTAACTTTTTGCAGAAAATTAGTCTTTTTTATTAAAAATTAATTCTGCTCTATGAAACTTTTATTACTCCACGTTTGGTTAAAAATGACTATTTTTTATTTAAAAATTCAACTATTTAATTTCAATAACTTAGAAACGAAAAAAAAAAAAAAATTAATAAAATTTGTACTAAGATCACATCCATAGTTCAAAGTACTTATTTGAAATTGTACGTAATTTGTTAAAAATTCGTCTGTTTAGCTAGAAAATTAATTTGCTTGGTTGAAAATTCCAGGGTTTGGTTAAAAGTTGATATATTTTCTTTAAAATACACCTTTTTGGTTGAAAATTAGTCTTTTTGATTTGAAAATAGGGTCTTTCATGTCATTGTTTAAAATAGTGTAAAATAGTTTGATAGTGTGGTGAGTCCGAGGCTTGCAATAATCTAGGGCAAAACGTACAAGCATTTCTCATGTCGTTTTTTCTTTTGTTATTTATTAAAAAATGGGTGGAAGCTTCTGTGAAGAGGGAGGGTGCAGGCTGTCTAGCGAAATTTCATTTTAAAATTCCCGATTTTTTTCTTGCGACTTTATTTGTTAAAATAAAATATTTTGATATTATACACATAATTTTTTTTTAATGTTTAATAAGAAATATTCGCTATTTAAATTAATTATCACTCAAACCCAAACATACAAGAATAACAAAAATGGGAAAAACTCTCACGATATATACTTTCATTAAAAATAGTATAACAATTACTAAAATAAATACTAACACGCATAAAAAGTAAAATTACAACAAAAAAAATCTAATTAAAAATTTGTCAGAACAAATAAATACTTCGATATTTGAAAAAACGTGGGGAAATACATTTTTTCGACCTCTGAATTTTTTAGCCTAAAACTAAAAATTTCTTAACGTGGTAGCCGCTGGACCGGGAATTTCCGGGACCGGAAAAAGACAGTGAGCTTACTTTTAACCGTGAATTTTACCAATGTTTAGAAAAAAATCTACATAATCATTTTAAATATCGCAAATTTCGTATGACACTATGATATAAATGCAATTTTAAATCACTCAAATTTCAACTTTTTTAAATTTTCAGTTCAACTGTTAACTTTTTTCAGCTTTGAATTTAAAAATTTAACTTTGAAAGGTAGAATTTTTTAATCTTCATGTTATAAATAACAATTGAACAATTATTAATTTGAAAAGACCTAAACTAAAAATAATTCAACTTAAAGGATTTGTGTACAAAAAAAAGTTTGAATTTCATCATTTTTATTTTAAAAGTGTATTTAATAATTTTGGCATTTAATTGTTTTCCCCGAATTGGAGGAACTTTTTTGTTTTTTATATTTGCATTGAATTTGAGGCGGGTAAATTTTAATTTTTAATTCTTCAATAAATAAATTTTAAGATCATTTAAATTGAAAATGTACGCTTGAAAGTGAAGATGGAAAAATTTTAAAGTAAAAGATTTTAGAATTTCGCATTGTAAACTGAACGCTTTCATAACTGAAAAACTTAACAATTGCCCTTAACATTAAACAAATAAGTTGAAAACAAAATTACTTTAAAGATGTAAAAAATGTTGAAAATTCGTCTTTTTGGGTTGAAAATTCAGTTAATTGATCAAATATTAACTTTTTTGTTGAAAATTTATATTTTAGGTTTGAACATTCAAGTGTTTTGTAGAAAAATCCACATTTTTGATGAAATTTATTTTCTCTATTGATTGAAAATTCGTATTCTTTGGTAGAATTCAAGTCTTTTTTGTTTCGAATTGAAATCTTGTTTGTTTAAAATATTGGGTAAAAAAATTTTCGTTGAAAATTCAACTACTTGATGGAAACTGGAACTACTTTCATAAAAATTAATATTTTTTTTTATTCATCGTTTTAATTCAAAAACCTGTTTTTTTTTGTTGAAAATTAATTTCATTGATTAAAATTAATTTTTCAACTAAAAATATAACCATTACATTTTTGTTTGAAAATTTATCTTTTTCGTTTGAAAATACAACTGTTTTGTAAAAAGTTTGTATTTTTGGCATGGAATTCCACCTTTTGGATATAATCTTTTTTTGTATATTGACTAAAAAATCTGTCTTCGTTGGAAGTTCGTCTTTTTTGGTTTAAAAGTTGATCTATTGTAAATTTTTTACCTTTTTTCGGCCAAAAATGCAACAGCTCGGTTAAATACTAATCTCTTTTTTCGTCTTCTTTGGTCGAATTAAACTGTTTTTGGTTTAAAATTCAAACCTTTTTTTGTTGAATTATAAACTTACAATTTGCGTTGAAAATTCAACTACATGGTTAAAAGTCAAACTACTTTGTTAACAATTTAGTGTTTAAAATTTTACGTATTTTGTTGAAAATTCCACTTCTTTGGAAGAATATTAAACCTTTATGTTTGAAAATTCACCTTCTTAGTAGAAAATTCTAACGATTTGCTGCTTCACCATCTTAGTTCAAAAAACTTTTTTTTTTGTTAAAAATTCATCTTTAATTGGTTGGAATTTTTTTTATAGAAAATATAACAATTCCATTTTTGGTTGAAAATTTATCTTTTTGGTTGAAGATTCAAATATGTGGTCCAAAATTATAGTGGAAAATTGTTTTCTTTGGTTAAAAATTGAAGCATTTGATTGAAAATTCTTTTTTTCTTGGTTGAAAATGCATGAATTTTGTTTAAAATTCGTCTTTTATGGTAGAATATTAATCTTCTTGATAAAAAATTTATCATTTTGGTTTACAATTCATTTATATGGTTAACAAATAGTTGTTTGTACTGCTTTTTTCGGTTGGAAATTTGTTTTTAATTGGTTGAAAATAACTTTTTTTTACTGAAAATATAAAAATTCCATTTTTGGTTGAAGATTCAAATACTTGGTTCAAAATTAATTTTTTGTTTCATTAAAGATTCATAGTTTAGTCGAAAATTAATTTCTTTGGTTAAAAATCTAACTATTTTGTTGAAAATTCTTCTTTTTGCTTGGAAAATTAATTTGTTTCTTCTTTAGTTGAAAATTCAACTATTTTATTAAAGTCATGCTTCTTCTTGTTGAAAATTCGTCATTTTTGGTAGAAAATTAATCTTCGAAGTGAAAAACTCGTCTGTTTGGTGGACAATTCAATTATTCGGTTACAAATTTATCTATTTTGTTGAAAAACATTTTTTTTTGGTTAAAAATTAATTTTTGTTGTTAATGATTTTTCAACTCAGTTAAAAAATTACTTCTTTGGTTAAAAATTTATCTGTTTTGTTGAAAATGCATGTATCCTGTTAAAAATTCATATTTGTTCGTAGACGCTTCATCATTTTAATTCAAAAAGCCGTTTCTTTTTGGTTGAAAACTCGTTTTTAATTGATTGAAGATAATTTTTTACTTGAAATATAACAATTCCATTTCTGTTGAAAATTTATCTGTGGCAGAATGATTAAAGATTCAAATATTTGGTACAAAATTAATTTTTGTATTAAAGACTGTTCATTATAGTTGAAAATTTCTTTCTTTGGTTAAAAATGCATCTTTTTTGGTAGAAAATTAATTTTCTTGGTGAAAACTTGATCTGTTTGGTGGACAATTCAATTTTTAAGTTTAAAACTTAACTATTTTATTGAAAATTAGTTTTTTCGTTTTGCTGAAAATTAATTTTTCTTAAATGCAAATTTAACTATTCCATCTTGGGTTGAGAATTTTATCTTTTTGTTGAAAATTTATGTATTTTGTTGAAAAGTCTTTTTTGG